>BMAV01004243.1:84163-99116 GCA_019973955.1 Trichonephila inaurata madagascariensis | reverse complement strand
TAAAAATTAAATTCCCTATCTAGCACTTATCTCATATTTTTCATTTCATCTTCAAGTATCAAACTAATCTCCCATTTCTTTTTACCCAACATATGGCCTAGCCAATAAACATGTCTAATTCCAGATCATTATATTTAATAGCCCTATATGTCAGCATTAACTTTCAAGTACAATCATAAAATCCGCGATACTTATCCCATCGGTGTGTTTTAAGTGCTAACCCACTTAAAATACACCGTGGCGTGTTTTTTCCTCCCTGCTCTTAGCGTCAGAACAGATGTACTAATTCTAGAATAAAGACCTTTTTTAAAACTAAGTCTGATCCTCGCTCAAAATATGTCATGTATATATCGTTTATGTTGCTAAAGTTCCGGGTAATTATGCAATTATTTGCAAGTGGCTTTATGCTAACATGGTAAACAAATATTTTCAAAATAATACTGCTTTTAAAAAAATCTAATTTAAGTAAAAGAGAAATTTTTAATCGAAACTATGCTTTTTATAAAAAACTAGATTTACTATTTCGGATTTTAAATTCCCTCATATTTTCCTAACTCCAAAATTTCATAAAACTCCTATTAAATTTAGAACTATAACGAATGATTTTAAAACATAATACACATCCGCGTGCAAGAAGATACAAAGTATTATTCCATCCACATTAGACAAAATTGAGTATTCTATTATTGTTAAGAACAGTATGGACATAATTAAGTATATGCAAGGTAAAAAAATTATTTCTATTCATACCTATGATTTTAAAGATTTATTTAACTAAATAGACACATAGAAGATATGTTTAAGATTCTTAAAATAGCATATAGCAAATATTTTTTAAATGGAATATTAAAATATGACAAAAATATATATCTATTATTGAATTAGTATTAAAAGAAACATTTTCCATAATAACGCTTATTATCAGCAAATTAAAGGTTTACCACAAGGGGGACCAGCTAGCAACTGCATAGCAAATACTTATTTGCACTTTTATGAAAATTATATTATTGTTTACGAATCCTGATACTTTTTTCGCTATATAGATGACATAAGTTTTGTACATTTTGTTCCCAGCTTTGACTATTATCCACACTATTTAAAATATTAAAAACCAATTACAATAATGAGTCAATTAACTTTTTGAACCTTCAATTAAACGTTAAGAATAATTTGCTAATAAGTAATATTTTTGGTAAAAGATACTCCTTTGATTTTGACATTATAAAAATGTCATTTTGGCGTAGTAACCTACACCTATCAGTATTTAGAATCAATATTTATTATCTTAAATTTTAGAAAAAGAAACAATGCTTTAGTTACTGATAATGTATTAAAACAAAGTAATTATAAAAAAATCTCCAATAATTGCTTGGAATACAGCTATCCAAGTAAATTTATTTTTAAATATATTTCTATGTTATATTATCTCTATTCTTTAATTTAGATTATTAATTATTTAAAATATCTTATGATTAGCTTAGTTTTAAAATATCTTTATGTACTTAGTTTATATATATAATTGCATAATAACTATCTAGGTGGCGCCATTGTTTTATTATTTTTGTTTCTTGTGATAACACTTCCATTTTAACTTCAGTTAGTACGGGATTTTTTGAATAAGATGTTTGTGTTCACATATGCTTATGGTTTTTATTTTTATATGTAAGTTTTTATCCTAATTTTTTCTATAGAATTTTTTCTTAATTTTCCTCTCTATGAGAGAAACATTATTGTTCTTGTTTAATAATTTAATTTTCCTATAATGTATAGTTTTTCATCCACGTGTGTTAGAAATAGACTTAACTTTTCAATATGGCTATGTTTTTTTTCGATTATGTCAAAAATTTCTGCTGTATGGGGAAGGTGGATCCATAAAGCATTGATTAACCCTAAATCGCTGGTCTAATTCAGTGACAGTTTTAGAAATCTTAATAGGTCTCCATTTTAGACTAAAGACTTTTTTTTTGTATATTCATTTGTTATGTCTCTTGAACTCTAATTTTTTTCTGCATTGTCATTGTTGGTTATACAACTATTTTACTTTTTATGTAATATATACATATATGAAATACTTCCATTAAATATTTCAGGAGAGAGGTAAAAATATAATTTTAAGATGTGGGGAGTTTTTGATGTTAATGTGGCTAACTAAAAGATTGGGTGTGGCCGTTGGTGAGTGAACGATTACTGTATTACCGCAGAGACAGTCTTGTAATTTATTAACTCCAATTTATTGTACTTCTTGAAACACACAGGCATATTACAAACATAAAGACTGGATGGCGCAACACAGAGAAAGACAACACACAAAGCGCGGCAGCCGGGTGGCTACATGATTGCAGAGAAGAGAGCGTGTGAGCTTTCCAGATCTTGGTATTTATAGTAGGTGGCGAAAAGAACTCTGATTGGTTAAAATGGGTTGGACAGGGATTTTTGGATACTAGTTGATTACGATTAAGATTAAAGTGTTATTTTTGAACCAAATAGTTAAAGCTTGTTTAAATATTAGTAAAAAAAAGTTAGTTAAAAGGATGCTAGAGGGAATTATTACCGTAAAATCCGGCGTATAACGCGCACCGGCGTATAACGCGCACCTATACTTTCAAGCTGTATATTTTAATTTTTAGGTATATTCGCCGTATAACGAGCACCCCCTTTTTTACGAAAAAATTTGAAATGTACGTGTGCAATTGTCTTATGTTTTGAAGTCATTATTTATTGTATGAATCATTCCAGACTCTCTTTTGAATAAATAGTATACTTCTAGAATTATACAACTCTTAAGCGCAAGAAGGGAGGGGGGGGGGGCCCGAATCAGAGCCATGATTGGATTTTTCCCACGCTTTTCTATAACCATTAATTCCTTTTTCCCCTCTCATGTGATGTACGAGGCGGACGATTAATTTTGAAATAAATTAGAACAAGCCTTAGACTTATTACCCTCGCTGTCTGTAGTATATTCAATACTATGAATACTATTGAATACGCTTCAAACAGCGAGCAGTAAAGATGGATCCTGGTAAACGAAGTAAAACACAGTGCCGGTTTCAAAATCTAAGTGATTCAATTTGCAAAAGAAAATGGAAATCGTTCTGCAGCAAGGATGTTTGATATTGGCGAAATATTCATAAGGGAGTGGAAAAAAAATGAAATGACAATAATTAACAAGTCAAAGAAGAAATGGTCTCTTCTAGAAGAAAGTGATGCGAACTGGGTCCAAGAAAATTGCCTGAATGGATTAATTGTAACAAGAAACTGTGTACGTTTATTCGCCTTAAAATGGTCAAAAAAGAATGCCTTTTCATGTTATCCAACAATGAAAATTCATAAGGTGTTATTTCTTTTAAATAAACAGTATTTCGATGTATAAGTCTAAGTTTGTTTTAATACTCATTTTTTTAAAATTCTCATTTTTATACTCGGCGTATAACACGCACCCCTAAATTTCGATATTGTTTTCTGTGTTAAAAGTGCGCGTTATACGCCGGATTTTACGGTATATACAGTCGAACCTGTTTTTATATATATATATTGCGTCTTTTTTTATGCGATATTCTTCTTGTGTGATTTTTGATTTACGATATTTTTTTAAAGCGGTGTATGAATTTCAATGATTTTTTGCGTCACTAATGTTTTCTATCTATTTACTAGTGGCGTAACGGAGAATGTTAGGACCCCCTCCTCCTTGAAAGTCAGGTTTCAACTTTAATATTTTTTTAAATGAGACAATTTTTGTGCTGTCCATATCTACCGCATAAAAAAAGTTTTTTGTAGTATTTCCAGAAATTAGTTTGTTATATGTAAAAATTTATGAAATTTTTGAGTATTTTTTGTGCGATTTTTCTTAATGCGGTTTCTATCTACCGCACAAAAACAGGTTTAACTATATATGCATATATATATTGCCAGATTTACTTTTCAAATACTCTCAAAATGCATAATTGTTTTCTCTATTGAATAAATAGTTTGTTATAATTATATTTTAATTAAATTATGGTATTTGGATCCTATGTGACGAGTTTAAGGTCAATTAAACGCTGACTTCTGGTTACTTAAATATCTACAGCGAGTTTTTCTCGCTTCACTAATTTTTTTAATATCTTCTAAGCGACTTAGAAACAAAATAAGAACAATTTTATATAGCGGAATATATGTTTTATTCTATAAATCAAAAACTGAAAATGAGATTTTTTTTGCAAAAATGGACCATTTTAGTGTATTCGTAAACCTTAATAAAAACATTATGACAATGCTTAGAAATAAAAATCGTTACCTTTGGCCATATCTAAAACTTAAACTCAGTATGTGATCATATCGAGTGACAAGCTTTACAAAGGATAGAAAATTTTCACGGTATCTTTCCAGACTTAAGGTTTTTCGAAGTCCTCTGAAAGCCAAAGAATTCTTTCATAGTGTAAATATGATATCGAATAACCTTTGAAGAACCATTTTCCAGCGCTTCCTTAAAAACTTAATTTTCATTTTCCTTGTCAATAGTATCATTTTTTCCTAACGTTCATAAACAGTGCATGCATCCACTTGATAAACTGTGTTGTTTAATTCTCTCTGATAAATGTCTCCAATCCCTAACCCCCATACACCATACATTATTCCTTTGCGAAGCATATAACCAGCAGGATTCACAATAGGCTGAATCAAGTATTTTAGAATAATACAGCCAAAAACGATTAATTAATTCATATTTAGAAGTTGAAAAGTAGTATGATTTTGAAAAAAACACCTATTGTTCTGTTGCATGTCTTTTGGAAAAGGCCCTGAAGGCTGTAAAGGTCCCCAATCAATAATGCAACATTTTTCATTATCACTTAATATCTTATTCGTGAAGTTACTAAAGTCATAAAAAGATTTATGGATCTCACATTTTCGAAAAATGTAGAGATCAATGGTTTCTCCGCTTTTACATGTTTCATGCAGATATGATCATCTTTGACACGATCGGAGGTATCTTCAAAATGCAATAATTGTCGAATTTCTTCTAGTAAGCTTCTCAAGTAACACTGTAGTGGCCACATAATCTAAATCACTATTAAAAGAAATACCTGAACCACACAGAAGCACTCGTAGAAGGCTGACTAAGAAATTTGTCCATTTTGGGCAATTTTCGTTAACTATCTTCTCTTTCTTTGCGTCGCTTGCGCTTAAACGTACCACTGGGTCTCTTATTTTTATCTATAATTTTAGTTTTCCACTTTGTGCAACACAATTCGTATGTGCTCTAGTACGAAAGAGAAACTTAATGCCACCAAACGTTGTTGCAGAATCCCTGGCGTGAACAGCTGTGAATCGGCTTATTTTGTGGAAATGATCCCCACACGTGCAATGAGACTTAACCCTTAAAATGTTGCTTGGCCTTGTCTTGTATATCTCCCTGGGGACCTTTGACACCACAAGCCCCCCCTCATCATTCCTCCCACGAATAGAATGCAACCCTAGAATAAAGGAGCCGTTTGCTATGATCCTGAAGCCTAGAAAGAGCAGAGAGAGAAAGGGAGATGGTGTGAAAATTTTGCAACGCCATACAAACAACGAAAATAATTTAGGGGAATTCTCTACAAGTTCGAAATTACTTTCAACTGAGTTGCTATTATTACAGTTACAACCTCTTTAATATTTATGTCTTGCAATACTATAAATAGCCCGTGCACTAATGAGATATATGCCATTGTAGTGTGTGGCATTTGTAAAACAAAACATACAATATTTATGTCTTAAAAGTGGGAGAAATTATCGCAAGTTCGTCTTGCTTGGTTGTCATGGTCTGAGGGCCCTCTGAGATTCAGGGCAATGGTGCACGGCACCGCCTAGCTCATTTGTAGCTACGCACTGAAACAAAAGTGGAAAGCAGAGCAGCACATGTAATTTTCCCTTCAAACAATTAAATCTCTCCAGAGATAACATCCAATAATCTAAAATAGCTGTCGATTCATCGTTAGAGTCACCTTCCAAATATTTTGACAATCCCCTAAATTTTCATATTTATAATTCTGAAAAGGTTGGTTCAATAAGCTCCAGTTAAAAATTATCAAATTTATTCAAAAATTGACTATTTTGTTGAGAGGTGTAGAGCTCCGCTAAAATGGAATTTCATGTGCCAAGTTTGGCACGCATGGCATAGTTTGCCGACCCCTGTACTATATATTTAAATGACAGTATTAAGTAACGGTGCGAGAAGAATATCATGTGCGTACGAATATTAATTTTAATGTTTTTCTTGAATATTAATTTTGAAAACTTAAAGAAATGTTTTGCTGATTTTTTTCAAACATATTTTGTGTGTGTGTGTGTTTAAATTTAATTACTTAACTTTATAGTGAAGGAAGAGATTTTTCTTTATTTAGGTGATTTAATATAACTGTGTCAATATGTGTGTGCATACACCAAAAGTTCCTTTATGTTCCAAAGATTGTTAATTAGCATCATCACTTTATCAATTTATGTAAATATCTCATTTAATGAAAAGACATTTTAATAAACGAAATTAATTGGAAAAATTGCCTTTTCAATTTTAATTTTGTAATGTTGATATACTATTTAAGTCACCACATAAAAGTTTTTAATTTGTCTCTCTCTCTCTCTCTCTCTCTTGTACTTTTATATATCTGAACACTTCTTCATCAACATTGTGAAATAAAATTCAGAAAGAAAAATCTCTTTTCTTAAAATTTTTAAACAGCTTAAACGAGTTACTTTATAGTGTACCTCTAATCATTTTACATATTTTTATTTCTTTAAATGTCGTAAAATTATTTTGAAGATAAAAGTAATATCAACTTTTTGCAAAGCTAGGTTCAAGTTTCATATATATTTGTTCTAGCAAGTTGTTATGCAGAAACATATAAACTGTTTAGGTACTCAGATTAATTTATTGAAGAAGAAAGAGTCCACATAAAAATGATTTGTTAGGATAGTTATTACATTTTTTTACTTGTCCGCGCAAGTTTGTATGTTCGAACCCTACCTAAGATGGCTGATTTTCATGACGAAAAAAAATCGACAGCATCCTTATGCTATGATTATGCAGCATGTTAAATATATTTAAAATGTCTTTTAGGCTTAGATGCTCCCGGCAAAATTAAATTCTTAGAACGATTTAACATTGCCAGATTCCATATACCTTCTCTGGGAAGGAAACTGGGCGTCAAAATTACACATTATGGCAATTTGAATATACCCATATGGTACAACACTAAAAACTGATAACAGATCTCGGGGAATGTATCAGGTCTACAGTGAAAAAAATACTAATCTGCAGCCACATTTAAAAAATATTTCCAAATTTATTCATTTCCTGATATTGGAATTGGATTATTGGAATTTAACAAGCATATTTTAATCTTTATTTATTAAATGGATGTATAATGGATAACCCAACTTGTTATAGCTATTGCTGTTCAATTTCTAATTAAATTACTAATAATTTGTACAGATTCGGAAAGCGAGAATTTTTTAGTGTTTCTTATGATGTATCCTACAATTCTCAAATCTTTGATAGTTTGAAGTTAGAAGATCAACTGTTACTCTCGTTGTTTTCCCTCATGTAATTGTTGGGAATAATCTAGTGATCTATCTGAGAGGTAAGGTCATGCCTGTATAGTGTTTATAGAACTATTTACAGTCAATTTATGAGTGATAGAAAGTTGCATTTTGTTGTGAAGAACAATAACTGTTATAGGATGCTTAAATTACATAAATTATTTTCTCTAAAATAAAGAAAACGAGACAGTTTTTCGCTATACAATACTTTTTCTAAATTTATTTTCACAAAAAAATAATTTGTTCAGTTTTTGCATTGAACTGTGACATTAATGGTTACAAACATAGATCAATTTTGCGGTTTGAAAAGAATTTCTTATATTTCGTAAAAGAAAAAGTCGATTTAATTTAAAAATAATGTAAAGCAAATGTATTTCATTACTAAAGTTTGATACACTAGGCACTGCAAGTAAAAAAATATTTTGTTCTGAGTTATATTTTATTTTTAAGTTTATGATATAGTTTGCATGTGGAAGAAAATGAGTAAGAGAAAAATAATTTTTATACTATACAGCGGTGAACTGCGTTAATGAATGAACCCCCACACTCCCTTAAATTATGATTTTTTTAAAACAATTTATATGTATAGTCTTATACACCATTCTAAACATTTAAGAAAAAATTAATGTCCGCTTATGATTAATTTTCTCGTACCTAAATTTTATATTAAATATCTTATTCATTCTCTATGCTTCATGTAATAACATCTAATTTAAGCATATTTTAATAAATTTAAATCTCAGTTCAGAAACAATTATTATTTCGAACTTACTTATACATGACACATTGGTAAAGATTGTTAAAAATTACGTAAATTTATTTTAATATTCATAAATCTATTGGATGTTCGGTTAAAATGCATCTCTTAAATAAAATATCACTTAAAGAAAATTTAATTTTGAGTTTAAGATTAAGAAAGTTTTTATTGCGTTATGCCAAGAAAACTTTTCATCCCTTCTAAAAATATTTTATTATAACAGACTCTTCCGAGGCTGCTGCTTTACCACAGCAGTATTCTTTCTTAATGTATATCGACGCATATCCTAAAGTTAAGATCCATTAGATTTTGAAAGTGATTTTCTGAAGTATTTTTTCTTACTTTTTATGCAGAAGGTTCTGTCGTGATGGTATTAACGATTTTTTTAGATTCTATTCATTTAAGTTACTTCTATTGTGATTGATTCAACTGCTAATCATTTAGGAGTGAGGGAGGGGACCAGATTAGAAGAGGATGTAATGAAGAAATTCTATTAAGTCATTGATTATAATTTGCTGTGAAGTCATTTGCACCTGACCATTCACTTTATTAATTGCATCTAATGCAGGTCTGGAAGAAGAAAAGGAGACTCCCTTTTGAAAAAGAAATTTTGCTTTTTTGTGCCAGGAGTAATTCCTTTATAAAAAGAAGAAAAAAACAACTTTCCAATGGAAAGCATGGTAAAATAAAGGTTGTGAGGATAATTACCTTATTAGAATAATTCTCAGCACGGGAAGATTCAATTTATATTTTATTAAGGAAACAAAAACAAATGACTTTTGCAATTATTTACTATGGAATTTTTTGTGGACTTAAAACATCAGTTGTGGTGTGCATAAATAAGGAGTGAGCGACCTGTTTTGACTTGCGGGCCACATTGTGGGAGTGGAGGATACCAGAAGGTTATAACCTTTTTATAATGATTGCATTTGTTATAAAAAATAATAAATATAAGTTAAATAAAATAATGGTAGCTTTATTCTATTTATTGCACTAATTTCACATTATATATAGTACAAGCATATTTAATTTTAGAATCAGTTTAATGATACAAATGTATCAATGTCACACTTTCCTCCCATTTTTCTTTTTTCTGAAATCGGGAGTGAAAAGGATTGCTGAAATTCTCGTTAAAGCTTCGATATTTATGTCTCACAGCTAACTTATATCTATATTTACTCTTACTGATCTTCATGGCTGAAACATTTTGCTCACAAATATATGTCGAGTAGAATATAAAGAACAATTTACCTGCAACTTTCTTCATACTTGGAAATTTTTCAGCTGTCGAAGATTTGTAAATTTCAATGTCATATCCATAAACATTTTCTTCACTCTGTGATGTAATTGCAAGCCAAAAACTTCAAGCTGAAGCTCCTCAGGTGCTGTATCAATCTCAGCAGTAATGGTATAACAGAGCAAAAATAGAATTTAGGTTCAATTTTCTTAAGGTATCCGACTACGTTCGGAACCGTGATTTTGCAAAATCGTATAAATGAATAACACTTATGATATTTAGTGTCACTTAGATTAGAAAATGTATATAAAATTGTTTTAAAAATAGTATTACAATAAAAAATTATTTAAGTACAATATGTTGACAAAAAAGGAATACATAGAATGACTCATTTTCAACATATTCCCCTTTTGTGAAAAATGCAGCTATTATACAGTAATATTTTGCCTGTATGTAGCACAGACCTCTGTACAGAGGCTTAACTAGAAATTTGGAAATATATAACTTAGAAGTCTGTTTATCCAAGTTTTACGACAACAGAGGGGATAAATTTTAAGAAAAAAACACCAATAATTATTTAAATTGGTGGTAACTCTGAAAATAATGTGAATTTTTCAAAATTTATAGTTGAGCCTCTGTAGAAATATCTGAACTATATACAGGCAAAATATTATTATAATAGAAGCATTTTTCACAAAAGGAGAACATTTGGAAAAAAAGGCTATTCTAAGGTTAATTTTTTGTCAAAATATTGTATTTAAATAAATTTTTTTTGTCAAAAAGTCCTTAAAAGAATTCTATACATGTATTCTAATGTAAGTGACACTATATATCACGAAATTTATCCATTTATGCGCTTTTTTAAAATCATGGTTCCGAACGTAGTCGGATACCTTAAGATCTTGAAATCTTCTTGTGACTTTGTTCTATAATAGCTATACATGATCTCCGACAAGGAACACTTTTAGGTACTTTGTTTTCCTGTCTTATCTGTATAAAAGCAGGAACGGTATAAATAGGCCATAAATCAAATAGCCTCAAGTTTCTCACTTTTTGTTTCGGTACTTTGTTCGTATCGTTTCCGAGGGAGAATCTTACCCCATTCCCTTTCAAGCATGTCATAAGACACGAATGTTCTTACTATCACTTTTACTTCGTCTAATATTTCTAAGTGTTTCTTTTGTAATGACCCCCAAGCTCGTTAGAGCAAAGGAGTAAGAATTGCGATAAATTACTTTAAAAAACAGACACTGTTGGGAGCCGCATATTTACTAAGCTTCTCCTCGTGTGATGTGGGTGACCTGCATTGGGAAACAAATATTTAGTTAACTTCGTGTTTGAATAAGCTCCATAGACCAGCGGTTCCCAAAATTTTTTGTCTGATAGACCCCTTGCCATGTTTTTCGATATGGGGTAGACCCCTGCTTAATTAATATTGAATTTTGCAAATTTATCAACTTAAATGTCTTTTTGACAGCTAGTACTACTACTACTTTAAAGGAATTAAATTTATAACTAATGAAGTATAGAGTTAGAAATTTATAAAACATATGTTAATTAATTAAATAAAAAGTTAATTAATATACAAAAAATAACTGTTAAATAAATTAACCAAACAACACACGATTGATTTTAATGGGTGGTATGAATCTGGCGCTACAATAAGAAATTTTCAACATTTAGTATCAATCTTGTCAGGTTTAACTTAAATTTCCTCTGTTAGTAGTGTCCAGTTTTTTTTTTCTTTTTGGAGATCAGCAACTGCGCTGAAATTCCTTCTTACTGGGAAAAGTAATTAAAAACATCCTCACGATATTCCATAATTGGGGCAAATAACAGGTTTGCCTTTTTAAAGCCAAAATTGGTGGGGCATCCGTTTCTATACTTTAAAATCTTCATTGGTGCATATCACAGTCAGTTCCTGTTATCATGTGACATTTTTTTTTCAATATGAATACATATATTAATTGCCTACTGTGGCATTACCATAGTCAAAGCATTCTCAAACCTAGTTTCAAAATGTGAGTAAAAGGCAGTTAAACGTTGAACGTAGGTTAAAATGTGGTGACAAATTGTCTGGGTTAATTTAAGAAAACTCAGGACCTCCGGTATTATACTTCTTTAGTTTAACTCTGGAAAGAACCGCTGAAATGGTTCCTGTTTTAAAAAAAATTTATGCTGTCACCTTTAGTAAGTGTAAATTAACCTCATTAAATTTAGTAAATAAATATTACACTTACCGTCACCTTCGTTCAGAACGGTGTCGCTCTCGAAGTGATGGGACTACAATCGAGTGGTCTGAGAGGTACGTTAGGTATATTCTTTAATCATGCGTGTTTTCACTCTTGGCAGGACTTCCAGAAAATTTGCAACACGACAATGCCTCCACACAACAAGGACCTACAGGAGTGCCTCCGTCACATTTCTACCCTTCCCTGGCCTGCTCGATACCTAGATTTGTTCACTGATCGAGCATGCCTGGGATCATTTAGGGCAGCAAGCTGGACAGCTTATGAGTCTGTCTGATTTACAGGAACATTTATTGCAACTGGGAAACGTGATATCGCAGGACATCATTTGAGGCTTGTATGCCTCAATGACAGACCGTATCACATCACGCATCCATGCTACAGGTGGCCCCAAAAGGGTACTAAAACCTCCATTCATTTGTAAAATTTTTCGCAATAAAGTATTATCTATCATTTTGTTTTGAGTTTGTAATCACTTATTTGCATGAACGTTTTGTAACGCTTTTACAACGTATGTAAAATTTCATTTTATTCTGACAGTTACTTCTTTATTGGCAATTTTTTATGGAAATGAGTGTAACATTTACGTATTACAGCAATAAGATCCGTTTTATAGTAACAAGGTGCTAAAGATCCATAAAGTGGATTGGCATTTCCCCTTTGCTTTGAAAATAAAATATAAATATTATGTTCCGTAAGACATTTTTTGTAATGAAACCAGTACTTTTTTCTCTCTCTCTGTTAACGTGTGTTTTATTCATTTTTTAAACTTATTTTAATTATGAAATTTTGAGAAATATTCATTTTTTGGCAATATCATTATCAGAGACAATAACGAAAAGACGGAGAAAATCGTTTTTTAATCTGGAAGTTAAATTGCAAAAGGAGAATTTGATAAAAGGTACTTTGTCAAACTGAAATTAAAATGAATTTAACTGGTACTATGTATTTAATGATAGATTGTGTATTTAGTGATAAACGTGTAGTGTTATAATGAGTAACTATAAAAATATTATTCTATTATAATTTAATCTCGTATATTCTATATCCTATAGTTTTATCCTTTATAAGTATTAATTAAAATTAGAAAGAAATGTTATTATAGAATAAATGTTGGGAAAAATTGAATATATTGAATTGAATATATATAATTACTTAATATTTTGAGGGAAATTATAAAGATAATTGTTTCGTTATTTGTGAGAGAATGAATACTTATTAATGTAGAAAGGTAATGCTACACAAGGGATACAAGTGCACCTCTAAATTTTAAACTGTACAACACCTTAGCAACAACATTTTAGCTGGCACTCTACTTTAACTAACTACTGTACTTAGTGCAAGTTTTAAATAAATTATTTCCATTTTAATAAGCTTGTATAAATAGCATTTTGACGGCTGTATAATAATCTTTTTACTTTGGTAAGATAACTAACATCTTTGGAATCTTTAACACTCTACCCCATCTTCCAATAATATTGTTTCCTTTCACGAAACTATAATTATTTTTTTACAAATAGTTATTCAGTCTTTCTTTTTTCTTCAAAAAAAAAAGAGAGAATTCTTTTCAAATCTTTGACAATATTTTTAGAATCTCGTCACCTTTTCAATTCTGTATTTTTGGTTTTCATTTTGGTTGTTTCTTTGTGTTTTTTTTTTTTACTTTTAGTTAATTATTCCATCTCAGAACAGCGATTCTTAAAAATAATTCTTTGTATTTAATTTCGGCTTTTCTCAGTCTTCGGTGAATTATTTTAGAAAATGATTATCTGGCGCAAAAATATTTCAGTAGAATATCACGATACAAAATACGGTGATTTCTAATGATCTAATCTGAAAGATATTTATGTGTGTTATTATTTTAGTCTTTAGAAATAGAATTATTTAAATTTGAGATTTAAATAACAATTATTCTTGATATGATGCATTTATTTAGAACTAATTTTATTTCAATTAATATCTTTTTAAAAAGTGTACATGCTGTTAGAAGAACAAATGAAAAAAGTAAATCTTTTTTCTTTTGTTCTGAGCATTTTCTAAATTAAGGTTGTTGTTGTATTTTTTTTAAATTGAAACAAAACAATTTAAACTTTCCAAGCAATCCTTATTTTATTTCTCACTTGAATTTCATAACAAACATTCCCAAATTTCGGTATCTTGAAAGTTTCATTCAAGTTTTTCAATTAATGTTAAAATATTTTGAATTTTTAATGAGCATCTTTGAAAATAGAATAAGCGCAATTCTAATTAATTTAAGTTTAAGAACTATCTAACTATTACTGAAGTGCAAAGTTCAGCTTAGTGTCAAATGTTTTCAAAATTGGCTACCAACCGTTTTTAAAAACATTTAGCACTGAGTAAGCATGCATTTTTTACTCACAAAAGAACTAAATACTAAGAACAAATGCCTTAGAGCAGGGTTTGCATGCAGCTCTTTTTATAGACTGTTGAGTCTTTTCAGACTTCTAGCTATACGAATTAATAAAAAAAATTATATTTTCAAAATTTATTGTTTCTCTTTCTGTTTCTTCTTTATAATTATTCTTTTGAAAATGTTTACCTTATTTACTTTTAAAACTAAACATTTGACTGGATTATGTAATAAATTCTTTTTTTCATTGACAAAATGTATTTAGAATCAGTGAAAATATTAAAATTTAGTTCTAAAGTAGGAAAAAATATAATTTATTGGAAGAAATGCCGCCGTGGGAAGATACTGATCTAAATGATTTCCAGAAACATTTGTTTATTTGTGTACATTAGAGTTAGGGACTATTGAAGAGTAAGGGAACAGACAGAAGATCAAACCACATTCCACACTGTGTAACATGTTTAAGGGTTTATAAAAAAAGAACTGAAAGGACACTTTTATATGCAGAGACAATCAAAATCAAACTTAGTTATTAGTGTAAACATGAAATTTCAGAATGAGGCTCTAAAAGGAATTATCGCGACACTTGGAATTTTAATTCCAACATTGGTTGTCCTTGATTTGAACCACAGAATTAAAAACATTTTTGAAAGTTCTTAGTTTTTTTTTAGGGAATGGAAAATGTTACTTTGCGTAACGCTTTATTTAAATAATATAATAGAAAATGTTAACTGGAGTGCAACAGCCTTGATTGCGACTGCTACCGGAAGATGCCCATACCATTC
>BMAV01004243.1:59321-84063 GCA_019973955.1 Trichonephila inaurata madagascariensis | reverse complement strand
CTTTGTACGAATGGCTCTTTGATACCTTATATCTTGCTTTCCTTACAACTTTACTCTTCCCTCCAAATGTTTGCCGAGCACTGCCTAAAATCATACTAATTTAAATCTACATGGAAAATCTTCTGTAGCTTAAACAAGATGGAGCGATTTTCAAGGCGTATTAAGGGGAAAGTAGCAATCTGAATTATGTTGAAACATTACAATCACTTACTTCCGCTTCATTTCCATAAATCATGGAAAAGCACATTTTCCTTAGTTTACTTTATTCAGAATAAAATATTTCTATTTATTTCGAAATAAATCAGGAGGAAAATTTAAATATGTTAGAATAGCGAAGTCTTATTCTTAATGAGAAATCCTTACATTTAAAATTTCAGATGAAAGCAAAATATCGTATAATATTTACTGAAAAGGCACTATGATTACTGTTTGCATTTCCTTATTCAAAGATTTTCCTTAACCAGACAGATCTATAATTTATGATACATGCAGCCGCATGCATTCTTAAAACTATTTTATGATTTTTTAACAGTAAATATATTTGCAACTATTGCTTTCAATTGTAGAAGAACACGATACAACTGAAGAATCTTTACTGCATAATTTATTCTTAAACATTATATCCTTATAGAAATTATTAATATTCAAGAATTTTAAGTGACTGTATTGCCCTTCTAAATACTCTCTAATATTCTATCAGTCCCTACAAAAATGAATTGATTACTACGTATTAAATAGGAATTTAACATTATAACATTAACATTGATATATAAAATGCAGCATTTGTATTACTAATCAATGATCACGAAAGCTTTCTTTGAAAAAAATTGGATTCAATTTAAGGGTACTTACGTGTTATGTCGTCAACCCATTTTGTCAGATCAAAAGTCGTCGGCCAAAGCCGCGATACGTAGCAAATAGAGGAAAAACTTTCTCGCGAAGGTTCTCGAGTTCAATAATAAAAACGATGTTGGCATTTGACGACATTTTTTGAACTCACGATGTCTTTTGATTTAGCTAAATTTGTCTACAGTATAGTATGCAAGTACCATTTATTGTTATATAATATTAATTTCCACGTACTTGAAATACCTAGGAATTTATTTAAAGAAATTTTGAAATCTCAAAGGTTTTTTTCCTATTTACTAGAAAAAGACTATTGTGTGCTGATGAATGTTAAATAAAAAAAACACTGAGTTTATTTTGAAATAACGTTAGAGGAATAAAAAATAAATGCTTACCTTATACTAATATCAATATGTGTAAGACACTAAAGAAATAATTAGGATATGTTTAATTCAATATTATATTTGCTCAATTTGATTTTACTCTTATAAGTAACAACTCGAAAAGAATACTGATTGTTTAGTTTTTGCCGTAAAACGCAGATAAATTAGTTGTTTTAAGGTATCCGACTACGTTCGGAACCGTGATTTTCAAAAGCGCATAAACGCATAATTGTCATGATATTTAGTGTCACTTAAATTAGAATACATGTATAAAATTGTTTTAAGGACATTTTGACAAAAAAAAATTTATTTAAATACAATATTTTGTCAAAAAATTAACTTAGAATAATATTTTTTCAAAATGTTCTCCTTTTGGGAAAAATGCTTCTATTATAATAATATTTTGCTTGTATATAGCTCAGACCTCTCTACAGAGGCTCAACTAAAATTTTTGAAATATATAACTTAGAAGTGGGTTTATCCGTATTTTACGACAACAGAGGAGAACAAATTTAAGAAAAAAACGCCAATAATTATTTCAATTGGTGGTAACTCTGAAAGTAATGTGAATTTTTCAAAAATTCTAGTTGAGCCTCTGTAGAGGGGTGTGAGCTATATATAGGCAAAATATTATTATAATAGAAGCATTTTTCACAAAAGGAGAACATTTTGAAAAAGATTATTCTAAGTTAATTTTTTGCCAAAATATTGTATTTAAATAATTTTTTTCTCTCAAAATGGCCTTAAAACAATTTTATACATGTATTCTAATCTGAGTGACACTAAATATCATGAAAATTATCCATTTATGCGCTTTTTTAAAATCATGGTTCCGAACGTAGTCGGATACCTTAAAAAGTCAGATCTAAATGCACATTACAAATTTTGATCAAATCTTTATTTAAAAAAAGATATATATATATGTATATAAACTTTCACATAAGAAGATATTTCTATTAACAAATATTCTATCATAATTCCTAATAAAATCAATTAGTTGCCTGCTTTGTAATGTAATTTAATATATGTTATGGTGCAATTTATACTAATAACTCTCTATAACTGAGAAAAACCTTTAAAGCAAAAATAATGTACTTTCTGTTAAATCCCATTTCCTAATTTTAAAACTTATTTAGGTAATTCTTTATTAAAAAATATATCGTCTTAATGTATTCCATTTTATCATTTCTTTTCCCATATTAAGATGCACGAAAACCAGTAATTAAACTGAAGATAACGTCTTCAAACATTACGTGTTTCAATTAAAAAGGGGAGAAATTAAGAAAAGAATAATGGATTATTTCTTTAAAGTGAATATGAAAAACTATTTTCATTTTTTCACCTTTCGTGCCCATAGTTTGAAAGGTTATGAAGATTTGTTAATGCATTTTTTATCACTTATTATTTGCAGTTGAAAGACAAAATTCTACAGTACAGAATTTTTTTTGTTTTTGTTATGTGATTTATTCTTAAAAAATATTTTTATCTATCTTATGTAAAAACAATTGATCGCTGCTCGTTTTCCTGCTAGAAATTCTTCGAATGTTTTTTTTTTCAAATTTTCCCCCAAATTAAGTTCTTTAATTTTAATATTTTGGTAAGAAAAGCATTATGAAAAAAAATTTTACAGTTGCTGTTTTTAATACAATTTGTTTTTCTTGGAATTGCTTCATCCAAGTCTGCAACAGTGACTGAACGTAGTGTAATGCATATATACAAACCTGCATGCATGTTCAATTAGGAGAGTTTTAAAAAGAGGAGTTTATTTAAAAATGTTGTGTATCATCCATTCAAAATTGATAAATCTTTTAATAATAACTGATGCAATAGTTTTGATTTTAAAAGTAAATTATTTGCAAGAATTAGCATATAACACAATTTTTATCATCATTAATTTTCTTTAGTCACATCAGTGTAATTTCTTACATCAGTTAATAGTGAAATTCTACCAAATGTATCATTAACCTTTAATCTTCTTAATCTTGATATCATAGTATTTTATAATAAAATAAGAACACTTATATCATGAATTAAACCAAATTAAAGGCGCACTAATATTAATAAATGGATTACGTAAATCTGCATTATGAAATTCGATATTGTGGATGATCTCATCTAGCGTTAAATAGAACCTCAGACAATCAATTAAAATTGTGTACTTTCGTGATGCTTTTAACAAACATCAAATTGAATTACAGCAAATTCTTCAGTTACACCATCTTTTAAATATGATTTAACAGTTTAATTTTATTCTTCACATCCTCTTTATTTTATTTGTGCTTACTTTTTTAATGTATGCTTTTTATAAGTAAAACTCATTCGTGCAGTAGAAAGTAATAAGACGACACGCGCGCGAGATATTTTTGATAAATGTTCAAAAAATAATGTTGACGTTTCAAGGAATTCTGAAAATTTTTGTTTGTATTATTTTTTTATTCTTTGGATGAAAGAATGGAACCACATGCAGCTAACTCAAATTTTTATCAAATGTTAAGTTAATGTATATGACTTGACAACTTGTCTTGTATGTCAAATATGACATTTAAAAACAAGTAATATAATTTTTTAAAGTCAATTCTTACTAAGATCAACAAAGAAAAATCACAATGTATACTGTTGGATAATCTATACATACTATCGCCATCTATTCCTTTCATTTAAAAGAATTTTTTTTCTCCAAAAAAATAAATAAATAATAATTAATTACCGTAAAATCCCGCCAGCGTATAACACGCATCTATGCTTTCAAGCTGATTTTTTTAATTTTTAGGTATATTCGCTGTATAACGCGCCCTATTTAACGAAGAAATCTGAAATATTAGTATACATTGCTTTTATGTTTTGAAATCATTTATTCGAGGTATTATCCCAAACTTTTGAAAAAATAGTATGCTTCCAGAACTACAACTCTTTTTTAGTTCGTAAGGCAAGTCGTTTCTTTTAAATAAACAGTGTTTCGATACATGTAGAAAAAAGTTTTTTTTATGTTCATATCTTTTGCTAATTTTAAAGCTATCATTTTTATCTCCGGCGTATAACGAGCACCCTTAAGTTTCGGTCTTATTTTTTGTGTTCAAAGTGCGAGTTATACGCCGGATTTTACGGTAAATTAAATTAATGAATTAATAGTTGAAAAATCTGTCTTAACGTAAAGTGTCATCCACTACAAGTTTAAAAAAGGCATTTGAAGTTACGGGATGAATAAAAAGTATTTTATTAACGAATGAAAACTTAAACAAGATATATATATATGGTCTAAGTTCTCGACAAATAAGAAAAGAACACATATATCAATCAAAACCGAAAAATACAGAGATAGTAAGAAAACCATACATTGAAGGATATATGAGTAATTGGTATTTAAAAAATGGAGGCTGCCGTATTATAAACATTGCTGACTTAGTACTGCTTTTATATAAAATAATTTATAAAAGTGCCGTTGAACATGTTTGTATAGCCAGCCACACTTCCCCCTTTATGTTAATAATACTGAGCAAAGACTTTATTAAAATAATGGATAGTATGTTTAAATCCATTACAAGATAGATAACTTACCTAAAAATTGCAATCCAAAATGCAGAGCCCGCGCTAAACCTGAGTACAATAAATAAGTTATTGTCAGATTCTGGACCCAAATGCAAATTTAAAGCATGTGAAGGGCTGAAATTTAGCACTTAACAAAAGTTTGAAAAGAATACAAATAAAAATTAACAAGAGTTTACAAACTACCATAACTTTAGTGACACTAGAGTTATATATGAATTTAAAAATAATAAGTAATTTTATCTAATATTAGAATATGGAGGTAATTATAACTAGGAAAAATGATAAATTTATAGTAAAAAACTATTAATATTCTAAGGAATTTTAATCCTTACTATGTAGAATTTCTTTATTCAAAAAACTATTAATAAAATTAATTGGGTATTTCTGATTTAAGCAACATTTAGTAAAATTTTTTAGATATTAATTTTTTCTGATTTTTTTGAAACTAGAAATTGATTGCGTTGCATATAATAAATAACAATATTTCTTAATATAGAAACATGTACATTACTCTCCCACTGAGGAACTTTTATAATATTGTGAAATTAAATTCTTCTCTTTTATCACATAAATATTAGTAACTATAACATTATCCTTTAATTTGATATGTATATCAAGAAAATTTGCTTCTTCATTGCTGTTACTATTTGTCTGTATTAAACTAAGGTATTGTATATATATATATATATATAGAGAGAGAGAGAGAGAGAGAGAGAAAGAGAGAGTGTAGTAGGAATTGAAAAATGGTGTGTTTTTATGGGTGTTTTCGGGGTAAGCAGAAATCCAATATCGAACATGTAATTTTTGATAGAAAAATTACTATTAATGTGAATTAATAATGTGATTTGTGAATGAAAATAATCTCTAATAAATATAAACACGTTTGAGCGAGAAATATTGCTAAATGTGATGCACTTGAACACATTTTTATAACATGTTTGTTGGATAAGATGTTGATTAATGTTGGAAAAGTCTACAGTTAAATTTATGTAACTGAAATGTAATAGCATTTTTCTATTATTCAATTTAAAAAAAATGCAAAAACTAGCCTAAAACATATTCCGAATTACAAGCAGAACATCTTTTACTTAAACAACAAACAAGAGTATCCATTTGTATTTCACATTGTATATTTTTTGAAGGAAAATCTAACATCTTTTCTAAAAAAAATCAATTCGAACTGCAACACGAAATTAGATGGTCAACATGTAAAAACTAAAATAATAATATTCAATCTATTATTAAAAAATAACTACAGATGGAACATTTATTTTCTTTCACTGTGGGCACTACATGAAAATTCCAAAATATATAAAAAAAATTGAAGTGGATGTATTTTCTTTTATCCATTTACTTGATGTTAAAAGTAGAAACAGGTTGTTAGGATTGATAAAAACACACATTCATTGGCAATATTTTTCTTTCTTTTAATGTGCTTCAGGTACAGTGTTTGATCTTTTTGGACCAATGATTTCTTTATGTACAACTAAACTCATTCTCAGCTCAAATCCTCAGGGCATAAAGTATCAATTGTATGCATTTTTAAGAAATTTTCTTCGTTTCAAACAGCATTTCTCTATTCTCCAAGCATCGTATTTCCTTATCGAATTCCTGCCTGATAAACATGTTCTGATTTGATTTTCTCGTCGACAGGAGATTTAACGGAGCAAATAAAACTGGAATTACACTCCATCGTCTTTTTAATCATTCGTACTAACTTTCGAATTAAATTCAAAACAAACAAGAAAGAACTCTCGAGAACATCTACTTGACAATTGTTCCCTTGAATATTTTTCTTCTCAGTGGATTGTTCGATTTCAGACACCTGTTTAAAGTATACTCAATAGAATAATGTATCGAACATAATTTTATTCAGATATTTAAAACAAGTTAAACATTAAGACTTATATGATTATTTAAAGGGAAAAGTAAACTTAAATTTTAACTTAATAGAGCGATGGAAAGAAACTGTTTGTAAGATTGAAAAATTTTGGATAAAAGGCAGTAAAGTTTATCTTTACATTTCGAGGTTACTTTTTTATTATATGCGAATTATTAATAACGTTATAAGAAGCTAACATTTAAAAAAAAAAAGAATTACCTGAATTCTTTTTTCAAATATTTTAAGAAGCGTATAGTCATTTTATGTAGCAACGCAGAAGCGAAGTTTTTTCGTTTTTGAACTCATGGCTAATGTTGTTTCTGTAAAGCTAAATTATTGACAATTTTCTTATAAAGTGAGGGTGGGGTAGAGCACTAAAGACCCTTAATGTAAAGGAGCGTATTCAACATAAATCTGCCACAATGTGAATATTTGAAGCGTGGGTACAGTTTTGGTGTCAATTTCATCACCTCGTCACCCGTTACGGGTGTATTCCTAATAGCTCTTACGCTGCTCCTAAGAGTGACTTTCAAGCACAATCAATTTACATTCGCTTAGAAGGAAAAAAGACATTGTTTAATACCACATACTGTATAAAAAAGACATAATGAAACTTAAAACAGCTATATTTAAATGGATTAAGAGAGTTTTTCCTTTGTGCATGATTTTAGAATTTTACACATAAAATTTGAATTCAGTTCAAACACCACCTTTGAATAACCACTTACATTGCTAACTTATGTATAAAGTATGGCGACAGTGCGAACAATTGTTGGACTTTAAGAGGGGGCTTATAGTAGGCATTTGAGAAGTAAATTAGTCGAACAGGCGTATCGACTGCCACCAGGTCGGACCGATATCCTAGTTAACCGGTGTTGGCAACAATGGATCAAGAAAAAGGTAATCTATCGTTGCGGAAGGTCAGGGCGCGTCACAGGAACACAAACACGCATGAGATGATCGCGCAGTCGTAAGAGCCGCCATCTCCTCACGAACATTGTGGCTAGAATGAATTCGACGCCATTTACCACGTTCCAGACTAAAAGGGTATCAAGGGAAACCATTCGGAGAAGACTGATCGCAGGTATAAGGGAGGTGAATGGTAGTCGCAGAACGACTATCATTGACCCCACATCATAGGCAGCGTCCATTGGAATTTTTCCGACCTCGAGAAAGCTGGAGAGTAATTGACTTCAATCTTGTGATTTGCAGAGATGAATCCCAATTGAGTCTCAGTGCTGATGAATAGTTCATACGCATGCGGAAGCAACCAGGCTACTGGCCCCTTTCCGATATTTGTTGTTGAGAGGCATACAGCTATTACACAAGGTGTTACAAGGGGTATTTGTTATGACATTCGATCATATCTAGTCGTCCTTCAAAGCACTTTAAAGGCATGCAGTTACACGGCCGAAATTTTAACACCAGCTGTACTCCCTATGCTATCACGTCCCCCAGGTGCTATTTAACGGCTCATCCACATACTTCATGACTCTTCTAGCGATGTCTTTGATAATATGACTTATTTCCATGGACTTAAAGGTCACCAGACCTTTTACCAATCAATCCCATTTGAGACGTGCTTGGAAGGAAACTGCCGCCGTCCCATGAATTAGCTGCCCAGTTGGAAAGATAATGGCATGATCTTCCACAGAAAGTCATCTGTGACTTCATTAATTCGATGTCACCCCGTGTATTGGCTGGAGGTGGATTTTTTACCTGTTAATTTGTAAATTTTCAGGCTATATCTTCTTAATACAATAATCTGTCCCTTTGAATTTCTAATCATTTGCTTATCTCTCCATAAACTACATATATTGTTGTGAATTATATGGACTAGGTGATTCTGAGTGGGTGGAGCATAGCTGTCACCATGCTTAGACTCCCCGTGGTCTATCTCGATGAAGTCCATATGTAACGGATTCTGCCTCAGTCTTAAACTTGATCTTGGCATCGGTGTAACAGGTGCCGTTGTTCACTAGGATTTTTCTCTAGAATATTTCAGTGTAATATTTTAACTTGATTATTAATTTGTTGAAACTTATTAAGTTTTATTTTATTGAAGTTTATTTATTGCTACCAGTAAATCCAGGAAAAGACAACATTGGACTCAAGAATTATTTGAATAACACAAACATCCATTTTTATACATGTTAAGTTTCGTGACAGTAGCTCGTTTCTTTCTGGGTGCATATATTTTTTTGCGACAGAGTGTATTTTGTAGAACGGATAGTGCAATATGAATCTTCAGCTTGCTTAGAAAAATATGTCATTTGGTACTAGTTTTTGCAGAACTACTAAATTGAGCCCGTTAAACAAATATGAGTTTGGCCTCCTCTCCTTTATCTCGTTGAATATTGCACTAAAATAAACAAGTTAACATGTTTGCAGTGAGAATGACTTTTTATAATTACTTAGATGATTTCTTGAGATGGAGAGACGTTGGCAGGCTTGAAGCTGGCCAGTCTCAAGTGGAGGTGGGTCGATGGATATAAGTGGCCTGAATAATTTCCTACCGGTGGTCTACCGGTAATAGAATAATTTCCAAACAAGTGGTATTGTCACCAGGAAGGCTTGCCGAGATTACCACAGAGCATCGACATCTGCAAAGGTTCGCTATTGGGCATTAAGGTATCCAACTACGTTCGCAACCGGGATTTTAAAAAGGCGGTAAAAGGATAATTTTCATGGTATTCAGTGTCACTTAGTTTAGAATACATGTATAAAATTGTTTTAAGGACATTTTGACAAAAAAAATTATTTAAATACAATATTTCGGCAAAAATTAGAAAAACCTTTTTTTCAAAATGTGCTCCTTTTGTAAAAAATACTTCTATTATAATAATATTTTGCCTGTATGTAGCTCAGATCTCTGTATAGAGGCTCAACTATGATTTTTGAAAAATTAGCATTATTTTCAGAGTTATAACCATTTGAAATAATTATTGGTGTTTTTTTCTTAAAATTTCTCCCCTCTGTTGTAGTAAAACATGCATAAACCCACTTCTAAGTTATATACTTCAAAAATTCTAGTTGAGCTTCTGTACAGAGGTCTGAGCTATATACGCGGTAGGTAAAATATTATTATAATAGAAGCATTTTTCACAAAAGGAGAATGTTTTGAAAATGGGTCATTGTATGTTCATTTTTTGTCAAAATATTGTATTTAAATAATTTTTTATTGTAATACTATTTTTAAAATATTTTATATACATTTTCTAATCTAAAGTGACACTAACTATCATAAATATTATCCATCTATACGCTTTTGAAAATCACGGTTCCGAAAGTAGTCGGATGCCTTAAGCGCACCACGACATAGGCGGACAGCGGTTCCTCAGCTTTGTCGTGACCTTGCTGCTGTGTCTGCAAAAAGAATTTTCAGGCAGTCTACATGCGTCTTGCAGAGGCTAGCCTTTAAGCCCAGGGTTCAGTTTGGTGCTTCCCTTTGACTGCATCCAGCAAGAAAGACGGGATATTGCGAAGCTGGAAACCTCAGTTAGGTACACCACAAGGTTGGGGACATGTTTCTTTTTGATGTGTCAATGTACCAAACAAAATGATTTTCCTCAAGTCTTCACCTCGAGAGAAAATTGAGCTTTCTTTTATTCCTTCAATGTAACAAATAGCGACAAATTTCGTAGCTAAGGAATCTTTGTGTGAAGTGGCATAATGTTGTGCAGTCGTACAACACTGTATGTTTTCGATGAAGGTACTGTCAACTCACAGATTATAGGGATCAGATTCTGAAAGTCTATGTAAAATTTTTCTGTGTGCTGTGGACCCGGGCTACATTTTTATGGGCGGCCACACAGAACTCATATCGTTAATAAATTTCATGAATTCATATTCGTCTTATAGATTGTCCGGATCACAATACTATTGAATATGTTTGGGATGGTTTAGGAAAATTCCTTTCTCAGCGTAGCAGGCATTAAAAGTATCACTTTTGGAAAAACGTGTTTTGTGCCATAAATACTTATTGACACCTTCATAAGCAGTGAGGCATCTCGTTGAGAGGTTTTTGTAGTAGTTCACAGTAGTCACACACTCCGTATTAGATTTATTTTTTCCGTGTTTAACCATCCAAGCGGTCTGCACGTAAAATTCCGTCATTCCAGAGATGCTTTTTCTGCCTTCAAGCAAAATTCCCAAAAGCGACCTAGCCGCATTCTTAAAAATACGGCTCAACCACTTTTGAGAACCCCACTTGAAAGCAAAAAAATATGTGCGGTGCATTTTTGAAGCATCTCCAGAATGGCAAGACTTTAAGTGCAGACCGTTTAGAGGGTTAATGCTTTGTCTCTTGTTCATGATTTCACACTTTTTGATATGATTTATATCTTAATTCACAATTAAGATCTTTCCATATTGTTAGTTTCTATATTCCTTTCAATATTGTAATATATATCTGTGACAAATTTTGTAGCTACCCAGTAAATATTTCATCGTTTTTCGCCGATGTTATGTTTGTGACCTTAATTTTGGATACGAATGTGTATAAAAAATATACATTAATATGTATTTGCATATTTTAAATATATGTACATATACACATAGATATATCGATAAATGTTAAATAGATCTTCATACTTGCAAGATTCCTATTTTCTTTGTAAATGCTAATAGTAAAGGTAACATTATTATAAAGTGATAATAATTTAATATTAAAATATATAACCATATTAAAATATTAATTCTTTTAGCATCAAATTCATATTTAACTAAACTTCATATATAAGGTATTAACCACACGCATTAATTTAACTTTCTACTTCAAGACGATAGTTTAAACTTAAATTAAATTCCTTTTTAAATATGAATATCAGGAGAGTGAGTCAAAATTTCATTGAGTCAATTGTTATTGTAATATAATTATTAAATTTCAAGATGGTTCACTCAAATTAATCTTTTGATGCATAAATTTAAAGTGTTAATCTTTTATTCTTAAATCCGGTGTTCTTAAGCAAAAAAGAACCAGCTTTAGAGTTCCTCCGCTTATTTTCTTTTCATGATAAGATATTCTGTTTATAATGCATTAGTTATTTTTCCACTTTCAAATGTAAATGAGGGTGTTATAATTACATTTTCATTGAAATGTCACATATTTATTTTCATGGAAGCAATTTAAATGCAAATTACATTTTCATGAGATAATGATAAATTTATGTTAGTTTTAAGACTTCAAATTTTCAAACTATATGCTTTGCAGTCTTATACTAATAACATTTCTAATTTTTAATATCTAAAGAGAAATGTCAGAAAATTATAATTTTGTTGTATAATTTAGAACTTTGAATTTTCTTCTGAGATTGTTACATGTCTAAAGGAAAGCTCAAAGAAGTAATATACTTTTGTCAAGATATCTTGAATGCATTTAATTAAAGTTTCCAAGAGTTTTTATAAATATTTTTTTAATCATTAGCCAAAAAGGTTCCTCTTATCTTTTCTGCTTTTTTTCTAAACCTCCTTAACAGACGTCTTGTAAAAATGCCATAACCTAGTTTAAAGTCTTCTTTGTCTATATAACTTTTTAAATCCTATTCCTTCATGTACAAACTATTTTTATGTTTATGTTGTATGATATTGTAAAAAGTCTTTTTTAAAGCTAATATTAAACTAAACAAGACAATTAGGAAATTAGGTTCTCTGGTACAAAAATGCAGAAATTTGGATTCAAAAATAAAAAAGAAAATGTCTAAGAAAAATATTGATTATTTACAAACAATAGGCAAATGTAATTTTATTAAAGTTTTACATATGCAAAAAGTTTGTATTTTCTCTTCTATGATTTTACTTTTTTTTCTATACATAGTTTCTTAAGTATACCATCATGAGAAATGATATTTCTCAACACTATTTGAAACTTACTAATGCGTTATGAAATTAAAGTATATTAAATAAAATTTAACCTAAATATATGAATTTTGGGAATATTTTAGAGAATTAAGCCTTGTATTCTTTTCCTTTTTAAAATACTGTATTGTATGTATTAAGTGAACTGTCTTTTTTATTTACAAAAATAAATTTAAAAACGGCAATTAGGTATATCTGATTTATGAGTAGGATAGGTAATCTAAAAGGTTTGTGGAATAATAATAATTAAAAACAGCTTTTACATCCTTTCAATTAATTTTATGATATGTACTTTTAATTAAAAAAACATGATATTTGATTTCAACTATTTAGATTCAGATGGAGTACTTCATGGGTACTCAATCTTGTTTTCTACTGAGCCTCATACAAATGTCATCTATTTCGCTCGGGCCTCATACATATGTTAGTTATTTCACGCGGGCCGCAACATGAGGGTAAATGGGGAGAAAAGCTTTCAGACCAAGATAACATTGGAAATTTCAAATGCGGAAAATTGATCAAAATATTAGAACTCCTGCTTCGCATATTTTAATTATTATTTTTTATGTTTTTTTTATTTCTGTCACTAACACTAAATATTAAAAGCATTTAAGAAGCACTTCTCAATTTCTGCATCAATAAACGGTATCATATGATTACCAATAATGTAACAAATTTCATAGGATGTCTCTGTCACAGCTGTGCAAAGATTGTTCAAGAAAAGACCTATTTATCATCTCTTGAAAGATATCTAAGAGAAAAAGTCATTGAATGATTCATGTTTATTACTATTTTTTTAATTACAGCATTTTCCTGACAAATCAAGCAATTATTGATTCTCTCATGTTTGTTTTTCACTACAAAATAGTAAACCTCCCAATCGTCTTAAAGCAATATATTTTCTTCGAATATTTTTCTCTTGCAAAATATGAAAGATATTTAAAAATTAGTTCCGCACATAAAATTGTCGCTACGCCAAACTGTTGTCTATTTTCACTAACTATAACCGTTACAAAGAGAAAAAAGAATGTCAATTCGCACCCGAACGACATCGACAGTAAAAAACAAAACTAATATTTTTGAAATCTTAACAAAGAATTCCACACCATGTTTTTAATGCATTGTTCTTCAATAAGTGAATTTCTCAAGGCAATTGGTCATGACCGGGGCACTTAAAATGGCTCGGTGGGCCGCATACGCCTCGCAGGCTGAATATCGCTGGACTAGTTAAACGGTCTAAGATTTTGAGTATTCTCAAGTTATGAAAAGTTATCTTTAAAAATAATGCGATGTGTTTTTCCTTAGTTTAGTTGAATGCTGCCAAATGGGCGATCTTTGAAGCTACTGCATGCGTGTATCCACTAAAAACCAAATTAATCGAAATATTAATAATTTAAAGTGAAATCAAAAGAATATTTTTTCTCCGGTATAATTACATTCATTTTTCTAAAATCCTTTTTAACCTTAGATTTATAAAATTTATTGTTGTAAAAAACAAGTTAAAATTAGGATTATGTTAACAGTTGAATACTTTGTCTAGTCTTGTTGAACTCATTAAGCCAATTTACAAAAATAAGTATCAATAGACTAAACAACACCAAAAAAATGTAATAATTCTTTTATTTTCAAAAAAAATATTGCAGTCCTTCAGTTTGATGAGTATAAAATAAGTATGCCAAAATATGCTTGTAAATAAAAAAAAAATATTTTAACTAAAAAGGAGAATTCATGCTGCAACTACTTACTTCCTGCTTAGTTTATCGATACAATATCAAACCGCCCATCCGGTGTAGTGGTTAGTGACGCTGATAGCGGTGCCTTAGGTCCTGTGTTCGAATCCCGGAGAAGGCATGGGTGTTTATAAATGTATAGTACTTTCGCGGCATGGGGGGTTTCCTTAAATAGCTGTTGAGCTGCAAGTATTCTCGTAAGGTAGGTGGAAGGGGGAAGACCAGGGTGTTCTCTCTGAAAATTGGGGTGGCTCAGAGCAAAATCGCACGGTCACCTGCATGGCACTCAAAGCCATAGCTAACGACATGCGTAAAAATCTAGCCCTTCGCCACGATGAATTTCGTGGACCTTGATCTGATGTTAGTGTCGATCAGGTGGCATAAGTAACAACAACATATTGAAATTAGTTGTGATATCTCTTACATAAAGCCCAAACTTAATTTATTAATCTCTAATTTCAATCTTATCTCTCAATACATTCTCGCGTGGCTGCGGTAGACGAGTGGTATAGGTATCGAATCGTGGCTTGTGCCTTGTCACGAGTTCGAGCCCAGTACCACTAAAGACTCGCCGTGTAGCACAGCACAATACACGTTAAATCTGTCGAGAGCTGAAACGTTCTCCCGTTGCTGTGGTGTGGTAGTTAGGAGAGGGGGCTGCCAGCTCAGGTGTCGTCCACGTCACTTGACCATGGTTCAAAATTACGTAGTCCGGCGCCAAAAGCCATTGTGTAACTGAACAGGGCGAAATTAATATTCAATCAATCAATCTCAATACATTTTCTCAACTTTCATTGTGATGAACTGTGATGATTAAACCTAGAAGATGCCGCTTGTTTTAATTTGTAATTTATTTATATTTACACATCGGGGAATGTGATTATAAATGTCGTTGAATAGGCAGTATCCATTACTGAAGAGACTTATTTACAAACTTCACTAAAAATATCAACAGACCTCCAAAATTTAAGAGAATCAAACTTATTTTTCAATGAACATCTAATGCAAATACAGTTTTTTCGTTAATAAATGAATTTATAATGGAGCTAGCTTATTGTTCATTTTATTTTAATTAATTGAGTACATTAATTAACAAATGAGGGTAAATTAATATTTTCAATACTTAGAAGGTTTTTTTATTTGTAGGGTTTTAAGTATAATATCACAAATTGAAAAATAAAGTGAATAATTAGGACTTGTATTTTACAACTTTTTTCCAAACTTTTGATGATAATTTATCAGTATTCATGCTCTGCTTGTAGACAAAACTCGTTATTTTCTCAGACATTATGTTTTGTATAAAAATTAACTATTGTTATTAGACACCAGATTTAGCTTTTGACTCTCTTTTTTCACTCACAGAGAATAAAGAAAAACTGACTAGAAACATCATTAAATGACACATATAGAACGTAATGAATGTTGAAATTTGATTGATTGTAAATTGTAAGATTAAGGTAATTAGGATAATTACTGTGTTTAGGATAATTAGCATCTTAAAAATGGTTTATAGTTTAATTGTAAGAACACAAAACTAATTTGTTTTTTATTATTATTCACATCGAGTTGCAGTAATTGCTAATTTAATTTCAAGACAGCATTGTGACTACTATGCCTAAAAGCAGTGCATGTTAATTGCAAAATGTATTAATATTGTTTTCAGTTTTTCAATTTCATATGATAGTTTTATTTTGTATTGTTTTTTAAGAATGAGTGTACACCAACTGAGCATTGTATACATAAAGCAACTAAAACTAGTTGATAGGCATTGTGGCTATCATTTATAGGTTCTGTACGGTAAGTGGCAGAGTATAAAAATAAATTTATAAAAAAATAAGTCCAATAACCTTGAAATTTTTTTTCATACTTAAAAAACAATTAAAAAGAAATTTAAAAACTTATATATTTTGAAATGGATTTTTTGGCTGTACTGAATGTCATATTGTTAAAAATTGGATATATGCATATTAAAATACCTAATGTTTCAATTATTCTTATTTTACACAAATCCCTATACATAATGTTATTTTCGTCATCATATAAATATCATAGCTTTATCTTAATGTCTCATAAATGAAATATCAGTTGATTTTTTACAAAAAATTAGTTTGATTTTGTTTTGAATAGAGCAATGCTTCTCAAAGTTTCGATAACTGTGACCCAATTTTCAGTCATAGTTTTCTTCGCGTTCCACCCCTCCCCCATCCAAACAACAATAATGTACTTCGACACACGTAAATCTTCAATACGAATTTAATTACAAACCATACAAATTATCAAGATGAGTATCACCTTTTTTATATAATCTTACATATGATAAGCGCATGGAGTCACTGATTATTGTTTAACTTGTTCTTAGCTTGGTATTGTTAAATTAGTTACCAAATACAGTGTGCAGTACTGATACATATATAAATATACTATATTGGTATAAATACGCATTTTATTTATTATGTCAGAATGTATTTTGTTTTGCTTCCTTTCAATAAATTAATATTTTTAAATTTTTTATTTTCAACGTTTCGATATGCTCGCGCCCCCCTAGATGGTTTATCACGCCTCCCTACGGGGCGCACCCGACATTTTGAGAAAGGCTGGATTAGAATACTAACAACAGACCTTGTTGTTCCTCTTAGGATTCGGTTTTAATAAAATCATACAAGAACTACCAACACCTAGAAATGAAAATCTCTTTAACTGCATATCCATTCAAAAAACTCATTTGAAATTCCGATTGAAAAAAGAATATCTAAAGAGAGAGAGAGAAAGAGAGATAATTTACAGAAAGAACAGTAAGATAGTTTTATAAAGTTATGTACAGTTTCCGCAATTTATTTCTTGTCAAGAAGAATCTAACAATTTGACGAAAAGTTTTGCCATTATCGAGCGAAAAGCATGCAAAAGGGTAGACAAGCAAAATTTTTACGAATGTTTTTCCTTTGCAAGGAAAAAAAATAAAAACTCCACCTGCGAAGTCTTATCTCTTGCATTGGAAAATAATTTGTATTGGAATCTCATTTCAGGAACATTCACATTTTCTCATTTCCAACTTCCAGTTGAAATTACTACTTTTGAAAAGCTTACCTTTGTGTAATCAGTTCGCTTGAAAGAAATTCGAATGTGAATAATTTGACTGAGATGAGCCAAAAATTTGTGATTGCTACAGTATAATGTTTTTAATTATAAGATAAGATGAGTAAAAAGAAACTGAATCAGCTAAAAGTTAAAAAAAAGTAAAACAGTTTAATCTAGAATTCAGATTATAAGTTTAACGATTTATGTAATAATATACTGATGAACTAGAAGGATAATGTTAAAAAAAATGAATGTGAATTGCATTTTTATAAAGTATTAGACAATCATTATACATATAAATATAAAGAAAAGTAAGATAAACTCAGAGAAAGAAGGAAAATGTTTTAAATATATAGGTGTTTATTTCAAATATTATATTGTTATTATAATTATGAGTAGTACAATTCAAATAATTATTTAATATAGATTTTTTGAGCAAACGAAATTTCTACCTAATTTAATTTACTTCTCAACACATGTTTAATAAAATACATAAATTCAAAATATGTTTAATTGTTGGATAATGAAAAATGTAAATCAGTAAATTGAGTATTAAAAGATTTATTTTGAAATTTTATTGCGAAAATATCAGTGGAAAAAATGTACTACAGTACCTTTTTCTATAATTTAACGATAACTTCCAGATAATGGAAAAGAGATTTACTATCAAACTAGATTGCAAGTGAAATCTTAATACCGCTTTATCGTCTAGTAAGATGAGCTTCCACAGATGTGGTCGGATTGGACCAGTCAATAAATCGGCCTTGTACTAGTACATGGAGATTATTATTTTGCAAACAGAAGCATACCATGTTTGAGAATACGACACTGTACCATTCGGTCGGCATTGTTGCTCTGATCCGCCACCAGTACAAATAGAGCCGTCTGTTTGGTGAGGTCAGTGATCATCTTAATGGATGCCATGAGTAAAGGCAGTTAGCAATTAAGCAATGAACTTCTAGATATAAGAATAGGAAACGTGTACTGGGTATGCTGCAAAATAGCAGCAGAACCATGATGTCTCTATCATTTGCTGGTGGATGCACAAGTCTGGTGAAGTCACCCTGGCCACTTTCCAACTCTCCACATTTCCTTGTTCCAACCGTCTTTTCTGCAACCTTTGTACTGTATATGCGTCTTAGTGGATGTAATTGGCATTCGAAGAATAAACCAATATGCCTTTCACAATCCAATCACCTCCACCTTCGAAAAATCGTCTGCCTCGTGAAACTACGACCGTTGAAAGCAGTCTGTTATTCTATGCCATTATATGTACTCTTTGAGATAAGGAAATTTTCCACAATTATATTTGCTTGAAAAAAGTAATAACACGGATATTTCCCGTTTTTCAGGTTCCTTCATTTACATCTTGCTTTTCGATAAGAGTCACAGATCCGCACATCTTATCTATTGCATCACATGGTGAAGTGCACACACACACGTTTACAATTACTTATTCTTAGAACTTAAAATTAAATGTTTGATTTATTTGTTATTGAAGTTTTAAAATCATCCCTTTTAGATGAATTTTAAATTCACAGTTTTAATGAATAGTAAAAGCGAAAGAAAGTAAAAAGTTTTCTTCAAATTCTTTTCGCCAAAAATAAAAGTAAAACTGAAAAATTCCAGTATTTTTGGTAGAATCCGGCGTATAAAGCGCACCTATACTTTCAAGCTCAAATTTTTAACTTTTAGGTGTTTTCGCCGTATAAAGCGCATCCCCTTTTTTAAGGAGAAAACGGTAGGTGCTCAATGTTCTGATATTTTGAAGTCATTTATTAAAGGTATCTTAGGCTTTTAAAAAATGTACTTCTAGAAGTATAACCCTTTAATTTCATAAAGTATGTCATTTCTTTAAAGAAATATTATTAGGTTTATGTAGAAGTGTTTATTTATTTTATTGCTTACATCTTTTTTTTTATTTTTAAATCAATCGTTTTTATATCCTGCGCATAAAGCGCACCCATAAATTTTGATCTTATCTTTTGTGCTAAAAGTGCGCGCTAAACGCCGGATTTTAGTCGTATAAGATTCAAGTTCTACTGTACTTTAATTCCATTATATTTATTAATTTCATTTATCCCTTCTTAAGAAATGCAAGAATTCCTCTTAGTAATTTAGAAAGCTTTTTTTAGAATGTAGGCTACACTAATCAAGAAATGTACTAATAAAATATAAGTAATAAATGTAATAAGAATAACTGCCAAAATTCAGGGATTTTGTATTGTCTTTCAACTCGAAACTATAAACAATTTTCGAAAATCGGAACTTCTTTCAATGCAAACATTTTTAAAACTGAGTAAATTTAATAAGGATAGCTGGAGAAAATAAGTATTTGAAATCGTTACCTATAAAATATGGCTAATATATCGGATGAAAATTCTTACAAATACTTAATTAAATTTTTTAATCAATGCTTTATAAGATCTAAGGGCCAGTAGATGATCGTAAAAATAGCTTGAAGCAGGAAAATTGGCCAAGAAGAATAATAAAAAAAAAGCTATAGAAATAATTTGAAAGAACATGATTTTGACACACTGTAAGATAACTACTTAAATTTAAAGTTAGTTACAATAGTTTTAAAATTTAAGTATGGAGTTTTTGAGAGATAACAGTTGCAAATTTTGTTTTAAAATTCTTTGTTATGAACAAGGTAGTGGAAAAGTAACCAACTATTTTCTACAATAATTAGAAAAAAATTTCATTTACGAAGAAAATTATTTTTTTATACTTAAAGTATACAATTCACAGTTCTTTCTGTGGTTAAGTTCCTACCTTTTCCTATTTTTGTTTAAATTTCATTGCGTTAAAACTTTTGAAATAGCATAGTATGCATTAAAATATTTTGCTTCAATAAATTAAATATATTAATTTGAAATTCTTACAATAATTTTTTAATTTTAAATTATGTCAAATAATTAGCGTATTATTTCTATGAAGAGAGATGTAAAGTGTATTTTAAAGAAGCTTCGCAAAAAATTTGTTAACCACAAATAAAAAAATAAAAGAAAAACTAACTTAAGAATTTTTACTATTTTTAATCAGCAAGTTAGACTTTTTTCATTTTTTTTACGTAATGAGATGCTAATCGAGGAACAGATTTTGCATTTGAACATAAATGCCATCGTTTATAAATTCAGAACCACATATTTATTGTCAATTCATATAAACCCCGAAGAATATATGTACATTTTTTTAATTCATACAATTTGAAAATTACAGTTCTGCAAGTAATAAAGTGAAAAAATTGTACGGAGTAGAGTTTATTTGAAAATAGTTATAAATTTATAGCAAATAAAGCTAGTTATGAAATATCTTATGAGAGGTATTATTTTTACAACTTCATCGACATTTAATTACAAATAATACAAAAAAATAGGATATAAATAATTAAGCTGTATGATGCCACAACCAATTCCTCTGTCCTGCTTCGGGATTTATTCTTTCTATTATTTATGTTGTGGAAAAAAGTTCTAAAAGAAACTTATTAAAACTTTAATGTCTCTCAGACTGACACGATATGACAATAACTTGGAAATGGTTTCCTGTGATATGCGTGTTGCTCGTATGCTTCGGTTATTTGAAAATTGCACAGACTCTTGCATTTTAAAGCAATATTTATTGCAAACAAAGTAAACTTTGTAGAGAGAATACAAATAGAGTTCATAGTAAGTATATTTCATAGTACTTTTAAGTTTGATCAATGAAAAAGAGTATGTAAATTTAGAAAGAAAACGATACAGTATTGGAACTTTGTGATATTCTTTATATGTATGTACACGCACATATACGCTCACACAATTTCTTAAAATTTAAGAATCGTTCGGCGAGTTTCCTTTATTGTTTTCTAAAATGTATGAACTAATTACGTATATAAATGACCAAAAGGATAAAGCTATCTTTTCTAGTGTTTCATTCAATAAGATTTAAGTGTATGAGTTTAGATCATTAGATTATTCTAAGTGAATTGAATGGTGTATATTTATGTACATAATCAATGTTTCCCCAGAATCATTTTAGTTTTCAGAAAGAAAGAATAAACTGTTAATTATTTACGTAAGAAACAACACAGATTATTTATTAAAAGCTATTTTTTATTATTTACTTAATTTCCTAAATCAAAAATATTTATAAGACATTATATTATTTATCATTTAAAAAAATGAGCATGATTTGAAAAGTATTTTTTTTGAAATTTAAAATTAATTAAACGCTCTTTGTAAAGAGAGAGAGAGAGAGTGAGTGCAAGTAATTATTAGAAATCTCTGCAAAGTAGAGGGTGATTATAAATATAATTGTGATTTCAAATCGAGCTAACTTTAAAACTACTTATTAGAATCGATTATTTTTTGAACAGATCATTAATGAGGTAGAGAGTAATTTTGTTTCTCGAATGAAAGCGAAATAGTTCCAAAATATACCTCTAGGTGGGGCTTTCAGCGGAAAAGCCATAATGGATACGTTAAGTACAGGTATGTTATTGTAACAACTCCTACCACCCTGCTGTGAATGGACTTCTTTGTAGAAAACAATCACCAAATATGCATTTTTCAGATGCATTTTGAAAGTTATTGCACGGTTCCACCTGGGACCACCCCCGCAACTTCTGACATCAAGAGAGACCGTTTCCCGCTACTAGCAGGATACGGTTGGATGCTAAAAAGATTCCGGCCCCTGATCTCCGAAGCGAGAGAAGAGAGGGAGGGAGAACGAGCGATGACTTGAAACCTTTGAACTGAGCAGATCCCGAAAAGAACTCCTCTATCACAAACCACATCATTTGAACTTTTATAATATATAATAAGTTTAATAACTTCAATGTATAATCTGTAAATAATAGCTGTGACGCAAATAAACTAAATATTTAAACTGATCACTCTCACGCTATCTTTATTTATCTCAAACGTCACAGTTACTAGCCGGAAGAAAACAACAGCCTCGTAAAATTTGTGACAGATTTATCTGTAAAAAGATGATAATATATTTTTACTGCGACAAAAGTGACAATGGCAATTAGAGAACAGCAACCTTCTCAAACCAATACCATACGGATGATTATTACATCATTTTTTCCATATAGCTTCTGCCTTGTTCTGCTGGTAGTTAACCCTCTAAGTGCATCTCTCTGTCCTGAAAAATCATTCCGAAAACGTTTACTGCTTTTTTACAAAATTCTTCGAAAGTGCAAAGGGTTTCATTCATTCCCCCTTTTAAGTTTGCGGAAGGTCCAGTGGTGACGATTTTATTACTCACACACACACAGTTCGGCCTTGTTGTTAATTTAAAACCGGGAGATCACCCCTTCACAGCTGTAATGTTGAATTGGGCAAAAAAGTGGGACTTTTTTGGTTGTTCCCCTGATCTGTTCAATCACGGTAAAATCACAAGAAAATGAAGAATAAAAAAAGATCCTGAAAGTAATGATGTGTTTAAAGTTGAAAAATGTTTTTTTCTTTTTTTTTAAACAAAACAAAATTTGTTTCTGTCATTTTTAAAAATTATTTTTTTTCTGTTAAATAAAGTTATTTTGGTATTACGAAATAGAGCCAGGAAACACTACCCTGTATTTATTGTTGAATTGCGACTAAGAAAATACAGCACATCTTAATGTTTTTTTTTTAAAAAAAGTAATGAGAAAAAAAGAGCAAAAGATCATTACATACGATGAATAGATTTATGAAATAAAATTAATCTTCCTCTATTCAATTGTGTTTTAAATTTAAAATAACATAAAGAGGGATTTCAACACACTTTAAATTTACATAAATTTTAATCCTATAAATGATATTTTTATGTTAAATGAATTTTTTCGGAAAGAGTCTAACTTTTGTTTCGTAGTGTTATCCCTTTCTAACAACTTGTAATAAGTAAAAATATCTTCTCTACATAGGCATTTGTGACGGAGAATAACACAAACTTAGCCAAAATTTTCTTAATTTTAATGGGGATATATGTTTTTCTACAAAATGGGAAAATATTTCTATTTTCAAGTCAAGTTTAATTTTTTATCTTTCTGTTTCTTTAATGTTAAATTGAAAATTCTCATCGATAACTACATTTTCACACAATTCAGTCATTACAATTTCTATTGTGAGAAGAAGTTCTCCCCAATTAATTTTGTCTTTCAAAACTTAAAACACTTAAAACAATTTTGTTCAGAGAAGTTAACCAACAATTCCACAATGTATCCATACCAAATTTTAAAAACAATTTTAACATTTGGAAATGTATCCCTTATTAAATTTTTTGAGTATACACAAATATTGCCTGTTGTGGGGAAGACAGTATGAGATGTGGTGTATGGTTTTGAAGGAATGTTTTCGTACGTGTAGACTATTTTTGAAAATTTAAATATCACTGAAGCTGATCACATATAACTGCAAATGAGCCTTATTTTAGAGTGTGCTGGTAACAAAGTAAAACACTTCACTGTTAAACAGCCCCTATGAGTTTATATTCAATATCCAACTATTTGCAAAATTGCTTAGAACTTCTATTCAAATTGTAAAGAAACTGAAATATAAATATATCTTACTGCAGTCAAAAATATTCATAATATGTAAAAATCCTATTTCTCCACTTATTTCAGTACATTTTAAAAACTGTATAGCTGAAAACAATTTTTTATATTTATAAACGAGGCATAAAAACTCACACGATTATAAAAATGTCTATCATTTTTAAATATACTACTATAAAAATCACATGGATTGTAAGATCAGATCTAAATTCCTACAAGCTTTTAACGGAGCAAAGAACATATAATTTTGGATAGAACACAATTTTTATATAATACTCGAATATACATGTTATAAAGCAAATACATTTGAAAAATCAAAGTTCCGTCTGAAATAAACGTAATTGAAAGAAAAATGTTTAATTTGCAAATGATTGGAAAGAAATGTTTATCTAAGAGGTATCCCCAAAACGAGGCAATGCTCAAAACTCCAACTCAGTGGCACAACAGCCTATGAGGTCCAGGAACTACTATGCCCATCCCAGTATACGTGACCATTGGGAGCTGAGGTGCATGAGCAGATGTCCCGATTAGGTGGTGTGTCTGAAGTGAGACCTCCAGTGTTTAAGACCCCAAGCAAGCTCGGTACTCATTTATCGACACACTGCAGCGGGAATGAAAGGAAGAGTCGACCTTGCCCAGCCCGTTAATAGAACCCGAACCTGTGATGTGGAAGTACGATACACTACCACTTGACCCTATTTGATGAAAAATAAAACTTAATGTTGGAATCTTATACAATTCCCTAATGAATGAAGAAGTCCAAACTTGCTTTTACATGTAAACTGTTTGGACTGAAATGGTTAAATATGAACATTTCACAAGTTGTGTGCATAAATTAAAATTAACCGTTATAATTTATATAAATTTTTAAGAGTACAAAAGGTGTATTTTGGCTGCACGAAAT
>BMAV01004243.1:37771-53972 GCA_019973955.1 Trichonephila inaurata madagascariensis | reverse complement strand
TAAAAGTGATCATGAACTAATAAGGTATATAAAAAGGCTATTGTGCCGGCTGGGTGGCGTGGCTGGTTTGTCGCTGGCCTTCTGCACCTAAGGTTGCGGGTTCAACCTCGGTCCAAGTCGATGGGCTTTCATAACGCATAAAATCGACAGTGGCCATGTCGTATGATTATACGGCATGTGAAAAATCCTTAGAGTGTGTGTTTGGCTAGGATGCTGTCGGCAAAATTAAATCCTAGTACAGGCTCATTCCATCAGAGCTCCGGTGTCTTCCTCTAGGGAGGAAACTGAGCGTCAAAAATGCATGTGGAGATTGGTAACCTCTTATATGGTGCCGCAATAAAAAGAGATACCAGCTTCCGGGGAATGTACCAGCAATGGTTAAAAACTAATCCTCAGCCCATTAGAAATAATAAAAAAAAGTTTTTCTTCTTTTTTAACTTTAGTATACAAATTTTACGGTAAAAAACAGAATGTAAACACCCTTGGGTATGAGATTCCTTGAGCGAGAACTTTCGGTAGTTATTTTTGCGCGAGTGATGCCGGTATAAGGATAGTTTATTATAAGTTTTAAATGCTGTTATGATTGAAAACGACAGATTAATATGCTAGTTACGTGGATTGAAATCAAGGTAAATTATTTCAAGTTATTTTTTAGTCAAAATATTAATAGCTATTGAATAATATTTAGTTTCTTTTGTTTCTCGATTTCTGTTTATATATATTTTCGATATATTTTAATATTTTTATATATTTTAATTTTGGAACAATATCTTCATTTAAAATATATTCGGTATAATAACTTTAAAACTTCCAATTTTGCATCATTTTTCTTGAAAATGGATAAATATGATCTGCAGCTGAAATAAATGATATAATTATGAGAGCTATGATTTTTAAATGTTCACTTTAAAGAAGAGAACCAAAAAGCAATTTGTTATTGCTTACTCATAAAAACTCATTTTTTCCCTCCGGTTAAACATTACAATATAGAGGAAATTTTTTCAAATTACAAAAAGAAAAGAATACAAAAAATTGCCCCTATCATGGAGATACACCTATTCTTTAGTAGCAAATTCCATCCAAAAACCAATATTTCGTCTACAGATCATTTCAGAGCAACTGAAACATCTGAGCTGTCTGTAATGCTTCTTTTTTTCTATTTTTGCTGCTGCTTTCCTCTTTCGGTAACTTCGCAAGCTTTCTCCATTGAGAGATGGATAACTACTCATTGTCACTATCGGGCTTTGAAAATGTATCGATGTTTTTCCCTTTATTTACGTCAGTTTTGGATTAGAGCATGAAGCAGATAAGGAATGTGACCTTCTGAAATGTATTTTTATGGATTTAAGTTTATGTTTTTCGATATTTCGGATTTGAAAGGTATGAGAATAACAAATATAATTAAAGTTTCTAAAGTAATGGTAATACATGGGGATTCTCTAAAGTAAATTGATCGAAATATTGAAATTTTCACTAAGAGAATATTTGATTACATGAAGTGTATATCTGTATGTCACAGGGAAATGGCGAAATTAGGAATTTCATCAAATTCCACTTGACGGTAGATGCTAAAATAACGTCTCTTCAAGATCATTTCCCTGATGAAAGTAAATGATTTTATCAAATCTCTGAACTGTTTCAGTGAAACGATGCAATGAACTAGTCAGGATTTGCATTGCCAAATTGCTATACATGGGGAAGACAACTGGGAGGTCGAGTCCTTGTAATTCGTAACCATACACAGGTAGTACTATCGATCCCCTAAATATCAACCTCATATCTTTAAACAAATGGCACCGTAGTATTAACATAGAGATTTATATTTTAGTGTGTAGCAACCGAGAGGAAGATGTTATACGTCAAAAAAAACCAGCCTAATTTTCTAATTATTTGTTAATTAGTTTTAAATAAATAATTTGTATTTCATTGACTATTGTAATATTTACTTCTACGTTTAATAATGCACCACATTTGTTAAATAAACACTTATAAACTCTTGATAATATTATTTCATCATTTCACTATAACAGCTCAGAGATTCGTTCGAACCCCTTACTTTTATCAGGGAAATTACCCTGAAGGGACGTTATTTCAACATCTAACATCAAGAAATCATCTCCCTTACGGATTTGATGAAATTCCTAATTGCATCATTTTCTTGCGACATGTAAACATTCAAAAGAAAAGGGAAAAAAGTTTTATGACAATCTACAAATCTTTGATAAATACCGTTTTGCATATAGTAGTATTTTTCCATGTTTAAAAAAATAGGAGAACGATTGAAATGTGACCTTAAAGTTAACATCTATTCTTAATCTTATTTTAATTTTTCTAATACTAATATATGCGCACAAAATATTTTATTTATTAATCGATATTTCACAAAATATATTTCTTTTTAATAATTTTCTCTCTCTCTCTCTTCGAATCAATATCTTTAATAAGTTAATTAATAAATCTTGTGTGTGTGTGTGTATATACTTAAAAAATCTTCATAAGTTTTTAATTCTTTATGTGTTTACCTTTCAGAAAATGATCACTAATTGAATAAATTTTTTGTAACGTAAAGTGGTGTTTAAAGTGCATAAATACATTTTAAAGAGAACTTTCGTATAACCATATTCATATTTTAAAGAAGTTTATCTTTCTAATTAAGAACCGTCTATATCTTCAGAAAGCTAAAATCCTCGCTTAAGATTCTTAAACCTTTCTTCTTTTTTTATTCTCGTTTATTTTGTTTTTTCTTTACAATTATTTCTATTGAAGTGTTTGCAAGTAGAAAATCGGTGATTAGTTTCTGTTTATTTTGCTGTAGAAAATATGAATATTATTCACTACGAAATTTACTTTATTCCAGTCTCAAACGGCTTAGATAGCTGAAGGCTGCATCGTGAATAATTTTATTCAAGGACACATTTAACTATTGCGTTTAAATTCATTTGATGTTGAAGATCTTTTGATGATTTTATTTAGATTTGATGAAACAGAATTCTGTTTCAAATATGCTGATTTATTCATCTCTTTTTTCGGGAGATGTATACTGATATAAATAACTAAATATATTATAAAGATAATGTTAAACGCGTTTAGTGAATGATAAGTATATAAAAATGAATAGACCTGCATCGGAATAGAATAAATAACAAATTTCTTTGAAATTAAACAAAATGGAAATACTGGTTTAAGTGATTAAATGCAAATGTTTCATCTGCTACTGTTTTGGATAATTTCAGATGTTTTGATACCTGGTGCTAACAGGCTTTCAAAAGTTTCCCCAAAAGATTAAAAAATTATTATCACGTAAGAAAAGAGATTTGATTTATTTTTTTTAAAAAGAAAATCATTATATGCATTTATGTATTGATGTAATAGTGATTGCTATTCCTTATTCATTAACATTATATATTTTTACAATTATTCAAAGAAGCAATTTTTGTTAATATACGAGGGTTGGGGCATAAGTCATGACAACTATTTCTTTTTCTTGTAGATATGTGAGTGGATCACAAACGTATATGTGTCGTGTGGAAGTTCTGCAGACATAGTGTGTATACAGAACAACAGATGACTCTGTGATAACTGGTAGTAGCGTAGCGAGGGCTGTGAAATCAGTCAGTTGGTGAGTGTCGTGTGAGATGTAAGTAACCAGTGCTGAGCAGCGCGCTTACATCAAAATATCCGTTCTCCAATGGAGAAATTTACCCTGTGACTTTGAACTCATTCCGAAGATTAAGGAACCAATACATAGTAGGGGCGATTTGCAAAACGAGAGGATATTGCTAATGCTGTGCGCCAACAGGTGACCCGATTCACACATGGTGTGGCAAATGCTGAAGTTGATGGTATTCAGAGCCTCCCACATCGTTGGCAGCGTGTGGTGACAGTAGCAAGGGACTACATTGAAAGTCTTTAGGCCCAGGTTTGTCATGTCAACTTTAAGTGTACCGTGTTGTCATTCTATTGCACAGTGAAGGTCTTATTGCCCTGTATATATATATATATATACTACCGTAATAAATTACAGTGTTGCAATATTCCAGTGCTAGTCATTGTCCCCACATGCAGTTAACACCTTGTCCTTTCATCTGCATATGCCACATTTTTCAACCGGACTGGTATCTTCAAGAAAAAAAATTGTCTCCATGACTTTTGCCCCAACATTCGTACATTTACTTTCCAGCTATATTTTTAAAATTTTGAAAAGAGAGATTGACTATTCCAGTTAAAGTGCTTCACAAATTTCAATAAATATGAGGAACAGTTCACAGAAGTATTTTATTTATGTTTCTGATACGACATACGATTATAATTTATTAAGATATTTCTTTAGTAGCAAATGTATTACTTTCACTTATGAGATCTGATACAGATAAGATTATATTTCTTTAAAAACCACTTTTTCTCTTCACAATAAAACCTTTAAATGGTAATTCATTTTTACACTTGTTATTCTTAAAATATTTTCTGCTTTTATATACTTAAAATTGTCAATATAACACGCAAATTGTAAATTTAACGCTATTTGTTAATAAAAAAATCTTGTACTCATACTACGTACCGATTGTTTTAAAATTAAGATAACTTATTTGCGGATTTAATGAAGTTTTTCCAAGGGTACTGATCAAAAGATAAAGGTAATGCTTCCAAAAAACAAGTAATATATATATATATATATATATACACATAAATTAAGTTAATTCCTACTTAGATCAACAAAGGTAAATGTTATTTTAACTACTTTTTATTAAATAGTTAAAATTAATATAAAAATGTATATACATATGACAGAATCACAACATTAGGTGGTAATTAATATGGAAATCTTCTTCACTGGAAAACAAATTCAGAAGGGTTACCAGATTTGGAGCATTTATCGATTTGGTAAGAAAACACTTGGTGCGAAAGACGGCCGATTTGACAAATCAACCATTAATTTTTATTAATTATCATTTAAGTATCGTATTGTCATTCAAACAATCGTGTATATAAAATTTCAGTTCAACTGAAGGCTTTAAAACGCGAGGAAAAAATCGTGTCAAGTTTTGAAACATGTCGCCAAAATTGTCCCTAAGTCACCAACGTGGTTGTGTATTTGTAATTCTTTAAATAATTAGTTTTAATCAATTAATTTTTATTAATGATATTAAATTTTTGTATTGTGATCCAAAATAATCATGTATATAAAATTTCAGCTCAATGGAGCGTTTTAAAATGTATTTTATTCACGATTGAAAATCCCACCAAGATAAATAAATAAGTAAACAAACAAACAAATGAATGAATAAAAATATATAGAGATTGTGTACTAATAGTAGGAACTGAAAAAGATGCAAGTGTTTAGTGCTGATTACAAAAGTGTAGACATAAGTCATAGCTGTGTCTCTGCATGAAAATTTGTATGTGTATGGGCCAATTTAAAAACTTCATTCGATCATGGTTGTTATTTTTTTTCCTTGTCTGAATATTCGATGAAGTTCAAGAAAAAAATCATTTAAAAAATAACCCCCAAGTTTGAATAGTGGCAAGACTTGGGGAATCATAAGAAATCTTGAACTGCATTGTTGAGTGAGTGAGTGAATATTAACGTCGCACTGTTCAGCAACACGAGGGCTTTTGGCGACGGACCACGTAATTTTGAACCATGGTCAAGTGACGTGGACGACACCTGAGCTGGCACCCCCCTCTCCTAACTACCACACCACACCAACGGGAGGACGTTTCAGCTCTCGACAGATTTAACGTGCATCGCTGCCCTACACGGCGGGTCTTTAGTGGTATTGGGCTCGAACTAACTGCATTGTTGGATACAGATTGAAAGAAACTTCAGTTCATCCTTTTTAATGTATTGATTTTTATAGAAAATATGATGAGCCTGTTTCTGTAGAGAGGAAGTATGGGTAATGTTGTTCAATAGCCTTTGTAATTAATGAAGACTGATGTTTTTGCGCTTCGTGGTTTTGTCTAACCGGAGCCCAAGCTCTTATCAGCTATTTTTCATCACTAAGTACTAACATGCTTCATTTGGAGGAAACAAGATATCTACTACATGTGAATCAACGTTTGAGAAATAGACCAAATGACAGTGAATATTTAACGGCAATAAGCTCTGCTGTTTGAATTCCCCACCCCTTCTTACATACAAAGGAGTTCGTTCAGTCTTTCAGAACACATCAGCGTAATTATATTCACTTATCAATTAATTTTCAGCCTAATTACTAAAATATCTCCATCAAGAAGGAATCAGAAATCTGATAAAAATTCCTGAACTTTAGAAAACCCGAATGACAGTGAATGTTTGAGGCCTGGGTATGCATCGACTTGTATGTAGACATCCTAGACATCCATGTCGTTAACATATGTCTAGTGTTACTGAGAAATATAAAGAGGAAAGTCTTGGACTCTAGTTTTGATTTTTCACGAATGCTATTAGTCCTAATCTCATTTTTATGGAAGAAAATGCACGTTCACATATGGCCATCTTGTCGATGAGTTTCTGGAAAGTGATGCATTTATAGAAAGAAATAGCAATCCATAATCCTGAACTCAAACATATAGAGCATTATGGAATGTTCTTGGGAGGATAACTGCATATTCACTTTCCTATCTAACAGCAATTCCGAAGCTCAAAGTAGCATTGTTGGCGGGGTAGGATCGATTCCAAAGGGAATTTATAAATTGTCATATCACGATAATTATTTGAAAGCTCCATAGCTGTAAGAGATATTGTAAATTCGCAATTTTATTCGCAAATTTCTTTGTAATTTATATTTGAAATTTTCTTACATATATTTGTTGATCTATTAAACTAAGTGAATTATTGAATTTTTCTTTTTAGAATTAGAAAAAAAAACTCTGCTTCTCTAAAATAATCACGTTTGGTTGGAAATTGAATAAATTTTAAATCTCCTTTTTTAAAATTCAAAGCACGGTTTCTAAGCTTCTTTTTTCATCCAAAACCCAAAGAATAAACATAGTCTGTAAAGAAATCAGAATATCACGTACTCACGACTCTTATGAGTTGGTCGAGAAATTTCAACATTGAATTCGAGAATCATGATCGATTTCCTAACTCTTTTTCTCCTTGAAGCAGACTTTTCATGGAGAAGTATTTTGTGGATATATATAAGTGTGTGTGTTATAAACTTCAATAATCTTAAACATTAAAAAAAAAAACGTTAAATTAAAATATTATATTTTTCAAGTATTACATGTACTTAATTTTTTTTTAAATCCAAGCTTCCCAATTTCTTATGGCTAAGAATGGACTTTGAAGCATTTAAACTTGTTACTTGTATCACATTATAACTAAAAACATAATCTTCAAGCGCATACATATTATTAGACAAGATTGCAGAATATTTTGTCTTTTGGAATTTGGCCGATATTGAATTATTTTAAAGTACAACCAGTGTTGCCAGATCGTGCGATTTTTCGCGAATTTTTCTACTTTTTAAAGCTTTCCGCTACTTTTTTTTATCCTATTGCTACTTCGCGAATTTTATGTTACTTCACTTGAAGATCTTGCTGCCTTTCACCGTATATAAAAGTACTGGAACAAGTTTCGAAAAAAATTATTTTTTTCGGTAAAATCGCAAAAAAAATTGACTTTAGTCCCCAAAGAAAACATGGAATTGCAGTACGTTTCACCACTCCGAAAAGACACAAAACTCTGTAATTCCCCCCTACCGCCACCACCACGATTCGGAGCCTATCTAAGAGGTGCTCCCCCTCTCCCGCTACTCCTGTCCACTGTAAGTAGTAGAAAAAAAGAAATAGGGACTCTTTCTAATCCCGATAGAAGCATGAAAATGGAACATGTAATATTCTTAAAAAATAGGCTGAGAGAATTTCTACATAAATATTAAACTGGAAAAGTAATTGTGAAAGGACAAATTCTTATAGAACTAAGCAAATTGTATAATTATCATCAACGGTACTGCATTGAATTAATGAATAAAAATCTATTTTTGTAATTGACTTACGCTGCAGCACTGGACTTGTAAAAAATTACATACAATGACAAAAGTAAGCACTTGTCATCTAGATAGATTATGTGATAAAAATCTGATAAAATCCTTTTTGAAAGGTTTTGATCTAGATTCAGTGGCGTAATGTACACCCTCGCATTGCGGGAGGCCTATGGATTCTAGGGGCCCCAAAGCCTGACTGACGCCACGTACGTATTAAGGCTTGGGGTCCAAAAATTGACTTTGCTAGGGGCCCTGATACTCTCCCTTACGCCACTGCCTAGATTCCTCTCTTTCCAATCAACTACTTATCTTACTATCCCTTTACTTAAATTAATACAAGGATATAATTAAATATTGTTAAATTACATCTGCCAATTTTAGCAGAATTTGAGTGGATTAATTTATTCTTTCAAAGTGATCATGGTGATCATTGCAAGCTACTGAAAGCATCAAAATATTGCATTACTCTTTTAAGAAGAAGAATTTATCCTAAATATATGAATCTCGAAGTTGACATGAGTTTAAAAAGCATTTATTTGCCTATTGAAGTATTTGATGCATGTCTTTTTTGAATAAACTGACAAGCAAAAGTAAAATAATTTCAGCAGAATCTACTATTTTTTTAAATTCAAATCGTCCTTCTTTTTTTTTTTATCTGTCTCTGGAATTAGCAGAGCAATCTAAATTATATGTTCTGGAGAATCAATGGAGACAAATTTTCAACATACAGTTGAAGGATGTTTTTCTATTTGAATCTGAACTTTTAAATGATGGAGAATTATTTTGGTGACACATTTTTAATATAAATACGCAGTTGGAAATCCATTTTTAAGATATTTAGCTATATTTGCTTTAAAGCTTTACAGCGTACCCATAAGTAATGCCACTGTAGAAAGGGAATTTTCCAGAGTGACGTCTAAAAAGACAAAATTAAGAAATCGAATGTGCCTTGAACTGTTTGAGTCAATCCTCAGAATCAAAATGATTTTGGAAGAATGAGGGACTTGCTGCGTTGATTTCCTTCCATCGCCACAAATGCTTCAATATAATTCAGAAATTTATAAAAAAGACACAGCAGATCACGTTACTTAGCAGGAATAATTTGAAAGTATATTAAATGAATTAAATAATTAAAGCATTTTAACGTATTTTTTAAAATAATTTTACAAAATTAAAAAATTATATTTATGAATTATATACAAGTGAAAATCGATTCGCTACTTTTTTCCCTCTTCGTGCTATTTTGCTGCGTAAGTTTCTGGCAACTCTGGGTACAACTTAGGTACAAAAAAACCCCGTTTATATAATACCTAACTTCTGGTAAATAGAATATTCCAATAGTACTTCAGGGAAACTAGAACATTTTTTAAAAACTAAAGGTACAATCTTTTTCGGACACCCTGTAAATGAAAAATACTTTACAAATGTGTAACAGAAGAGGAAAATCCTGCATAAATATCTAAAGCCTTAGAATTATATATTAAATCAATTGAACTACACTCTCTGTTCATCAACAAAACACAACTGGAGGATTTGCTTTATGCACTGCATTTCTCAATTTGATTGAATAAAGTGTATATAAAACGTTCGATTGGTTTATATAAAACGTTCGACATAATATTACATATTTGTCTTCTCATATCCAGCAAAAAAGAATTAAACATGACCAAGGAGCACATAAATGCTTTAAAAAGTTAAAAACTACTTATGTATATCCGTATAAAGTATAAGTATTTGTGCCGTTGTAGAAATAAAACACCAGTGCTTATGTATATTCTCTGCAATATTTTTCAAAGTCTCTATTGATTTCATATGTAGAAAAGCCAAGTGAGTTAAATTTTTGTTTACATTTTTAAAACAATTAGTAAATTAAGTCAATTAATATTCATGTATTTAATTGTATTTTAATTTTACTTTTGCTCCGAATAGAAACTAATACTTATTTTATGTTTTTGTTAATTTTCAAAGTTTCGTAGCACGAAAGTATTTAATTGTGAATATGAGCAAATATATAAATGTTTGAACGTAAGCATGTAAGATGGTATTATAATATGAAACAAATTTATATATATATACATGTTGCAGAAGGGTTTCAAAACCAAACTGTAAACACACGCATACATATACGTCATCAACGGAAAATAAACTTTTGAATGTAACTTTCTTTTATATTAGCGATGTAATTTGAAAACAACTTTCAAGCACAGTTTACACAAAAAGATCAATTACAAGCTTTCACACTCAAAGATCAATTAAATTTATTTTTATAAAGATATAATACATCATTTTATTTATCATTTCGAGGAAAACTTCGGCTAATTTTGATCAAATTGCTCATAACATTCAACACAATCATTTAATCTAATTCTGATAATATAATTTCAATCAAAAATCAATAATTAGATTGAAAAAACAAGATTTTTAGAATATTCTTTATATAAAAAAACACTAAGTAAACTTCCGTAAATTAACCCAATTTCATAATTAGAAAACTCTTAAAAATAATGAATGAATTATTTTATTTAGTTGGTTATTCTATTTATGTATATTGCAATTTAGTTTCTTACTAATTAAGTTCCCCATTTTAACTACCAGATATGAATTTTTTATAAATTTTTAACGGAATGTTTTTTTCCTACAGTTGTATCGTTTATGATTACAATTATCACTGAACGTTTTAAATATGTACTTCACCATTATTTTTAATGTATGTAAATGTAATATATTTATTTATTTATTTGTCATCATTAAGATAGTGATTGTAAAACGGATGTACTTAAAAATTAGCATGAAGAATATTTTCTTCCACAGAATATTCCTATTTTATTTATCTTATTTTATTTTTTTAAATGTTGTAGATGACTTTTAATTATTAAAAATGTTATTAAACAGATAATCACACTCGTGAATGATATTATCCCATGTAACGCTCAATAAAATAGTCCATAAAGTAATTGTCTGTCAAAGAACTGGTGGAGTGTATGATAAAAGCCAAAACTTGAGAAATAAAAACATATTAAACTATAAGTTAAATATTAATTATTACAGGTCTTAAAATAAATAAATAAATACTTCTGGACTAAAAACATTATATATAAGGTTATGTTCGAGAAAAATAACAGTTCTAAACAGATTTTCAATATCTGTAATAAGTGTTTGCTCCAACTATTTGACTTTTCGTCATAAGAGTATTTGCCATTTTTTGAATAATAAGCCAGAATAATTACTAAGATTAATTGCTAAGATATTTCTTTAAGTATTGTTCTAGATCATGCTTCATTAAATCTTGAAATGGTCCAGAAATAACATAGAGCATCAAATAAATAAGCGATTTCATGAGAAACAGAGAAGGCTAGCTAAAACTATATTTTTAAACGAAAAGGAAATTCAATATGATAAATGGTTTTCTCTGGCTCAAACATTTAGAATTGTTTTTATGGTCAAGCAATTATCGTTATTGCTCGAAAAATATCAAATAAAAAGCCAAATTTAACGAGAAGATTAAGGATTTATTGCGTATCTTTGGTACTTAGAAAAAAAAATACATTTGAGTTCCTTCTTAAATGTGATTTAAAGAAAATTACGATACAGTAAATATTTAATTGAGTGAAAAAGTTGTAAAGAAGTTACGGTTATGAAGGAAAGTGTTTTGATGTCTTCAAGGGGAAAAAAAGAATTGGGAAAATAAATGTCATGAAAACGTTTGATTTATTTTCAGCATTGATTATTTGAAACTACTTTTAGATAATATAACCGTAACAAAATAATTGAATCTGTTTTTATTTATCAAAAAAGCATAGTAATTCTTTAGATAAGACATTAAATAAATTATCTAGGAATTACATTTAAATCGAAAATATATTATCTAATTTAAGTTGGATTAAAATAGGTGAATGTTTTCTATTCATTTGATAAATATATTAGTTTTTAAAATGAAGTAGAATTATAACACATGAAAGAATTGTCTCATTTGACTAAACTAATAATTCTTTCACAAGCTTCAGGAATCCGACTACGTTCGGAACCGTGATTTTAAAAAAGCGCGTAAATGGATAATTGTCATAATATTTAGTGTCACTTTGATTAGAAAACATGTATGAAATTATTTTAAGGAAATTTTGACAAAAAGAAATTATTTAAATACAATATTTCGGCAAACAATTAACTTAGAATAATTTTTTTTTCCAAATGTTCTTCTTTTGTGAAAAATGCTTCTATTATAATAATATTTTGCCTGTATATAGCTCAGACCGCTCTACAGAGGCTCAACTAGAATGTTTGAAAAATTCACGTTATTTTCAGAGTTACCACCAATTTAAATAATTATTGGCGTTTTTTTCTTAAAATTGCTCCCCTCTGTTGTTGTAAAATATGGATAAACCCACTTCTAAGTTATATATTTCAAAAATTCTAGTTGAGCCTCTGTACAGAGGTCTGAGCTATATACAGGCAAAATATTATTATAATAGAAGCATTTTTCACAAAAGGATAACATTTGGAAAAAAAATTATTCTAAGTTAATTTTTTGCCGAAATATTGTACTTAAATAATTTTTTTTGTCAAAATGTCCTTAAAATAATTTTATACATGTATTCTAATCTAAGTGACACTAAATATCATGAAAATTATTCATTTATGCGCTTTTTTAAAATCACGGTTCCGAACGTAGTCGGATACCTTAAAATTTTTTTGATTCTATTAATAATAAATTTAAAAATTCTATAATTAAAGCTCTTAAGTTAATATAAGATCTTCGCAAAAGAAAGGAGATAATGTTTTTAAAAAATTCTGTTATATTGAAGGTGTGTTGGAAAGTTAAAATCTTATTTTTATGACAATTTGAGATTTTTACATTTTCAAATTATATAGATTCAAACCTTTCAAAAATACCTTAATTTAACCTGTCGGGTAATCAGAAGCCCTTAAAACCTCTTTTTAAATAATTGTTGAAACTTGGCCACGCCCATTTGAATGGCGAAAAATGTAAACAAAGTACTTCGTTTTTGCTTAAGATTTGTGAACGTCTAATATAAAACAAAACGTGTATCTTTTATTGCAAATTGAGCCTTTTGTTTTTTTTTATTTCCTAGCCAATTAGAAGTCTCACTGTATGCATTAAAATCAATTTATCTCAAAATGTAAATTTTTTGTTCGATGTACCTTTTCTGAGAAACTACTGTTTACAGGTATGTAAATTTTTTACGATATATTTATAATGATGGCAAATATGTACTGAAATAAGCTTTTTGTTAGAAACTTAAAAATGTATTGTTTACAAATTTTTTATGTGAAAAATGGTTTTAAATTTCGCAAAGTTTGATAAAATATTTCACAAATTATTAAAAATTTCAAAATTAGCTAAAAACTCATTTCAGCAAAATGAGAAAGGTGTACTTTAATTGTGTGAACATTTTCAAGCATGTTCATATAACAGATTTTGAGAAAAGGTACACCGAAAACAACCAATTTAACATTGTCGGTATAGAGAGAGAGAGAGAAGTTTTCAACTCCCCTGATGTGTGTGTATATTATAGTGAAAACACGTTATTAACCTTGAATTCTTCTGCAAGTCTATTCATCTTTCTCGAGAGCGTCATTTAGAGCAGGGGTGGGCAACTTGTTTTGACTCGCAGGTCACATTTTAGGAGCAGAGAATACGGAGGATAAACCCTTTTTTAAAATGATTGTATTCATTATAAAAAATATAAGTTAAATAAAATAATGGCAGTTTAGTTTGATTCATTTATAGTGGTAATTTCATATTGTCTACAGCTGCATTAACTTTTAATATTAGAATCAGTTTAATGAGGTAAATATATCCTATCACGCTTCTCCACAATATTTTTGAAATCAAATATGATATTTTTTGTTGAAATTCTAATCAGAGTCTGTAAGTTGATGTCAGTTAACTTGCACCGATGTTTACTTTTGTTGATCTTTATGCAAGAAAAACTTTGCTCACAAATATATGTCGACTCAAATATAATGAACAATTTCCCCGCAAATTTCTTCACACATAGAAGTTTTTCAGCTGACAATGATTTGAAAACGTCAATGTCACAGCATTATATATTTTTTCCCACTGCTATTTTATTGCCAGTCCATAAGTTCAAGTTGTAGCCCCTCATGTGTTCTATCAATATCAGCAGTAATGGAATAGCAGAGCAATTTGAATTTAGGTTCAATTTTCTTAAAATTCTAAAATCTTCCAGTGACGTTGTCCTCAAAGTTCATCAAATGATCTCTTAGTAGAAACACTTTCAGGTATTTGTTTTCCCTAATAGTGAAAAATAAAAGGAATCTCAGTGGAAAGTGAATTTTCTGACTGTCTGCCTTTGTAGTCTGCATATGGTCCGAGGGGCCGATAGTTGCCCACCACTGTCTTAAAAGATGCTTTGTTATAGGAGATATTTTTAATAGAATGCTTATACTTGAGATTAATCAATGAAAATTAAATTACAGGAATAAGATGGCTGTTAGGGTTATAGATGGTGATGTTTCAACAGCGGAGTTATGTAGGTGTATCCTCAGAAATGCAAGCAGTTGTGTGTATGACGAGACTGAGAGAGGAGTGTTAGAAAGAGTTGGAGTAGAGTATTTCTGAGGTGTTATGAGTTGTGAGATTTAAGAAATGAATATGGTGTGAGTAAGAAGTTGCAAAGAAAGTTGTTATTTGTTATTAGAGAGTGGTAAAGTTTTTTGTAGACAGTTAGCGTCATTCAGTTCAATGGCAGTTATGAATAAAATCGTAAAGTGAAATAATTAAGTACAAAAATGATTTATGCTCCACTTATAGTGAAAGTTTAAGAACCGTCAAAAATTTGAACGTTACTAGAAACAAGATTGAAATGACATTAGTTTAGAAGTGTGGTTTAAAAATACTTCGATATTATAACTCTTGTTCAATAGTCTACACTATTAAAGTTCGTATGAAAGCAAACCTATGTACATCTATCTTCTCATGAACCTCACGACGCAGAAATTCGCCAAAGGTACCAAAAGATTGGGAATGATCCGAGGAATTCGTTTTGACAATTTGTATTCCGATATTGCAATTAGTTAAAAAGATATTAATTAAAAACCTTAAAATGCATAATTGTTTTACCTCTTTTGTTTGTTTGTTTTTACTGCCGAGCGGCTTTTCGGAATGAGATTAGCGAAGTTTCAATTTTGCGACGCTTTTTTTTATTCCCGACGTTTTTAAAACACGATTTTTTTATGATATTCAGACAAAAAATAATTGCAGACTCAGAAAGATCATTTACTTCTTCATGATAAGTAGAATTTATTTTACAAAATAATGATATTTTCTAATTTTTAAGATTTTTTCTAAAATTAGTCAAAATCGATACGTTTTTAATAAAATGATTTTCCGTTTCCCTTTTCTTTCACGTTAATGAAATGATATTCTACACTAAAACAGTTCATGCTTTTCTCTTTTAGAATCAGTCATTTAAAAAAAAATACCGAAGACTTTTTGTTATGATTTTTAAAAAATGATTCAAAATTTTACTTAAATACTTAATAAATTCTTTATTTATAAAAATAATCTCACGAAATATTTTTTTACGCTTGTAGAACGATACTATCCGTAATATGTACAAAAATTGAAAAAATTACTTGAAAATTATGTTTTTTTTTTAAAAAAATTATGTTTTTCGTTTTTTTTCCTTTTTGCGAGAAATATTTAAGCATTATTTTTGTTAAATTTTTTTGCTTCAAATTACCGCTGTTTGCAATCGATGCATGAAGTTTGAAAGCATTAACTTATAAAAATTAAGCCAGAAAAAAAGTTAAAACTTAAGCAAATAACACATTTTTCAATGGTTTGGTGGCGAAAACCTGTTTGGCACCAAACGACTCTTTTACTCTCTACCCGTCACGTTTGATGAAAGGTTACACAAGAAATAAAGATGCATCTATAAATATTGAAAACTATCAGATTTGGCGAAATTGAACATCTCTTCCTTTTATTTTAAAAGGTCTTTTCACTCCGTTTTCCTTAAGATTTCGTGGCGCGATCGTTTAAAGCGCTTGATTACTAACGGTTGTACTCTGGTTCGAAACAACATCATCGCTTAATTTTTATGATTTTTAAAAAAAAATACTCGAAATTTTATTCGCGCATTTAATAACTTCGCCAACAATTTTGTAATTGGAAGGACAATTTATTTCGGCACGATGCAGTGTTTTTTTTTTTTTCACATATTTTAAGATTTCTTCTAAAACGA
>BMAV01004243.1:4675-32771 GCA_019973955.1 Trichonephila inaurata madagascariensis | reverse complement strand
AAGGGAAAATTTATAAAAGTGGAGAAAGCCCGTGCAACGCCGGGCCATGCAGCTAATATTCATCTTAATTCTTGTTTCAGTAAAGCATGAGTGCAGATTAAATGTTTTCAAATCTAATGGTTGGTAATTGTATTTATATACTCGTGTATAACTGTTTTATTTGTATCAAATGGTTTCATTTTTTCCCTTTAAATTTATGTTTCAGGATATAAATGACATTATACATTTTTTAGTTTATTTAATTGAATTGGAAGATAAAATTATATATATATATATATATATATATATATATATATATATTTATATGTATTTTCTGAAGAATCCTTTTAATAATCTTCACTGTTAAGGCTAAAATATTTATGGTATCGAAATATGAGCCTTAAAGATTTATTTAAACGAAATACTTCTGAATGTAATAATATAGACTGGATATTTTAAATTTGAATAATCATACCTTAAAAAGTTACTTTGAAAATGGGATGAAAATAATTGGAAAAAAATACGTGCACTATTTTACATGTAACATTATAAAAAAAAGGTACATATTTTTCTTTAGGATTAGGAGTTGCATGATTGAAAATAAATATATGTTGGAAAATATTAGTTCTGTCTTCAAACCTGTGATGTATAATAAGAATAACCAGTGTAATATTCAATAATGTCAAAATACAAGTATATTTTATTCAGAAATAAATAACAGGAGTATTAAAGTAAAATGCATGCATGTATACGAGAAGCATTTTTAAACATCGAATAAACTTCAAAAAGTAAATGATTTTTAAAGATATTCGACTTAGTATTAATAAAATTCATTCATTATATGTATGGCATTCTCGAAAATTAATTACAACTAGCTGCGTATCCCTGCGTTCACGGGCAATGCCGATTAATGTGTCATTCCCTAATGGGGTGAAGAAGGGAAGTCCCGTGACACATGCCAAATATTCTCTCCTAATTAAATGAGGAGAAATTTCAGGGTTCCCGGGTAATGTAGGATTCTGTAAAGCACTAAATTTTTCTAATGGTAACATTTTGAAGTAAGAACTTAAAAATTCCATGCACCGGTAACGATTGTTTGAGTTTTCTCACAAATATGAAAAGTAGATGTAAAAAGAAGAAAAAAAAGGAATCTGAAGTAAAATATAAAATCATATAAAAAAAACGAAAAAAAAAAAAACATTAACAAACAGCATTGAAATATCCATTAATTATTATGTACTGATTGCTTGAGAAAAAAATTAACAAAAAAATTTAATTTTTTAATAGTGTTTTAAATGGGTCAAATTTCACTGTGTTTGATAAAATATTTTATAAATTATGAAAAAGCGAAACTCTTATTTTTTTTGACAATATGAGACTTAACATTTTCAAATTGTATAGATTTTAACTTTTCTAAAAATACCTCGCTTAAACCTCTTGGGTAATTGGAATCCCTTGAAATCTACTTTTAAATAATCGTTGAAACAGGGTGAAAAGTACCTCGTTTTAGCTTAAAAGTTGAACGTCTGATATAAACATAAACATATCGTTTATTGTAAATTGAGCCTTTATTTTTTTTATTTCCTAGTCGATTAGAAACCTCATTGTATACATTAAAATCAATTTATCTCAAAATATAAGGTTTGTATCTTTTCTGAGAAACTACTGTTCACAGAGATATGTAAATTTTTTCTAATATATTTATAATGATGGCTAATATATACTGAAATGAGCTTTTTGTAAAAAATTCAAAAAATTATTTTTTTAAAAAAACTTTTGTGTGAAACTTGGGTCAAATTTCACTATGTTTGATAAAATATTTTATAAAGTATGAAAAAAAATTCAAAATTAGCTAAAAGCTCATTTTAGTATGATGAGAAAGGGGTACTTTAATTGTATGAAAACTGTCAAACATATACAGGAAACATATTTTGAGAAAAGGTCCATCGAAAACAGCCAATTTAACATTTTCGGTATACAGGTTTCCTACTCCTCTTTTAATATAAAAATCTCAAGAAAACGAGTGGGAATAATCATTTAACTTTTGTTCAGCAAAAATGTTATCTTTGATCTAACTCCATCAGTGTTGAAAATAAAATCAACACTATGTTGGGCATGCGAAATTCTCCTACTATCAACATGATGTCCATAAAGCAATGTTGCATTGCATTAGACTCTTAGTGAAACTCAATGGTGGAATATTTGTAACACCTGGTCTCTAATTCTTGCTTTAGTAGCCGAAGCCTTGATATGGTTGGCCATACCCAAATATGATTCTACTCATAGCTGCCTCTAATTATGTCGAATGAAGTTAAAACGGCAACTCTCAATTTTCACTTACGAATCAATAATATATTGCTGCATAAGCTTCCCCCTCCTACACCAATGTAAAATATGATTAAAAGTACTTCTCCAGATGAATAACGGCAATATAAAACTGCAATTGAGAATAAGACTAATTAATGCAAAATTCTCTTTAACCCCACTGGCAAAATTAAACATTTGTAATCTGTTAGACTCCCTTCACATCAAACGATTCCGAGTCTGTAGCGATCTTTTCAATTCACAGCGATTCTGAATGAACAGAGATTTGCCTTCACACCGCCACGGGTCAATCATTCTTCTATCAGTTGCTGTCGAACATTGATGCTGTTTTTAATGTTTTAAGACGATTCACGTTTCAAACTATTAATTTCACAACTGTATCCTTATTCATTTATTTTCAAATTGAAGTACATAAAACAAAAAATATAAGAACGGTTTTATTTATTTATTTATATTTTGCCTGTTAGTATCAAGTGTAATTATAATCTGAAAAGTAGTAACAAATAATAAATATGCATTGTAACTATATTATAAAGCAAACTTTTACAAATAATACATCTAATGTTTTTAAAAGGCATTTTTTTTTCAAATGTTGTTATATACTACAGCTTTTGTAGCATAATACAACTATTTTTTGATTATGTATCTAAAAATGGTTTGCTAATACATTAATGAATTAAAAATTTTACATGCCATTTATATTTTGTTTGTTTCATATAACAAAATTTGAGATCTATGTAGTAATAAAATGGAATCTTTTTAAAAAATTACATTTATCCACAATATCGGTGTTTTATTTTATTTTTTAGCATTCTTATAAATATTTAATTTTTTTTCTCTTCCAAAATTAAATAAATTCTTATCAAATTGATCTCTGAAGCTATTTCAAGCATCCTTCAGAATATTCCATTCCCTCCCCCCCAAAAAACCCCACACATTTAGCTTTAAAGTATTAAAAAGTAAAGAATAAAGTTTTCAAATTTCTATTGTTGAATAAAATGATACATGTAAAATAAATTTTATTATTTGCGCAAAATTAGCAGGGATAAAATATAGCCTACACACTCAACGACAAGAACTTGAGTTAGTTTACATAATGAAAAAGAATACTATGAATACCAAAAATATAAGCGCCATCTATTGGCATAAAAACAAATTGATATGCTAACCCTAACAGATAAATTCATTACATTCAAACATCTGAAATCAGTTTCTTTAATAGAAACTTTATGTGAAGAAATCACTATTCTTTAAGAAATAGCTCCCGGCTGCTGGTGAATGAGGGAACAAAATCTGACGTGCCGAATCACGCGTAAGTCAGAATGACGCCGGATTGAACCGGTTTCGGTTGGTGTGAATGCGGGAAGCGAATCTTGGCTTATTTGAGCGGGAAATTACGAAGCCGAATCCTGATCGATCAGACAAGTTTGATGGTGAATGAATCGGAGTCGTTTGGTGTGAAGGGAGCCTAAGCGGTTTGGGATTGAGAGAACTAATCCTTCATGGTTTCTACCGCTCCTTGGTCTGGGTATGAATAAGAAGTCTTATGGTATATTTGATCATGAATTCTGAAGCAATATGTTTCTTTCCCTCTATTCGTTGCACTTATTGAAGTAAACAGCAAATTAATGTCGGACGACCCTATATTAGTTTTGAAAGGCACTAATAATACTTCATAATTTAATTTAACTCAGTGGCGCAGCAGTGCATGAGAGCCAAAGCCGACTGTCAGTATACGTGACCTTCGGCCCTAAAGAGCATGAACAGATGTTCCGATCATGTTGTCAGTCTGATGCAAAACCCCCAGTGTTAAGTTCCCAAGCAAGCTTGGTGCTCAATTATCGACCCACTAAAGGGATGAAAGGCTGAGTCAACCCTGCCCCTCCCGGTGTTTGAGCTTCGGACCTTTTGGTGAGAAAGCACGATGCACTACCACTCAGCCAATGGGCTTCAATAATTCTTTATTTTCTACCATTAATACTTTGATTTCCACGGAATATACTGAAGCCCATTCAAGTATCGTTACTCTGTGACAACAATGAGAATAAAATTGCTTTTGGTCCCGAATTATAAACCCCGTGTTTTAAATAGAGATTATCCATTTCTGTACAATTATATTCTTCAGCAACAGAGTAAAAATCAGTTTTTGTTGTATAAAAATTATGTATTTGACGATGATTTTGTCAAATAATAATATTTAGACGGTATTATTTTGCATGTTGTACCACTGTTATAATTGGCTACTTCTTTGTACTTGTGTTTCTTCCACTCTTCTGATTTGGCTACTTTGTGCTATGGTGGACAATCACGGCTTCTTTTTTCAGTTTCAACAACTCTCCTTTCACGCTCTTTGATTATCTTCTATAAATATTCTTTCCTTTTTAGGTATCAGAAAAAACAAGGAGTAACAAGCTTAAGTAAGCTTAACAAGCAAAGAGCTTAAACGAAGCAAATATTTTTAATTTTTAATTTTACATCTTTCAAAACACTTTCCTTCGCAGTCAAGAAAAGCAAGATACTTAAACATTTTTTTTTTAAAATTAATGTGTAATTATAAAATACCATATATAATATGAAAAATAAGGTTTATTTTAAATAAACAAATTTTACAACCCATGACTTTATAGAAAAAAAAATTAAATATCACAATGTGCCAAAAATGTTATCGAAAAACAATGTCTGTAATTTGGCAATTCATTGAAGTAGTAGTTATATTTGGTGTTATATTAAGAGTTATATATATATAAAGAAAATATATATAAATTATGAAAAATGCAAAAAGGAAAAATTTTTTTACTCTCTCTCTTGTGTGTGTCTGGGAAAAAAAAGTATAACTAAAATAAAATAAACAAACAGAAATTACTATACTTATATCAAGTAATCAAATACACACACACAAGGATCGCTTGACTGTATATAACAAAAGTCTTGCTAAAAGTATTTTAGCTTATTTCGCCAAAATTCTTATCTTTCTCTACCCGATATCCGATATTTTAGGAAAAAGTAAATAATTTATTAATTACTTTTTAATTAATATATCCTTTTGACTAATACTAATTTCGGAATTTAAACGGTCAAAATGAATTTCTTGAATTATTTCCCATCTTTTGGAATTTTTAGTGTGTTTTATTCAGTTCTTTGAGAGAAAATAATCTTGCATACACTATACATACATATGATTAATCTCGATTTTTATTATTGCAGATCAGAAAGGAATGAAAATAACATGTTTTAGTTCCTTTAGATCGTGATTAAAATGATATAAGAACTTAAATAGTTTTTGTTCTCAAGTTGAATTTGGAATTTTCCTGCAGAAGGAAGATAACAGGATTTGTGTTGAATTAGCCACTCTACACAGAGAAGTTGGTCCAGTACATGGATGACTTCTATTCGGATTATTCGCGTCACTGAATACAGACGAAAGTGGGTCATCTGATGGTAAACGTAGTCTCAAATGGTGGAATTTTGCCAATTTTGCAGATTAATTTCTATTTAATTGATTCTTATCAAATACAATAACTACCAATTTTAACTGTAATAGAAGCAGTTTTAAAAAAAATATTTAGAATAGTTGATTAAATTTGTTGCTCTAAATTAACTACTTAAATTACTTGCTCTATTCTACTTGCTCTAAAAATAAATCTCTTCAAAGAAGTTATTTTGTATTTTGTGTGTATTGTGGGTTGCACCCTTATGCTGTGGAAAACTTTCATTCTTTGAATCTGAACGGTAGGTAATGTGTTGTTAACTACTTTAAAATTATCTTTTAAAATGATTTTGATAATTCTATGAAAGAGATTTTTCAGAATATTACCTTTTAGAATACTTTCTAATGAAATTGAGTTTCCAAAAAATGTTACGGTTGAGGAAAAGAGTGGAATATAGTGTAAAGTTATACCGATTCAATTTGAGTGAATTATTTATCATTAATTTTGCATTTTAAAAACCAATGAAACAATTTTAAGTTACATTTGGGAAAAAAGAAGTACCCATAATGATAATTAAGCAGTGATCTTTCTGCTGTAATTTTTATTCAACACAAATTGACTTCGATAAATTTACTACCCTGTATTATATTTACTCTTTTTCATTTCAATTTATGCCTTAAGGGGTAAGTCTTTCAAGGAGCACGGGGTGTAGATCATGACGGATCAAAGTTTTAGACTACTTGTTAGCAATTAAACAGTTAACAAGTTGGTTTGAATCAGTCACAAGTAAAGGCCGTTGTGCGTTTCGGTAAGATCAGTGCTTCTCAAACTTTCTATACTTGCGACCCAATTTTCAATCCCAATTTTCATCGCACCCTCCCCCACATAATATCAATGTATTGAATTCAAAATCAATATACTTTAATGTAAAGATACAAAGCTACTCTAATTATAAATCATACAAATTATTAAGGTATCCAACTATGTTCGGAACCGTGATTTTAAAAAAGCGCATAAATGGATAATTTTCATGATATTTAGTGTCACTTAGATTAGAATACATGTATAAAATAGTTTTAAGGACATTTTGACCAAAAAAGTATTTAAATACAATATTTCGGCAAAAAATTAACTTAGAATAATTTTTTTCAAATGTTCTCCTTTTGTGAAAAATGCTTCTATTATAATAATATTTTGCCTGTATATAGCTCAGACCTCTGTACAGAGGCTCAACTAGAATTTTTGAAATATATAGCTTAGAAGTGGGTTTATCCATATTTTACGGAAACAGAGGGGAGCAATTTTAGGAAAAAAAACTCCAATAATTATTTAAATTGGTGTAACTCTGAAAATAATGTGAATTTTTAAAAGATTGTAGTTGAGCCTCTGTAGAGAGGTCTGAGCTATACGCAGGCAAAATACTATTAAAAAAGAAGCATTTTTCACAAAAGGAGAACATTTGGAAAAAAGATTATTCTAAGTTAATTTTTTGCCAAAATATTGTATTTAAATATTTTTTTTTGTCAAAATGTCCTTCAAACATTTTAATACATGTATTTTAATCTAAGTGACGCTAAATATCATGATAATTATTCATTTATGCGCTTTTTTAAAATCACGGTTCCGAATGCAGTCGGATATCTTAAGATAAATGCTAAATTTTGTATATAGTTTTATGACATGCCCATAGAAATCACTGGTAATTATTAAACTTGTTCTTAACTTAGTACTGTTAAATTAATTATGAAACACATTGTGCAGTACTGATACATGTATAAGTGTACTATATCAATATAAATATGTATTTTATTTTTTATTATGTCAGAATGTATTTCATTCTTTCTTTTTTTCTTTTTGCTTCCTTTCAGTAAATTAATAATTTTTTTAAAACAATTATTTTTTCATAAGTTCGCGCGCCCCCCTAGGGGGCGCGCACTACAGTTTGAGTAACACTGCCCTAACTTATTCTGGGTCTTTAACTGCCCCCCCCCTGAAAGCTTCAAATGCCCACAAGGGGGCGTCATTGCCCTCTTTGAGAAACTGTGATTTACAGTTATGAACTGTTCGTTCATAGGGGGGGATGTGTTGTAAATTAAATGTAAAATAAATAGATGGCGCTGCAAGTCTTCTCAGAGTTATACCTTTTTAGCCTGTAAAATCAGTTATGTAATATTCCTTGTGATTTGTACACGTCTTCTGTGTCGTCTAAGGAAATAAACCAAAATGTGTGTTAAAGATGGACTGAACTATTGACATAACATAAGCATATAATGACCCGAGAAAATTTCGCTGGCTCCCCAGAAAAGTGTGGAATATACTTACTCATCACATTAAGTTATGTTTTAAGATGCATTGAAACCTTATTCGATTCATAACAAAAATTTAACACTTAAAAAATTTTATTAGTGGTCCGCGGGGTTTAAATTATGAATTTATTGGTCCGTGAGGTCAAAATGTTTGGCTACCGCTGGTCTAAATGACCAATGGAATTGAAGGTGCAGGAAACATAACAAGTACCGAATTAAGAGGTTTTGATACATGCTTGCGCACCCACATGAGGTCGCATTCATCGCTTATTCCAATTAAGTTTTTGAAATTAATGGATCTATGCGTCGTTTCTCATATTAATTATTCAACGGGACTGGCTAGGTTGTTCACCACCCACAAAACTGATATCTCTTACATTAGCATCCAACCTTTTTCTTTTTAATAATATAGTTCACATCATTTTTTTATAATTACACACCACTATTTTAATACTAAAAGTGTATTGTAGTATAAATACGTAGCAAATATAAATATTCTATCGAGGTTAACAAGCGGTGTCAAATTCGTTACAGCCTAAAATTGTTAAAGTATTATTTCATCCTACATATGTCGCCATAAGTTTTCGTCCTATGAAACAAATCATGTCTTTCATCTTTCATAAAACTAAATGTTACGTCCACATTTACAGGTCAAATCCTGAAGCATGCACCGGTAGTTAACCTTTTATCAGAGGTGTAACGGAGAACATTAGAACCCATATGAAAAATCAGATTTTGTAAATTAGTTAAATACGTACAGGGGGGTCTGTCAAGAGCGATTGGCCTGTCCCTCCATGGTAATGCGGGGGTGTAGATAACGCCAATGTTTTGAAGTTATATAACCTACATGTGTGTGTATTACAGAAGCATTTCAAAATTCCTGCTTTATTTATTTTTCCTTTCTTAGTCAATGAGATGTGTTTTTCAATTATATGTACAAAGAGCTAGTTTTAAATCCACATTACTGGCTCGAGCATAAGCATATATATTTAAAGTCACAATACAATAGTGAATTCTTCATTTCTACGCATACTACAATTCTACTCAGCAAACTTTTACACAAATATCGTTTTTCTTTTCTTTTTTTTTTTTTTATAAGATAACTCTATGTAAGCTTTATTTGTACATGCTTGTTAATAAGCTACTTTCAAAAACAGTTTTCGGGCACGATCTTTTTCACTAATGCACACGATAGGTACGGAAGAATAAAAAGACTACTTTCACAGCTTTATTCAGAAAAAGCGGTATACATTTGCATGGGCAATAAATTCTTTTAAAAATGCCAGCACTAATTTCAATACTTTTCTTTATATTTGTGAAGAGAATATTTTAAAGAGGTAAAAATTAATTTAAATTATGTGCATATACAAATACTTGGTGACAACCAAAAACCATCTCATAGTTTTCTCTCTCGCACGTTTTGAATTCTTACTGCACGAATGCTTGTAAAGATTGTATCCTTTGCAATCTCAGGAATTGAATGAACTTTGGTATTTCGATATAAAAAATAACCATGCAAGGTATTTTTAGTAATAAATTACGAATTCTTTGTGTAATGTATCACGCTTATTTTACTTTAACCCTCCAGGCGGTCTGCTCGTGAAATCCCGTCATTCCAGAGATGCTTTTACAGCCTTCAAGCAAGATTCCCAAAAGCGGCCGAGCCACATTCTTAAAAATACGGCTCAACCGCTTTTGAGAACCCTACCTGACGGCAAAAAATACGTGCGATGCATTTTCGAAGCATCTCCAGAATGGCAAGACTTTAAGTGCAGATCGCTTAGAAGGTTAAAACATCTTAAAATGTGTTTATGAACTCACTTTCAAACATAATAGGAAACATTTCTATTGAGAATGTTTCAAGCTTAAGAGTTTGAATTTCAGAAACATATAAAAAATGTATTCTCTTTCACCATAATAATCATCATTAATAGCACAAGATTTCATCGATTAAATTGTTTTTGTTTAAAATAGGAATGTTTATATTACTTTTAATTTAAAATTAAATTTTTATTATATTTTATGTAATTAAAATAAATTGTAATTAAAATAATTCAATTTAAGAAGTCAGCCATCTTGTGTATCATTTGTAGAGTAGAACTAGCTTTTCAGGTAAAGATCTGTTTAATTACAGTAAAAATTTAGTTATATGTTGCGTTTTTTCTCATATACGATATGTTATGCATGACTCTCGTATGTTCTCATATAAAACTGAAATATTTTAGTTTTAAAATTGGTAAAATAGGTATAGAAAACACAAAATATTTTACAATTAATGAACAAACCAAATAACTAAGAATTTATTTGCGAGATAAATTTGCTTAATAATTATTTTATCATTTTAATTTAATAAAAAAAGTTTCTAAGCCCACATAAATCAACTAAGAGTATAAAAGATAAAAGTGAATAAAAGACAAATTATTCTAGATAAATTTATTTGAATAATTAAATTCATTGAGCTTGGATCTGTAAACATCTAAAAATGTACTAAACCATCAAAATTTAAGAGATAAAATTTATAGGATAGTAACAACATTGGAATAAATAATCATAAATTTGGATCATATGCATTGGAATACGATGAAAGCATTTTACAGGAATAAAAAAATTCTTCATTTCATATTTCCCCATTGAATGTAGAACAATTTTAAAATTTTTTAGTAGATCTGAAATTCCATAAAAAAGTAACTTACCTATACATAAAAATAATTTCAAAAGTGCAATAAGATATAAAAATATAATTTTTTTTTTTAAAAAAAAAGGAACTTTATTTCGATTTATTGTTTTCCAATAAATACGTCAGCCCATTACTGAGATACCACGCAGAAATTTTGCAAGATTCTTTAAAACAAATTTCTGGTAAATATAAGTGTTTTCCTACATTCTGTTTGTCTGTATATATAACAAACGACATAAAGAGTTCTCTTTAGAGCTGACACACATCCACAATTTGCAAAATCAAAATGCTACTCCAATCTAAGTATATTTCAATAAGATTTAAATTATATACTCTAATAAAACTGAAATAAAATAAATTAGGAAATGTACAATATTTTGCAAATCTATCCCTGTTTTAGATCATATTAGTTTTGAAAGTGGTTAGTTCAATAATATCTTCGAAGAAAGACGTTTCATTCAAAGGGAAATAATGTAGTCTAACAGCAATGTCATGAAAAAAATTGCTTTTGTATACAGAACAAATAAGTAATAACTAAAATGAAACTTCTTAGTTGACAGAAAAATTTTCTAATTAGCAATTTTTACTAGGAAATGTTTTACTTTGTATGTCAGGTAATATTCTGTAGAATTATAAAACTATACATCAGTAAAAAGTGTCTTCGTAATCTAAATTCACTTAAAAAGCCTCTATAAATGCTAAAACTCTTCTCACATTCTCTAAGTCAGTAAACTCAAAGTTTCCATATTCGCGACCCAATATTCAATCAATTTTCATCACGTCCCCCTCATACAATAACAATGTATTGAATTCAATAATAACATATTTTGACGCTAAAAATACTATACGACTTTTCCAAAGCGTATATAAACGTCTCGCTAAGCCAACGTCCAGACGTATATAAACGTCTTTCCAAATAATGATCTTTTCTGCTCACTGCTAACCATAAAATTTTTCCGAAGGCCTTGGAATGCAATAAAAGGACCTTGACAATATTCGAGAAGGATTTACTTGTTTCAGATTATTTGCTTTTTTATTCCTTCTCTCACCCCTCAATGCATCACACATACGCACCCACGTGGAAAGCTGTTGGCATTGTGAAGAGAATTGCGTAACTTTCAATCGACAGTTAATGGATTAATTATTAACCGTACAAATTATCAAAATAAGTATTAATTTTTGTGAATAATTTTATATATTTCAAGCCAATGGCGTCACTGGTAATTATTAAACTTGTTTTTAACTTAGTACTGTTAAATTAATTATAAAATAAATTGTGTAGCACTGATACATTTATAAGTGTAAATGTGTTTTTTATTTTTTATTATGTCAGAATGTATTTTGTTTGTTTACTTTCAGTAAATCAATGATTTTTTTTAAATAGTCTTTTGTTCTCGACTTTTCAATAGGCTCGCGCCCCCCTTGTAGAGTTGACACGCCCTCCAAGGGGGGCGCCCCCCACAGTTTGAGAAACACTGGGTAAGATCCTTCATTGCCCATGTCAGTTATAACTAAAAATGTAAAGGATACTGAATGGTTTCGAATTATGCTATGAACCCACTTCCGTTGCTTCTGACAATTATTAAGCTTCTGCTATTACATGTTATCAGGGGAATGTTAAGATATAGCATCAACAGGTTTTAATAAAAGATCCACTGAAAATATAAACGTATTATTGCCCATTTGTGTTTCAAAACTATTTTTCATTCTTTTCAAAAGTTAAGATTCTTAGTATATGCTGGAACTTATTTTATTTCCAAGCAAGAAAAAATCTAATCATTTCATGATTTTGACTTACAACTTTTTTTTTGAAAGATTCATTACGGTCATTTTTTTTCAATTCCTACTGTTAGCTCCCACCATCTATTTATTTATTTATTTATCTTGGTGGAATTTTCAATCGTTAATAAAATACATTTTAAAGCGCTCAATTGAGCTGAAATTTTATATACATGATTATTTTGGATGACAATACAGAAATTTGATTATAATAATTTAAAAACTAATTGATTAAAATTAATTATTTGAAGAATTACAAATACAGCTACGTTGGCATCATTTTTGGCGAGATAGCGACCATTTTGGGGCGCTGGTTTCACTTTCAGTGAATTGGGTCAAAACTTTAAAACATTTTTTTTTCTCTTTTTTTAAAGCATTCAGTTGAATTGAAGTTTTATATACACGATTGTTTTGGATAACAATACGATACTTTAACGATAATTAATAAAAATTAATTACCACTTAATGTTGTGATTCTTTCATATGCATATTAATTATAACTATTTAATAGAAAGTAGCTAAAATAACATTTTTCTTTGCTGATCTAAGTAGGGATTGACTTAAGTATTACTGAGAATTACTGAGTTATTGAGTAAGTATTAAGTATTACTTCTTTATTTTAAATTTTGTTTTTGTGTTATATACCTAAGATTTTTTATTAAACATTTTTTTTCTAAATTATTATTTTCTTTCGCCACTCATTCTCACCTATCATATAAGTTAGTAATATTACTGTATCTATTAATTACATAATTTTGTGATTTTCATGCAAAGATATTAGACTGAATGATTAAATAATTCTTAGCAATTATTTCGCAACACATTTCAATCTAAAAATAATCGTAAACCTCAAATCCTTTTTATTCAATGTATCAATCATAATTGCAACTTATACAATTTTTAGGCGTTCAATAAATACCAAGACATAAGACCAGAATTTAAAGAAAATCATAAATGATAAAGATAAAAGAATAAAGAATCTAGAAAAAAAAGAGCACATAAATTTATCTGATTTCAAGCATGAAATGGGATCGCGGTGGCCCAGTAGTCATAGCCGGAAACATTCATTTTTCTACCTATTATTAGTTTCAAGAAAACGTACATTTTTTTTTCTTTGCAATACTTAAAATTGAGTAAAAAACATATTTCAGTAAAAGGAAGCTTTTTGTCATTCAAATGAGGCTGTTGACTGGTAATTACAATTGAAGATGTAGGACATGTCAGAGGAGCTGGTATCAGATTTTAGTATGGTACCATATAGGTGGATACCAGTTTTTACAATGTAATTTCGGTGCCCCGTTTCCTCCCCAGAAGGTAGTGCCTGAATTCTAAAAATGCGAAATTGCACCAGTGTCGAGAGCACCAAATAGGTACAGTAGGGATCTGTAACATGCGGCATAATCTTACGACATGCAGCATTATCATACGCTGTCGACTTTTCACATCTTGAAAATCCACAGACTTGGGCCGAGGTCAAACCCGCAAACTTGGGCGTACAAGGCCCGCATCTAATCAACTACGCCACCTAACCGGCAAGATTTGGTTTACGTCTTAACATGAACAATGATGTAAAGAAAAAGTCAATTCCTTCTTAAGTCAACAAAGAAAAATTATATTTTATGATTACTTTTTATTAAATAGTTACAATTAATATAAATATGTATATACATATGACAGAATCCCAATATTAAGTGGCAAAACAGAAACGATTTTTCTTGCACTTTTCCATTCTTTTTTCTACATAGGGTGGGGCTGAGTTAGCCCAGTGGTCAAGGTATCGGATCATGGCAGGCATGTCATGAGTTCAAGTCCTGTACCACCAAACACCCACTGTGTAGTGGAGGCGTTGCACATTTAATCTATCCTGATCTCAAATATCCTCTCTTTGGTGTGGTGTGGTAGTTAGGAGAGGGGATGTGCCAGCTCTCTTCCTCTCTTGACCATGGTTCAAAATTTCGAGGACCGTCGCCAAAAGCCCTCGTGTAGCTGAACAGTGTGACATTAATATTCACTTACTCATTCTATATAGGGGGTGTTGGACTATTTTTTACATTTGTTATTATTTATTTATTCTAATGAAATAGTAAAATAAAAAAAGAAATACCATCCTCACACACACACAGAAACTAGGCAATCCCAGGCGGTATTCGAACCCACACCGTTGGATTAGAAGCCTAATGCGCTATCCATTGCGCTACAGGGATGCAGCGAGTGGTTGTTCCTTTCTATACATGCTGTTGGACTATTATTTTTGTTTTTATTTACTCACTTTTTAATTTAATTAATGAATTAATATTTGAAAAAATGCATTAACATTAAGTGCCATACATTACAAGTTTTAAAAAATGTATTTTAACTTGAATGGGTGAATAGAAAGTATTTTATTAACGATTGAAAATTTGAACAAGATATATATATATATATATATATATATAGGGTAAGAGTAAACTAATATTTTTTTAATATGAAAGAAAATTACTAACGAAATATAAATAAAAAAATGGCTCACAGAATACACTCTTAATTTTTATATTGCAAGGTTATTTCTGTAAACAGTTGACGAATTGTAAATTATAACAAAATATTATTATTTAATTTTTTTAAATATATTATCTTGCTACATTTTATTATACTCATATTTCGGACTATAAAACATATTCACAATAGAAAATTCCTACTATTCGACATTATTTAAAATTTTAGCATAATATTTATTTTTTCAAGAAGCTCGCTGATAAAAATTTTTTGTGTGCCTTAGATTTAAATATTTCTTTTACTGAACAATAATATTTTTTTAATAAAAAGAGTGTATATTTTACAAAACCTTTCATTATTAAGAAATTAAATAGAAAAATGTGGAAAAATAAAATGCATAATTTATTTATATTCAAGTACCACTTTAAAAATTAGTGAATAAGTCTTCCTCAAAAAAACAATAATTTCAGATATTTTTAAAATCCTCATTGTTCCTTATTTATGAATATTAATGCTAATATTTAATGCATTTTCCTTCGAAATGTTTTTAAATATATTTCTGAAAAAAAATTGGCAACATTTGCATTTCGAAAAGGAACACGGAAAGCTAACTTAATTATATTTCATTTCTAAGATGTTAAATTAACTGTAAAGAGAGAAATAAGTGAATGGTTCTTCATCATGCAATTCGGCAGTTAATTTAAATACGTTTTGAGAAAAAGTATAAGAAGGTTTTTATTTTCAGTACAAGTATTGATTCATTGCTTTTTCTTCTTAACAACTAAGAAATCCTTTCAATGTTTATTACTTTAATTTTGATACTAAAACTTTTCCCTGCGATATATATTTCTTAGGAAAAAATAACTATAAAAGATTCAATACATAAGATTAATTTATCTGTTGAATTGATTTTAAACTATTTTCTCCCAGATATAACTTACTAACATTTATTATATCTACTGAACAATTTTGAAATATATCTAATTTATTTTAGATGTACCTTCTTATAGTACCTTTAATGCTCTAATCATTTATTATTAGCTGTACCAAATGAGAAATTCTGTATTTTAAAACTCGTTTTTTTACGTGCGTATTATATTAGGGATTTTCAGAATAAAAATATCTGTGTTTTATATACGCACATTGGTCCCCAAAAATAATTCACAATATGTGTTTTGAATATCATCATTAAAAAAATTGCATTAAACTAAAATTAATAATTTATGTTGTTGTATCTTACACCACCTGATCTCGACTGCGTCAAATTTGAGCCTACGAAATTCATCATGTTATGGGGCTAGATGTACTCTTGTCATAAGCCGTAGCCTTGAACACCATACAGATGACGATTTAGCTCTGGTCCACCCTAATGTTGAGGGAAAGTACCCTGTGGTGTTGTCAGGAGCCTCCCACTTCTTTTCTCCTTCCTCCAATCTCACGAGAGGACTTGCGGCTTAAAGACCGCATCCCGCAGAGAAGCACTAGGAATTTACAAACATCCATGAATTCTTCGTGATTTGAACCCAGGCCCTACGGCACAGCAGTCAGCGTCGCTAACCACTATACTGGATGGGCAACTTTATACAGATGGGCGAATAACTTATTTAAATGATAGTAACGAGTTACAAACTTTCAGGAAACGTGTGCTGAAAAACAATAGTCATTCTTTTATTTTAAATAAACGGATGCATAATTAGAAATGGTAGATATTCAGAAGCACTTTTATACAGTTTTTTGTGGACACAATTTTTAATGATTGCTGAATTTTAATAAGTGTTGTTAATTTACGGTAAAGTCTAAAAATGTGCCCATGAAAAGCCATATAAATATAGTGTGTAGTAAAACAGGTGAAAGCGGAGTTATCATAAGTTATTTCTGCTAGATGTCTCAGTGAATCTCACAGCGAAATTTAAATCAGAAGATTTCTAGGTACTTACAAATTATCGAAACAATCGCCAACGTTCAAGAAAGCTTGCCAAGTTGGCAACTTTAGTTTCGTCTGTGTCGTATGCGCTGAATTAGCAATCATACGCTTCGTTTCATATAATATCACCAATAGGTTGAGATAATATAGGTCGTCCTTGAGTTAAAATATCTGTAGGCGACTATTTTTTGATTTTTTACCCCGAAGAGGTTGAGAAATATGTACTATTGTGCTTCAATTCATTGTATACCATTTAATAGTACAAGAAACAGAAACATCCTTTCTATTACTGTGTGATGACGTTTTAACAATATAAGTCTTTATGCAAACGACCTTAGTGTGATTTCGCCGGAGCCAGCGAATGAGATGTGTCCATTTAATTTGGGCAAGATAACACGTTTTCTGCATTCAACAGAACTGGTTATCTGCCCTTTTCACAGACAAATCCATGTTACTACTGGAGAGTGACTCAGAGCCATTGATTTTGAGGGTAAAACATATTAGATGAAACTAATTCAACCTTGTTAGAATACACTCTTGCAAAGATTGTGGAATCATGTTTTGAACAAAGATATCTCTCAATAGTCACACTGACCTGCATGTGTTCCATGGACTAACTCTGACAGGTGTCACGTATCGGGTCGCAAAACTTGAAAGATATTTCCGCTATTATGCTGTTGATATTAGTAATGAATTACTTCTGAAAGATGGATTTTAATGCTTGGTCTCCGGAGAAAAAACACATTGGTTGTGTGTTGGCGCTCCAGTAAAGAATATATTCCCCGAATACTTGGTCAGTGAAATGTGTTTGCTAAGAAATACCTTAAGGTTGCCAGTTCAAAGAAAATGGGATGAATAGTTCAATCTCTAGACTTGAATCTGATCTAGTATATTTGGGACTACCTTATAATAGATACTTTGAAGCTGTAAAATTTCCGCCAAGGTTATTACAAGTATTAGAACAAGGTTTATTACATTATGGTTATCGCTTTCTAATTTGGTGTCTAGCAACTTAACTAGTAGCATATGAAATTGATGCCATTAATGTATTAAAGTTGGGGATACATTTTTTTTTTTCATTAATGCAGCTCACATCGGCTACTTCCACATAAAACTGAAGTACTGTTTTCTTCTAGAATAAATTTTTCTGCAGAGTGTATTTTATTAAAAATCCTATGTTACGAAGCTCCACCTCACTAAAAGGAAATATATAGCTAAACTTTTCAGCTTAGTAGCAAGTAGTCTATAATTAGTTTTTCAAAAGTTACCCTAGTTCAAATTAAAAGAGCTTCGTACATGAAATAAAATTTTAAGTTTGTTTACGTGATTTAATAAATACAATGAAAAATTTTAAAATTATGTTAATGAGTTGCGAGAGGAGGGAAAAGAGTCATTGGTCCTGTAACAGTTACATTTTCGGAGAAATAATTTAGAGAAGGAAGCTATGGAGATCCTCGTTTTGATTCGTTCTTACCTTTTTATACTCTAAATATCTGTAGTAGAAATTGATGGTAGCTGTATATACGCATGCATTAATAATTTTTTGCCTAGATTTTTTTTTTAAAAAAAAACGCAACCAAAAATTCACCACACTACTTAGGTTAATGTTGAAGAATAGGACCCAAATTAGGTAAATTTTTTCAGATATAAAAGAAATGAAAAATTAATATTACATTCTGGCTTCACTATCCCTTAGAGAACAACATATTTATCATTCTTCACTTTTTTGACGGAGCTGAGCTATTTTTTCCGGCGTAAAATGTATTTCGCGTCTTTTATCATATACCGTAATGTTAAATGAGCTGTCCTTTCACGTGTGAAAATGAAAAAAAATAATATTCAAGGAATATTTTGAAATTTTAGAAACACTATCTTCTTAACAGGTGTATAAGTGATAATGTTGCACATTTTTATGAAAATTGAGGCATTTTTCTGTCTGAAAATGTGCTCCGCTTTTAGGTCAGGCTCTCGTAATTTTGCCGAAAACAGCCTTAAAATCTTCAAGAAAGAAAAACATTTTACCACTACCATTTTAAAGAAATCTTCGATGAGTGACTTTGTTACGATGTATGATAAAGTTTCGAAAAATGCAATAAAACAAACGAGTACTAAAATATTTTTTTATCGGCGACACATGAATATGTAAAGGATTATAATTAAAAAAAATATTTTTTATCAGTTTCATTAATTTTAAAATGAGGTTTAACATTATTAGATCAGCTTTTAGAGGCTATATTCAAAGTTTTAGAGCAGAAATAAACTGTATTGACCCAGACTCTTCACATACTGATGCAAGACATTTAATTTATCAATTAATTAATGATTCAGTGTCATTAAGACTACGATTAATTATATGCTTGAGTGTTATTTTTACACGTGAATTTGAAAATAAAGAAGTAAGGCAAAAATTTTATTTTTGCTCGCATGCAGAACGTACACTTTCGCGTTTTCATATATTTAAAGCAATCGATAATGCCTTCAAAAAAATAAAACTAGACATATGAAAATTTTATACAAAACGGAAGTGGATGGACTATAAAAAATATTCAACATATTGATTTCCATCTCATTAATTACAGTGGAAATCGGGGTGGTTGCGTAAATGCTATTTTACCTGATAAGTTAAAAGATAAAAAAAGCACTTTCAGGCATAAAATGCACTCAGAATCGATGTTTCATATATTGCATTGATGCATTGCTATATCCATCCAAAACTAATTCTAATTTACTTCAGAAATACAATCAATATTTATGTCGCTTAAAATATGACTTTTTAAATTTTCCTGTAGAAGTAAGAGTCAAATAAAAAAATTCGAAAAACTCAATCAATTACATATTAATGCATATAGTTTCAATGAAGATATTTGTCCATTTACCCGAGTAACCCCCCCCCCCAAAAAAAAAACCCAGTAAACTTATTACTGTATAAAAAACATTATATTTTTCAAACAAGTATTGTGAAAACTGTTTGTGTGGTTTTCAAAGAGAATCTGCATTATCTCCACTCAAAACCTTGTGTCTTAAAAATAGCATACAGAAGGTAACTATGCCTACAATCTATGATAATAAAATGCAATTTAATAACTTTTCAAAATCTTTTTATCATTCATTAGTAGTTTGTACTGATTTTGAATGCATGTCATCACCACTTTCAAATCCTTTACACAGCACAAGTTTTAAAATTCCACTCGAAAAACACATTCCATATAGTTATAGTATGATATGTTTAAATATTGAAAATAAAATAATTTTTAAAAGGTGTTATTATGGCGAAACCACCGTTGAAAACTTTCTTTATCATTTAAAAAAATTTTGCGGTGATTTATTAGAAAAAATGCATAATATAATACATATTGTTTCTACTACTAGATTATTAAGAGACCGAAGTCACACTTGTGATCAGGTATTTAAAGAAACTGATATAATAGTTCGAGATCATTGCCACTTCGAATGGGATACTTAGAGGTTTTGCATACAATGCATGCAATTTACAATATAAAAATAATATTTCATTCCAGTAATAATCCATAATCTTAGAGGATATGATAATGATTTGATATTAAAACTATTAATTGATATTAATCAATTCGCATAATTCCAGTTAATTCCAATAAATTTACGTGTTTTCAATTAGGTCAAATTAAATATTATATATTTCTTGATAGTTATCAATTTCTAAACTTTTCTTTATCCACGTTAGTTGAAAATTTACAAAAATCAATTCATTATTTTCTAATTTTTATGCAATTTTATTCTAATGGAAAAAAACAAATTTTTACTGAAGAGAAAAGGCATTTTCCCTTATTCTTACTTTTCTAATCTTGAAATCTTAAACGAAACAGATTTACCACCTAAGCTGCTTTTCTTAACAGTTTATCAAACACTCCTGTTAAGGATGAAGATTATGACTTTGATTTATTGGTGTTTCGAATGTTTAAATGTAAAAAAAAAAAAATGTGCAGACTGTTTACAACTTTATCAGCAATTAGATGTAATTTTACTAGCAGAATTTTTCAAAAGTTCTTACAATTTTATAAACTTGACCCATGTCATTTTATAACAACAGCTGATCTAACTTGGAACGCAGGACTTAAATATTCAAATGTAGAATTAGAATTGTTTACTGATATAAATATGTATCTTTGGATCGGAAATAGTATAAGAGGGGGCATTTGTTTCGTAGGTAAACGTCATGTTTTTTGCAAATAATCCTTTTATTTCCGGATTTAATAAACACGAGGAAGAGAGCTATATTATTGCTGTTGATGCAGATAATTTATATGGATACGCAATATCACAACCTCTTCCCATTGGAAATTTTTTCTGGTTAACCAAAGATGAAGTAACAAATTTTGATGTTTTTATATTGTCATCTACAGATACCATAGGATATTTTTTAGAGGTAGACATATTATACCCTGCTTCCTTGCATGGTCTACATGATTTCCCGCTAGCAGCTGACCATTTAACAATTACATGTGATATGCTTTCTCCATATAAAAAAATTAATAAAAAAAGGGGATATACATTTTTTCCCAAACACAACCGAAATGTTTACACCAAGCTTTACTTTTAAAACTAATTTTGTTGTTTATTACCTAAACCTAAAATTTTACATGCAAAAAGGATAAATCATTAAGAAGATTCATCGTATATTAGGATTTAAGCAAGAAAATTGGCTCGAATCGTACGTGTGGTTCAATAATGAAAATGAATGTCTACCCGAAAAAAATTTCAAAAATATCTTTTTAAACTAATGAATAATGCATGGTTTGGAAAGAGCTTACAAAATCCAAGAAAACGGATTAATTTCGAGGGAGCATTTAATTTAAATCAATGTAAAAAAGACTCTCAAGTCCATTACTAGAGTACTATGAAATTGTTAATGAAAATTTTGCAACATTTAAATTAATGAAAAAAAATTACATTTAGACAAACCGATTTATATCGAGTTTACAATTTTAGAACTTTCCAAACTTCGAATGTATGAATTGTATTATAGCTATTTTAAACAATATTATGACAAAAAATGCTCCTTACTTTACACAGACACCCATAGTTTGTATTTAGAAATTAAAGCACCTAATGTGTTTAAACTAATATTAAAAAAATTCTGCTATAATTCAGAGTTACAACCCATTGAAATAATCATCGGCATTTTTTCTTAAATTTCTTCCCTCTATTGTCAAAAACATGGATAAACCCACTTCTAAGTTATATATTTGAAAAATTCTAGTTGGTAATTAATTTTTAATAATTATCATTAAATTATCGTATTGTCATCCAAAACAATCGTGTACATAAATTTCAGTTCAAATAAATACTTTAACACGTGAGAAAAAAACCTATTCAAGTTTTGACACAAGTCGGCAAAAGGGTGGCTAAGTCACCAAAAATGATGCCAACGTGGTTGCATTTGTAATTCTTTAAATAATTAGCTTTAAACAATTAATTTTTATTAATTATTATTATATTACTGTATTGTCATCCAAAATAATACTGTATATAAAATTTCAGCTCAATTGAGCGCTTTAAAATGTATTTTAATAACGATTGAAAATTCCACCAAGATAAATAATTAAATATATAGAGATTGTGAGCTAGTATTAAGAATTGAAAAAAGGTATCGTGATGCCATCCATATTAATTTTTATGTGTTTTACCTTCAATTAACTCATATGGATAGACTAAATATCTAACACCCGCATGGATAAGAATTTTTTAATATATGGCTAGACCTATTAGCCACTGCCCGCTAAAGGGTTATCAGAGAACATCTGTTTAATTGGGTCTTTGTTCGCCACTAAAAGCTACACAAATCTCACGTATATGTTTCATACTGTTTACCAGGGTTCTTACCAGCCCCTATGGCAACCTCACGCACTCTTGGTTAAAGGCACTCTTAAAGTCATCTATGGTCGTTGAAGCAAGTCTTTTTAGCTGCAATTGAGCATGCAAGGATGTCCCGTAAGTTTTCGATATGCTAAAGGTCAGGGGACATCACTAGCTACTCCATTTGTTTTATATCCTCCGATTGGAGGTATTTGTCCACCAACAGAGTCTTGTGTGGTCGTGCATTATCATTCATTAAGATGAAATTTAGCCCATATTATCCTCGGAAATGTTCCTATAGGGTGCAAGAATCGCAGACTTGTCCTAGTACCTCTATCAAACCCATTAAGGCGGATATACTCGTCTGCAATGATTCCTGCCAGATCATCAGAACACGTTTGACCATAGTACTCCTTTTCGACAATCTTAGAGGGCTGGTGTATTGACTTGGGTTCACTCCAAATGAGAACACGCCTCGAGTCACTTTCGAGACTAAATCGCGACTCATCACTGGAGAGATCCTACCCCCAATCATTCTCTGCCCAATACAGATGATTTCGGTAACACGCTAGACGATCCTTTTGTGGTTCACAATCAAAGAGATGCAGATTACGGGGCATCTGATATACAAGTCATCTGAATTAAGTCCCTGGTAGCACAGGATGCTTCTGTTGCATTATACAGGTTCTGATACAATCACAACCTATCACGCATCTATCCCTTCTATCCAGAAGTCTTAAATAAACGGCCTTGAGCCGGCATTTTCGCCCTTTCGTGGCCTTGGTTATGGTGGCGGACCATTGTTCCTATCTCTATTAACTGTTTCAACAGAGTGTACTCCACATTTCTTGATACCCAAAATCACTTGAGCAATGCTTCTCACACTTTCAATATTGGCGACATAATTTTCAATCATGATTTTCATCGAGTCCCCACCTACCATACATTAATAATGTATTAAATGTAATAAAAAATGTGTTTTGAAGTTAAAGCTACAATATGATTTTAATTATGAACCATACAAAATATAAAAAAAAGTATTAAATTTTGTATATGACAAGCCCATGGGAGGCACTAGTAATTATTAAACTTGTTTTTAATTTACTAGTGATAAATTAATTGATAAAAACGTTGTATAGTCCTGATACATTTATGAGCATATTATATAAGTGTAAATGTGTATTTAATTTTTAATATGTAATAGTGTATTTTGTTTCGTTTCCTTTCAGTAAATTGCTACTTACTTTTAAATCTTTTAGTTTGAACTTTTAAGTAAGCTCGGCCTCCTAACAGGGATATCACGCCCCCTAGGGACCGCGGCCCACAATTTGCCAAAAGCTACCCTAGAGCAGATAATCTGTGAATGATCCTCCTCGAGTTTACCAACTATCCGACATCTAGTGACCTAGTTTAGATCAGTGGTTCTGAAACTCTAGGGCGCTGCAGCCTCCTTTATATATCAGCCTGACGTTGCGGACCCCCAAAATTTTGAACACCCTTCTGTAACATCCATCATATGGCTTACTGGTTTAAAGGTTTCTCAATAATCCTAAGGCTGCCTTTGCTATTTATGCTGACTTTTCCTTTAAGAAAACAATAAACATCTAATTAAAATTGTTACAAAATACCAATTGAATAATAATAGAATTAATATTCTTTATTAAAATATATGTTCTAAAAGAGTTTTTTTAGGGGCATTTTAGTGTTATTTTCTAGATTGCCACATTTATCAGCTTTTCCTGTGGGTTTCCCCAGCTTCTGTAAAAGAGTGAAATGACAATAAATATGAGAGACTTTCGCATCCCCTCTATTAAAGCTTTGAGGAACCCCGATAATCGAAGGACCCCAGTTTAAGAACCTGCTGGTCAAGATATTGACGATTATTCATATTAACGATAGGTAAGCAAAGAAATTTAAAAAAAAAAATATTGGGCGAAGCTACGATGTTTCAAAACTCCTTACGTTATAAGCTTCGGAAGGTAAGTGAGGTATTTCTACAGAAACGCAATCCCAGCGCCACTGCCTTACGACGTCACTGGCATTACATAATATAAAATTGTCAAATATCGGGGGAAAAAAGAGTTATTTTTTTATATGTATTTTTATTTATTTATTTATTTATTTTTTTATTTTTTGGTAATTGGTTTTGTAAAATGATACTATTTTGTTTTTTTTAAAAAAAATTATTAAATATTTTCGAATAATTAGCATGATTTTTTTGCTTTAATTTTATTTCGTTGTGTGTTGTTTGTATTTATTTTATTTATTATTCTGTTGGCCATTTTGATTATATGACTTTTTCAGTTATACAAGCAAAATGGCTAATACGCACTTTTACGATTTTATGTGTTTACTATGATTTTTGGAACCATTTTTTAGCCATTATTTACAAATTAAACATCTATCATGTCAGAAGTTCATTCATTATTTTGTATTCTTTGAAAATCTTTAGAGTAGAGAAATTTTTGTGACTCACACACACACCCACACACACATATATATATACACAATTTTTCAGCATAAAGTTTGGTGTATTAGGAGGATAAAACATGAAACACATCTTGAAACATGAAAATAGACACACGAAAAGATACAAAACGTATGAAAAACTGCAAATTTTTTAAAGCTATGTTATGGAGTTATTTAAACAGAGAAGAACATTCACCCAAATCGATTTAGCCAAATTTTCTCTTACTTATTGTTACACATTATGCTGTCAAAGGACCCGATTTTTTGAGTTAGACAATTTTGTAGGTTTAGGCATTAGACAAAGCCATATCATATGTATTATTTAAGAAAATTCATCACTCAGTAATATGTGAGGAACCACTAAAAATACAAAGAACCCAGTTTTAAGCGAGACATAAATTAGCCTAACTATCAACAAATACAACCACACTATTTGTTTATTTGCTTTAGTATTTTCTAAAAGAACAGAAAGCAAAAGGCAGGGTATTCCCTTTGTAAGATAGTCGTAACTGAATAATAATTTATTCTTGACTTGTTGCCTTTATAAAGCAACGTTGTAACTTAACTCTTCTTCACAGACACAAGTCAGGAAAATCATTTAAACCTGTCCCTAACAGGATATTTATCATCAGAGGAGTGCTTCAACAGGAATTTAACACTCAAAGGGCCCCGGAGTGTGATGAATGATCGTCTTTGCTCAGGTGAAGCGACAAAATTGATTGCTGAACCTTTAGAGCATATTTATACTATTGTGAAACTGAAAAAATGTCTTTATTTCGAGCAGCACATTGGTAAATGTCTTAAAGTAAATGAGTTAATGTTTTGTCTTAATTTAATGATATTAAAGAATAATTTTGTTAATAATTAAATACATTAACACACAATTTGTTACATAAATATGTTATAAAGAAAGAAATATTGGACATTAATATATAACAGTAGAATCTTAGAAAATCGGAGTAGAATACGAAAGACATTATAAAACAGGGATGCCACACTCGTGCCTCACAACGAACATGTTTGCGACCCGATCAGTTCCTCGGAACACAATATAATATATATTAAAACAAAAAAGAAATTCTCCCGAAGTAGGAATGGTAGTAGCAGAGAAGCGATGTCAAGTGTCAGGGCGTAAACATTAAATTTGTTTGTACTTTTATATATGTTTATTATAATGTGTATAATGAGAAATATACCTACTTTTCTATGAATATTGATTTCTTGCGGCTCACCTAAATTTAAACCGTGCTTGTTAGGCCAAAGTCAGCCTTTGAGTTTGACACCCTTGCATTAGAATGTGCCACTACACGATCCAGATAGACCTCCGCTGGCCTCATAGCAAGGGGCCAGAATCATAGCAGAATCATCAGGTACCCCCATTGTGTTTTTCGAAAGAAATACTTCAACAGCTTAAAAGACACATTTTCAATTGATTTGTATTATGTTATAATTTTAAATTTTATTTACTTCTATATAAATATTTATCGTAAACATAATTCTTATCATTTTTCCATGGAAATATTTTTTAAATACTCAAAAATATTAATTTATGTAGCAATTATATTTACCTTATAATATTCCAATTTTAAAGTTAAAAATTTATTTAATTTTTTGGGAAATGTCCAAGGTCTTATTACGCGATTAATTATAACAGTACTACTCTTCAAATTTCCTGATTTGCACATTCTATTTTTTGAAACTCGCAAACACCGAATAAAACCATTTATACTTATAATTAATGGCTGTTATTAATGCAGTGTTTCTCAAACTGTGGGGCGCGCCCCCCGGGGGGGGCGCGATAACCCTTCAAGGGGGGCGCGAGCAAATCGAAAATAAAAGGTTAAAAAAATTAATTTACTGGAATGAAAAAAAAATAAAATACTTTCTGATATAATAAAAAAATACAGATTTACATTGATATGATTTATATATATCATCTGGTGAAAAAAGGTCATCAAAAATAAAAGATTCTACTTTGAACGCTCATTAGCTATCTTTGATCCTATAGCTAAATAAAAATATTTTTTTTGCTTTGTTGTAATCCTACGATGAGAGATTTTTTTATTGCGTTTCTTTTAACTTAAAATATTACTCTTTTGCTGGCTTTTGAACTTACTGTTATTGTTACCTGCATCCCTTTCTTTTAGGGAAGTTGTAAATTATATAATTCTGTGGCGCTTTTTTTCACAATGTGAAAGAGTTTTTTGATACATGGATAAGCATATTGAGCACTTTGAAGGATTAATTGGCCAATTTTTATGAGTATACTGAAACATAGAATACAAAAATCGTTAATTCTGGGAAAACTGTTTATTTGTTACCAATGACCTTGACAGAGAATCCTCTAATATGACAGTCTTAATGGGAGCTAAAATGAATTGATAACATATCTCCTGTTTTGGGAGTGGCAAACGTTTTTTTAGAATCTTAAGGTACTTGTTTAGACCGAGTTCCCGGCACGACCACTATTTTTCAAAAATATTTTCTTGAACATGCTGCATTTTCCCCTATGAATAACTTAGTGGTTTTAATTGTGATGTTGTACGAATGATTATGGTTTATAAATGTAAATGAGCAGAATCTAAAAAAAGAATTGGGCATCTGTGATCTCTCTGAAATGAAATTGAAGCTGATCAAACAAGGGAAACACTTGCTGAAATAATGCATATTAATCATGTTAGCGAAAGTAAATTTGAGAAAAGCAATAAACATGAAACGAAAGGAAAATTTTCAATAGCTACATTAAGAACTTTATCAAGAAAATATGAAGCCATAACTGTACCGCAAAATGCACTTCACCCTGTCAAAAAGACACAAGCAAGAAAAAGTTCAACAGGATATTTGTCGATCATCAAAGGATATTAAAATTACAAAAACGTGAACAAAATGTGACAGTTTTGCT
>BMAV01004242.1:155600-172174 GCA_019973955.1 Trichonephila inaurata madagascariensis | reverse complement strand
ATTTTAGTTTAAGAAAAATGTGAAGCTGGTTTGTTTAAAACTTATAAAAGTCGAATGATTCTTATTCATCGTTTTTATATGTACATAAATATTTATTCTTTTAAAATCTGATATGAAGTATAATATTAAATGAAACCACAAAATTGAATAAATAATTATAACTTTTTTTACTTTTTAGGTAAAAATTCAATGACTGAGGATCATATTTAAAAAATGAGTTCAGAATATACTTTTATTCATACTCTATTCAGATATTCACTTATATGGCAATTCATAATTAACTGCAGTGTTTCAGAAAGTCATAAAACAACAATAGCACAAAGGAACTTTGCACTAAATATAGAAATATAAGGGTATGATTTATGTAACTTTAGTCACATGATAGCTATTTCAAAAATCAAGGTCTTGTTATACTTACACTCAGTGGCGCAAAAGCCCACAAGGGCCCATTCCAGTATTCATGACCATTGGGTGCTGAGGTGCATGAGCAAATGTCCTGATCAGGTGGCCAATCTGAAGCAAGAGCCCGAGTGTTTTAAGTCCCCAAGCAAGCTAGGTACTACTCATTTATCGACCCACTACAGTAAGGATAAAAGGCCAAGTCGACCTTGCCCAGCACGGAATAGAGCCCGGACCTATGGTATGGAAGCATATGCTACCACTTGACCTTAAGGTCTTGTTATATTCTTCCCAAAATGGTACAGTCATTTTTATTAACATGTGCAGTTCAGATAAAGCATCCAAAAAAACAGGTACAATTGCAAGATCTTTGGCACATAGTTTCATATATATATATAAATTACACAGTATTAAATCCAGAACAAAAGAGTAATCTTGGGAAAAACTTCTAATCCACTGTTGAGTAATTCAGCATAAAGATATTAGCATGGTACCCCCAAACTAAATAAAGGAAGCGAAATCTTGCTGAAAAATGAAATCATCATGATATTCTAAAATTTTAACATTAACCACCATACAGGTACACTACATCCCTAATAGTTTTTTTCACAAAGAAAAATGACTCATATACATTTGAATTTGAGGCTGCGATAGAAAAAAAACCTTCACTTAGAATTAGGTACACACCACTGTAAAGATTTTTAATGTCCCAAATGCAAACATTGTAACAGTTTACCTATCCATACGGATGAGAGCAGCCTTGTCATTAAAAATTATTTTCTCTAATAAACCATCAACACATAGGAAAACTAGTAAATCAACATATTGGTCAATGAATAGAATGAAAGAAGCATTCTAGCAATCAGTAATGTTTGCTAAAAAAATTATAAAACAGTATCTGCAAATAAACCTAAATGAACAATTCATTTTGCATCACACAAACCTCCTGTTTTGTTGAACTTGCACACATAAATTGTCTACTCAATGGATGCTATTGATCGATATTCCATACAATATTTCTACTGTACCAGCATCCCTGCCAGCAATATTGAAAATTCTAACATAAAAAAAACATTTTTTGAACCAGCAAACTTCTTTTTCTCTCACTGACTACAACCAGTTGATTGTGTACTCTCATCTACAGGCAACACCTATTGCAAAAATCTTGGTGTTTCCACAATTAATCAAAAGCTCATTTTTGCTGTATTAGTCATTTTGTTTTCTATAGCTTTCTGAAACTTCAGAGGGAATTACAAGTTAGGATTCAGAAAATGAAAACTTCTCAATAATAAGAAAAGATGGTCAAGTTATGAGCTTTCATTAAAAAGAAAAAAATATATTAACATGCTTTATAAATTTTTCTAAAGTAACCGATATACCAAGTGTTATAAGTAGATAGTTTTAAAATGAGATTTTTTTTAACATTCTGAGAGAATCCTCACAAGAAAAATTCCTGTACTCAATTCAAAATTGGAATATGCAAAAGAGCTTTAAAAAAATTTTTCTATGCAACAAAATGAAATCCAAAACTTTTTTTTACAATGTACTACTAAATACAGTGAGTGTGATAAAAATCTTGTCTAAATTAAAAGTAATCCACTTTGTTTTAAATGAATGAACAAATCTACATGCTGTATTTATTTTATCACCCTCTCTTAGAGACCCAAATTGTATCACATTTGTTTATATATAATGACCCCAATCATAAAATATACTAATATTCATTTATTTAAGAGAAATACGGTTAAAGAACAAATAGAACATAGACTTAAAATATACACACAATTATATAAATAATATACAAATAAAGTTGATAATATTAAAGATTCTAGTTCAAGATTTCAGAAATTACCTTTAATATATTGAGAAGAATGGTCTTCAGTGACATTATGCATTTCTTTAACTGTTGCATGATGATCAGGAGATTTTGGAGGAGTTAAGTCTACAAAAAAAAAAAGTTTAATGCAGAATTATCAATTTTCACCCAAAAAAGTCTGCCACAAGCATAATTTCAACATGATTTGCTACCAAACAAATTTCACTATAGCATTTTTTAAAAAATACTTTAAAGTTAATATAAATAAATGGTATAGGAATGATAAAAAACACAGATATTTCATGAAAACCAGAAAACAATAAAAATATAAATAAATAAAATGACACTTATTTCAGTAATTTCGAAACTTATAGGAAAGAGAAAATGATATTTTCAGTATATTTAAAGAATTGAAATTTAAGGTTATTTTAACATTTATATTACTCAGAAAAAGATTTATTTAACTGATATATTCATTGGATCAAGGCCTATTTTTATGACAACAGTTTTTTTTAAATCAGGAATTGGCTATGAATCCTTGTAAAAAGCCCTTACACAATTGAGAATAATAATTGTTGAACTTATAAAACGAATTTGAAAGAGAACGCAGTTATTTGATTATATATAATTACTACAACTTAAAATAGCAGTACAACATTCAATATACTTTGATAACTCAAAATGTTTTGAACATAAACTCCTTTAATATAGAAAATCATGAGCATTTTAAAAAAAATGCTGTTGAAAGTAGTATTACTTCAATGATAAATCACGAATTTCAAAGCACAAGACATTGAGTGAGTAGAGATAGAGAGTTCGATTTCTAATTTACTTTTGATATAATTCACTTTTTAAAATAAAAACAATACTTTCTAAAAAAAATATTATATTCATTGATTGAAAGCTGTCACTCTTCCAGATGGTAAACATGATTGTACAATATTTAAAAAATAAAACAAAACATACCAAAAGGTGTGTTGTTTGGAGTAGCTGTATGCGATGAAACAACTAATTTTCTTGGAACCAAGTTTCCTCTGTCATGCTCTTTTTTTACAGCAGTTAAAACTTCTGCAATGCAAGCAACTTCATCTTGTTTGTTTTCTACACTCTAAAAAAAAAGGAATAAAACTTGTTTGCAAATAAAGTCTCTAAAGCTTATAAAAAGTATAAATATGGCATTAATTTTAACTGACAAATGAGTAGCACACTACAGTGGAATCTTGTTTGATGAGCACCTCACAAAATTAGTGATTAAATTAAGTAAAAAAAAGGCTTCCACTAAGAGCTATATATTGCATAAATATTAAGGCTTGAGGAGTATATAAGGGCAAAGCCTCCTTTTTCTGTCTACAAGAAGTGAATCAAGTGTAGGCTTCACTGGAGTACAGGAAAGGAAGCACTCAGAACCCGAAGCAGAAACACAAAGGAATAGCAAATGAAGGTAAGCAATCAAAGGGAGAGATGGCAAGCACAGTTAAACTGAGAATCAACATGATAGCTCGACACCCACAGCGGGGGGGGGAGAAAAAACAAGAAACGAACAAAATTTAAAAGAATTACATGACAACCAGTTGGGCAGTCTCAAGATTTTTTTTTATAAGAGTGCCATGGTGATTTTAAAGGGATGGAACATGTACAACCAAATAGCTTATTGCATAAATATTGAGTTTCATAGCAAGAAATCGTACAGAAAAATGTCTGAGGAGGAGGCAACAGCAAAGTCACAATCATCTGGTAAAGCAAGAGAAAATTTGAAAGCATGGGTAAAGTTGTATCCACATTGAGAAGCATAACCTTTAAAAGGCAGTCAACCCACTAACTAACCCACACTTTAAAAAAAAATGTATATTTAACTGAATTAGCATGATAGGCAAGTGCTGCTATCTCTAGATGAGTTTTAAAACTTATTGTGTTAGATGCTAAATACACTGACAATGACATTAGTGAATTCTGTGCTTTGCTAGTAGGCCTTTTTCGCATTTCTTATCCCAGAAGTTTTACTGCTTCAATTTTATGATCAGTAAGAGAGTTTTTCCCATTAAGCGAATTCTGATGTTTTAATTTGTGTTTAACACAAGCCTAATTTTTCTAATTAGTGTTTCACTTCTATATTAATCAGATATACGTCACCACCTAAAACAAAATTGTACACCATTGCGATAATATATTTATAAATGTAAATAAATGAACCTTTTCCTCAGCTCTTTATTAATTTTCATTAAAAAAGAGGGGAGGAATGTGTAAGTCCTGCATAAACTAAAAAATATACTTAAATTTGTTTTGGGATTATTTCAACTTTTCATAACAAGAAAATCAACAAATCTGGAAATGCCACCAAATCTAAAGAAAAACTTTTCATCATCTTTTTGTAAGAAATGAAGATACAGCTGATGATATGAAAGCCACCTATTCTGTCTAAAAAAATTGCTGTTGCCCTATGACATTTTTTCTCCTTGTTAAATATTGGAAAAATAAATTGTCAAATTATATTCAAGATGAACACAGGAATTACAAAAGAAAAAAGATTATTACTAAAGCAAATGACTCTAGATGTAATGAAAAGTCATTTATATGACAGATCTCAGACTCAAACAATATCAATAGGAGAAAAAATTAAATGGTTAGTTAAAGTAAAATACAATAAGGAAGCTGGGATTTTGTTATTACTGTCCAAGAGGCAGAAATAAAGAAATGCTGTATGAGATGTAACAAACCAAAACATCAAAAATTTATTATTTATTTATTTATTTTGTAAGAGTAAGTTTTAATAAATATTTGGAAATCCCACTTCCTATTGTAAAACAAATATCTAACTTTAAGTTTAAAAGATTAAAAATACATACATTAAAAAATTATTTTTAAGTAAAACTTAATGAGTATGGGAGAGTCTCATGCATGAGTCCTTCCATTACAAAATTGAGTGATTCTCGCAGGTGAATGATAATGCTGTATTGCATTTTCATCAAATTTTTAAGTGTGGACAAAAGCATGTCTCTAAAAAGCTTCTCAGAAATGAATTAAGTATGTAATATAAATAATAAAAAATTGGAAAAAGAATTAGTTTATTATTTTTAATCTTTGTTTTAACAAATTAAATTCCCACTTTAGATTTCTTCCTTCAACAGAACAAGAAAAGATTAATTTGATTCAAATTCGTTTATGAGAATTTTTTTCACCAGGGAATGTATTTGCACATTTTACATTAAATTATAAGGAAAAAATTATTTAACTTGATAAGTATTTCACATGAGTATGCCTCTCAAATCAATCATGCTTGTTAAGCAAGGGTTTCACTGTATATGTTCTTTTTAATTGGATATCCGTTTAAGGCATATGAATTAATGAAAATAAAATTTTAGAATTACAATAAAAGCATCAACTGATTTATAAGTTATTTTTAAAATACTTTAATTATTTATAATATTTTAATGCTGCATTCCTCAATTCATGTCCAAAAAAAATTAACACCATATCTTTTTCTCAGAATAGTTTTTTCATAAGTCAATTTATAGCATATGAGGTTCCATAAATATAGTTCAAAGTATGAAAACTATAATGAAACAAAAATATTAATTTTAACAAAAGTTTTTAAATTTCTCTTATAAATGATAAAAACAATATTTTGATTAACACATTTATTAGCCAAAACATATTACTTTTAGAATTTACTGCTAATTGGGTTTAGAAAATTAATGAACAAATTAAGATTAATATAAGTATCACTGCATTAAAGTGAGAATTACTTTGAATAGCATAAAATCGAAGAGTTTCAATCTATTTTAAAGAAGCTTTCCATAGTCTTACAGCATATTTTTAGTTATATAATTTATAATATAACATATTTTTTTAAGATGAACTATACACATTAAATACAAGCGATTCAGAATAGGGTTTAATTTTCGAGGATCAAAAATCATAATACTTCCATAATTCGAAAGTTGCATAACATTTTTTAAATATTTACTTCTTGTAGAAGCTATACCTTTAATTCTCTTTTTTTATCTTCATCACAATTACTAGAAGGTAGCGCAGCTGAGTCAGAAGACTGTGCACCAGTCTCTACTTTGATTGTAGGTGCTGAAATTTCTGTAACTGAGGTGGGCTCATTTGGCATTTTAGAGTATAGATTTTCAAAAATCTCCTGTAAAATAATATTAAATTAATAAAAAATACAAGGCATAAATTAAAATTGAATTCATACTCCCAATATACTGATAATGTATTTATTACACACAAAACTTCCAAATTAATCTAATTTTTAAAATAAAATTACATTTTAACTAATTGAAATACAATTCAATGAATAAAAGATTATATTTCAGAGATATAGCAAACAACAGATTTATCCTTATATACTTTATGTGCTAACCATATGTACTCTAAGAATAATGCATGTTATGTGTTCAAAGTAAGAGAGAAAATAAAGTGTAATTATCTTCCGTTTAAAAAAAAAAAATTCATTAGAAAATTAACTTAAACTTCTTATAATCATTTTATGTTTAAACAATACTGTTAAAGAGTTTTTTTTTTTTTGAATTTACATACACGCAATCAAGTAAATGGGCAAGTTAGCAAAAATTACCACAAAGTGTTCAATCCAAGAAAAATATAATATTAATAAAAAATGCACAGAGTAATAATATTTATTAAAACATGTTATTTTAAATAATCTATGTTAAAATAAAGCATACTTGCCTGAAACTTCTTTGCTACGACTTTTGGTTGGTGTTCACGATGATACTCATAACAATTCATCCATATCAATTGCATATCAGCATAAAATTCATCTGGAGTAGTGTACAAGGATTTTTTCAATTTAATCTAAAAGAAGGAAAGTTCTAAGTATAGGGTTCTTATAAATTAAATATTAAGTGAATAAATGGGCACTTAACAGAATAACTGTCTTCAGTTCATTGCAATATAACTTTTTATAAAAGCTTGGGTTTAAAATGGCACTCTTAATATTTCATAGAAACTTTTCTTCTTAAGAATATAAATGTCAAAAGTTTTTTTGAAACTTACCTGCACAGTATAAATGTCCATTGGTGTTGTGATTTTTTCACTATAACTTTTGAGATTTAATTGATAGAATGGCCATGCATAGATCTAAATAAATGGCAAATAAATAAATTACAACATATATTTACAAAATTTCAATCCATTTCTTTATTTTAAATATTGCTTTAATTTACTTTTCATTAAAATAATGTATACTCTTATTTCTTTCAAAAATATTTTTACTGTAAAATACGATGACAAACCATTTTAATGATACATTACACTCTTATAAAATACTAGATGGTAACTCATTCTATGCATCACATAGGATCTTTGTTCATTTATCATCATACAATTATGCAGGAAAGGGCTAAGAGAAAAGCTGAACCCATGTATCCACCCAGTTATACACGAAAGGAGATTGAGCTTCAGGGGGAAGCAGGTTCTCCAATAAATCATCAACTAATTCATCTTCTTGACTTAACATTGAATTTCCTCAATAACATGTGCATTTTATATTTAACTTAAAAAAAACCATTAGCAAATAAAGTTTTTAAGATTAAATGTTTCCAATGTTAATTCTTTTAAAAATTATACATGAAAATGTAGCTGATAACTAACATTATTAATTTAAGAACAATTATCAAATATGATAAGCTGTTACAAAAATAAACAAAGAACTGCAAATTATAGTTTTGACACTTTGCTGAGCAAAATTAAGTACATTTCTTTTGAAATGTTTTATTTTCTAAACCAAGAAATGATAGACAAATGAAAAAGAATCTGTATATAGCATTTTCAAAAGATGTAAGACAGTTGTTATCTTCCCTTCTTTTATTGAGAAACAATATATTATACCCAACATATTATGCAACAGAAAAAGAAAAAAATACCTAAAAAAAAAATCTGAATTTATAAAGTTTAATAAAAATACATCTTCAAAAGAGAATTCAACTTCATCAACAATTGCAAGCAAATCTAAAATTGCCTATTTGATCTCATCACTCAGTACTATCATAAACTTACAAACTAAGGAGAGAAAAGAATAAAAGCAAAACACATAAAAAACCAATTAATATATTCTGAAATAAGAATTAATTTAAAATGAAATGCTAATAAAGCTAAAATAACATTTTGTGCAAGAACTAAGAGAAAAATTCCAAAACTTAAATACTAGTTAATAAATTGATCTTTGCTTAGTTTTCAATTTATATTACTAAGAAGAAATTCTTAATTTCTACAGGGTGGGGCAAATAAAATTGGCCCAGAGTAATGGATATGATTAGACAAGATGTGCCCACCATATGATCGAAACCAGTTTAGATCTTAGTGTGAGCTGTGTCAATGTGAAGTGATCAGTGGAAATCCATTTATGGCAACATTAACTAAGGAGGAAAAGACCAATAGTTACTTCAAACAGGATAGTGCAACTACCCATACATCCTGCCGAACCATGGATCCCATTTACACAATCTTCACTCCTGACATAGTCGTTAGCAGAGGTCAATCTGATCTGTCAATATGCGATTACTTTTTGTGAGGAACCCTCAAGTCTAAGGTATATTGCAACAACCCTCATTATCTTCAAAAACTGTACTAGAACTTTTCTGATGAGGTTGCAGCGATTCCAACAGTCTAGCTTTGATCTGCCTCCTACAACTTGCTGACCAGAGCCCAAAAGTACCAAGAGATAGCTGATGCTCATTTTCAACATGTTATACGCAGGTTAGCAAATTACCTCCTTTCCTTTGCCAAGTTTCTCTCTGTAATCTGGAACTCTGTTCTCTGGGTCACTTTCATAAGGCCCACCCTCTATAAATTATATGACACAATATCCCCATCTTAATATCTATTCAAATACTTTAAAGAATGCATTCTGATACAAGAATTTTATCAAATACAATTTTTTTAAATAAAGGTTGTGAGAATTTTCCAGTTATTTAATTACCCCACAAGAGCACACATTAAAAAAAACCACTAACCTTATGTTTCTCAAATAATTCTTTCAGGATAAAATGACAGTATTTCATCTGTTCAGTCATCTCACGTTTTTCCATCTCTGAAGAAACAACCTAAAAATAAAATTTTAAAGTATAATTCATAATTACGTAATCTCAAAATATTTCTCACTAGATGGTTCCTTTTGAAAAAAAGCAGAAAATTTTTAAAATTTAAACAGCTATTCAAATTTCAAAAACTATTTCAAAAAATGTATTTGAAATACATGAAGCTCATAGAAATTTACAAAAATGCTATATACATTCAGAAGTATCTGATTTTTACCAATCAGCATTTATATATAATAACCACATACGTTAATCAAAAGCTTAAAATTTTTTTTTATTTTTAGATTACAACAAAAATTCTATAATTTAATAAACTAACCTAAAAAAATTTTACAACCCAGAAAAAATGTTCCAATCAAAAAAGGACGACTATCAAATGTAAATCAAAATTTTAATTTCATTTAAAACAAGGGAAATTATTCCATGAATTACACAAAGCATAGTTAGATTTGTGTTAAGATAGAAAATGCATTTCAATGTTTTTGATAAAAATTAGAAAATAATAAATAACGATATATGGTACTTTCAAACAATTTATTTTTTATTTATTTTGATGTGTCACATGTTATTTTGTATGTGTTATTGTTTCATATTATGTCTTAAATTGTTTTACAATTACAAATTTTCCTTCTTAGTTAAATTCCAGTTGCTTTATTTTTAAATTTATAATGATACAATATTCTGTAGTAATTATTGGCAATGGACAAACTTCACATGATGTCATGTTCACATAATATGTGCAATCCCATGTTTCCTGCCAATCAGTTTACGCCCCTCACTGTTGCTAGCTTTTTCTTTTTATGGGATCTTTCTTTTAGAAATACATATTTGTTAGCAATAATGAAAAATGCACTTGATTTAAAAGAACTCGTATAAAAGAATTTTTGTTTTTAAAATATTGAAAAACTTTTTGGATATGATTACCTACTACCAAATATGAAACTACATTTAGATTTTAGAAACACTACAATAAGTACAAGACTAATGTTGGTTTTAAATTAATGATGGAAAACACATGATTACGTTCATCATGTGACCATTGAGAAGTAAACAAAATTTCACTTTTAGCTAATCTTTGCCCAGTAGTGAATCAATTAAAAAGGTAGGTATAGCATCAATGTCAAATTATTCTGCGGTGTTTCTATAGAACTACTTTTGTGGATTATTTGTTTTGGCTGTCTATGGCTACGTTAATTTAGGCTATTATTAGTATTAGGATTATTTATAAGTACAAGGTGTATTTATGAAAATTACTTAGTTATAACAATAATATATCAAAAGCTTTTTTTTTCACATTATTGAAAATTGTTTGATTGTAGGAGTTTTTCATGTTTATTCTTTATAATATGATTATATGAGTTTATAGAGATCATGAATTCTGTATATTTTTGTGTAACGGGGAATTACATTAGTTGAGTGATAGCTTAATCATGAAGAGAGAAAAGAATTATTTTAATACAACTGATGAAGATATTTTAAAGGGTTCAGAATCCTTGGAATTATACGGAATCCTTGAATAAATTGAAATAATTTTAGATATTCTAAAGATTACAAGACCAGGACCTTCTGAAATTAAAGCTATATTAATACTCTTGTTACATTTATTAAACAGAATTCTGAATTCCAGCTATAAAGAAAATATTTGTTATAAAAAATATTAATTATAAAAAGAAAAAAAAGATAAAATTAATATATATTTTTTTAAAATTATTAATTACTGTTTAAAACACAATTATTTTATTAAATTACTTTAAACTTACTACATCTCAGTATTTATTAATTACTTAATGTCTCAATTCTAGATAATTCAGATTTTTTTTTTTTATCAATTTTAGTTTTTACACTTTCTTTTAAACAATCAAATATTGATTTTGTTAAGAATACATTTACAAACAATTACTTCCTAAAATATTATTCTGTGATTTCCATCATCCTTCAGTTAATAATAAAAAAAGTATATTACTTTTTGATACTCCTAGATTGTGGTGATTTAGATATTTTTACAAATTTATTTTAGCATTTTAATTTTCAACATTATTTTTTCTAAATTTTATTTCAGCCCAGTAATTTACACAAAGATTGGTGCCTTAAATTATGCTTAACCCTATAATCTTTAATCTAAGCCCAAGAGTTTGATGATGTTTTACTGCGGCTATTTTATCCTGTATATTACTATTTTCTTGTTTTGCTTTAAATTTGATTTATAGTAATTTAATATTTTATATATAGCAAACTTGGTTTCGATTACTTTGCATCTGCAAATTTTAATCACAGTTTCTTTTCCATCTACAGCAAGAAATGGATTAAATTTGAATGAAAAGTTCATAGAAATTATTCCAACATGTATTTAGACACAGACATTTAATTTTTTATACTAACAAATAATAAGAAAATTAAAAGGATCTAAGTACAATTACAAATATCCACAACGGTTATATGTATGCTGTATTAAATAGCAATTAATTCAATTAAAAATTTAGTTATATTTTTATTTTTTGGAGAAAAAAAAACTTTAATGATGTTAAGCAAAACTTCATTTTAGTTAAAAGTAATGGTGTAATATTTACTCATTTTGCTTCACCTTGATTTTAAAAACTTAAAATCAATCAAAAATTAGTTTTTACATTTAAGTTATGAATTGTATGCTACACATTTCTTTTTGTCATAAATCACACTTATAGAGCAACTTTAAAATAGTTAGATCCAAGATCTGAAATTTTTAACAAATAAAGATATTCAATACTTACTATTTCAGACATTGTTTTCTCATTCTGTATATCTTCTACCTCTGATTTTTCTTTCTGTATGTCTTCTAAAGATTTCACAATAATGTGGCACCAAACAATGTCACCAAACGGACGACTTTTATGACAAAAATTCCAATGACTTCGATAAACCCCAGGATAAGGCGGAGTTGTAAAAGTCACAGATATAACACCTTCTTCACCAGGCTTGAGATGGGGCACATCAACATGATCAGTACTTGGTATAAAACCAGGAGAGCCTTGTATCAGATGTAGCTATATAATTTTAAAAAAGTTACAATGCTATAATGAAAATAACTATATTTTCTACATCAATATATATATATTATACAGCTTACTTTTCAATTGATATGGGAATATAAAAACAAGTTTCAAATGGAATACATAGAGCTACAACTTGAGACTTAATTTTAAAAAAAATCTTATGTATCCTTTAATGATTTTTCTTCTCCCTAGAGAATATTGTGCATCTTGCATCAGAATAACACTTGTATTAAGTCATCAATGCTCTAATGAATGAACATTTACAAGAAGCCATTTTAAAAAATTAAACATTAAAAGAATAAAACTAAGATCAAAATATTTTATGAGCACTTTGAGAACTCATGCAAAACTGTACCTATGTCCACTGAAGTAAACATTGAAATGTTAAGCAAAATGGAAATAATTTCAAATATTCCTTCAATTGATTCAGTTTATATTAATTACATTTTTTTTTTTTTTTTTACTTTTTAGATATTGTTAGCGTACTTTATATGTGACCTAAATTAACTCAACATTTTAAATATGATTCAGGAAAACTTAAAGACTTAACACGAGACCTATAGCTCTAAAAAAAGATGAAGATAATTTAATGCATCTTTTCCAATGCTGGATACTGTTTTGTTTAGATTATCTGAGTACTATCATACCCAGTAATCAATTAACAAACTATGGATACTCAAAGATTGTAAATTAAAAGCTTTTACAATATAATAGGAAATCTAGAAAAATTTTGTACAATTAAAGCTTCATTCAAAAATTTAATTCGAAGTACAAAATTCAAACATCATTTGTAGCCCCAATTATTCATGGACTGAAAAATTTTTCACAATCATAGACTGTAGCTTTATTTGTAAACTTAATTCCAATGCAAAATTTTTAAAATCAACAAACAAAAATATAATGAGATGAATGTTTTGTAATAGTAACACAATGGTTTTTTTAAAATAATTTATCAAAGATATATTAAAATGTTTATTTATGGCTACATTATATATACATACATACACACAAACATATGACTTACTTTTGTAGCATGTGTCCAAACCCTAAGGCCAGTATTTATTACTCTCCACCTCTTTAAGAATTTAATAGAAGGTGGCAAAACAGTGCTATCTGGCACAGTATCATCATGCACAAATTTTGCTTCATAAAGTCTGAAAAATAATTAAAATTTTTTAGGAAATCATTATTTACCAAAAAGAAACTTCCGAAAAATTATTCAAAATAAATTTAATGTAATTACATGAACAAAACAAGAGAAAAAATACTAAAATAATTAACTAACTTTTTGGCTTGGCGACTTCTTGAACCCATGTATGTTTTCACTGGATTTGGGTTGGTCAAAACTTCTTGGCCTCTTTGTCGAAGATACATTTTCAATGCAATAGGATAGCGTATTTTTAGGAAAATGTGATTTTTATTATGAATATTTGGTAAACTCTCACATTCTTGACAAAGATCAAAATCAGAACAGTTCCTGTAAAGAAAAATCATACATCTCAAAAACATACACTAAATATTTGCAATTAAAACTGATAAAATCTTTTTTATTGAGAAATTGTACAAATAAAGAATGAAAAACATTTGTAAAACATGAAAATATGATACAAAATGTATCTATCCGATTAACTTTATATAAAAGATTCTTAAAATTAACTGATACTTATTGTGAAGACACACAAGTTATACATATAAGTTAAAAAAAGAATAAGTCATATAAAATAAAACTATTATATTTTCATAATGGCACATCTATATCAATCATTTTTCAAATAACAAAGCAGTGCAAATTTATAAAGAATTAAATAATTTTTTTTTAAAAATTATATTTAAAACAAACATTTTCATTTGTCTACTAAAATTTGTCCAAGCCTGCTGTAAATACAACATATTTAAGTATTAAAAAAATATTATATAGAGATAAATAAAATTAATTCATAATAGAAAAAAAAGAACCAATGCTTACCCACACTTATACCGGATTCCGTGAATAAGTTGATCACAATTATCACAGTAGATGCCTACATGGACAACTTCTCCTAAAAAAGAAATGTGAGATAGAAGGAAATCTTCATTAATTACATTTAAAAAAAAATAGCATAAACTAGATATCATGCAAAAATAATGAAGGAATACAATGGGTACATTTTTAAAAAAAGTTGGAAATTTTATAGATTTGTAAATGCACAAAGGTAAGAATAATGCACTCTGAATTTTACAATATAAGAAACATAATATTTTCACTATTAATCATTAAAACATGTTAGGGACCAATTTTGAAGAACACTTCAATGAATATTTTATTGCAGATTTTAGAAACATGATTATCTAAAATAAATTGTGGTCAACATTCTCTACAAGTATATTTCACCCCTTTTAAAACACTATCCCTTTTTTATAAACATAATTTACTTATTTAAAAACTTGTTCTTTCTCATCATGATATAGTATTAAACATTTTGTATTTAATTTTTCAGATAAAACATATAGTTTGCAAATGTTTTTTTTTTTTTTAATTTTAAATTACTAACAGAAACCTCAAAATTGATCATTCTAGCATCAAAATCATATAACTCCCCCCTCCCCTTCTATCTTCTTTAAAAATACTTTTTTCAACCTTATTCTCTGTCCAAATCAAATAATTTAACATTAAAACACTATCTCCCAAATAAAAAGAGAGCTCAGATCATTAATTACAGAGCATTTGCATAAAAAAATACAATTAAACTAGAATCAATAAGCCAATAAAAGAAAAATTCTATTTAATATTCCATTATACAAAACATATGTAAAGAATAAAGTAATAATAGCTTAAGATTAATAAAATAATAATAGCTACATTTCAGTAAAGATATTCATATTAAGATGATCAGGAAGTGGGGGGGGGGGATTTTACTATATGAAGATGAATTTTGTGTAATATATTGATTTTTTTTAAAAAAAAATCCAAGATTATTGTATAATAGTAGTAACAAAAGAGACATACAGAACAAACAAAGTTAGATAAAAATTTAATTCATCTTATAATCAAAGGCAATACCAACAAGTAACAGAATTAAGACAACTATATTTATAGACTTTATTCTTAAACAAGTGATATAAAGTACAGATTTTTAACTTCGCTTAACTTTAAAGTTAAATATTCAAGATTCGTCTCGGAAGCAATCTTACCTTGAAAATCAGACTGGTTTTCATCTCCTTTAGCAGTTGCCCCAGGATTAAGAGGTGGTAATTCACCTTGAGATACTTGCAACAGCTCATCAAGAACTTCTTTTTTTATCTCAGATTTCATCTAGAAAAATAAATTTCAACACATTCATATATTACAGGATTTATTTATTTTCTGTTTAAAAGAAAAAATATATAGAAGTATGTACCAAAGAAAATATATTGATTAGGTTAGTTATAAGCATTTTTCAAATGTTACAAAAATATGAATAAGAAAGGTTACATATCTGTGTGACCTACATACTTCAAAAATAAGTTTTTAAATATTTCACAAAATTTCTATACTTAACATAAAAAAATTCATAAAAAATTTTAGAAAATTTTTAACACATTTTTCTAAACATATTTACTTAACCATTTTTAGAATTATGTACATAATACATATATATCATTTAATATAAGTAATGAAATGTTTAACTTTACATAAAAATAATGATTTATCTTGAACTCCATAAAACACAAAATAAAGATATCAACATATCAATTAAAAAGCATATTTTGAATTGCATGGGAATAAGACTTTCCTATTTACAGAAAATAAAACATTTTAGATATATTGCAATAACAGAACTTTACATATATATTTAACTTGTAATTATAAAACCTTTCTTTTTACATAGTTTTGAAATAAAAAAAGCTGTTTCTCTTTGTTTTTTAATAAAACTGAATTAGAATTTAGGATAACCAATTATTACACTAAAGAATGAGGACAAGGATTCATCAACAGACTGCTATTTTTATTTTGGAGGGCATTACACTTGGTACATTTTGAAAATAATTTTTAAACACTGATCCAAATATAAAATGCACCTTAAGATTCTTACATGATCTGAAGATTTGTTCAACTAAGTCCTAAGAATTATATATAGAATTTACTAAATCAAAAAGACCAAAATAATAATGATTAAATAAATATAAGAATTATTTTTTGATTAAAAGTTAATGTATATAAAATATTTCAGAAAACCATTTAAATCTTCTCAAAATGATATTAGCGAATGAAAACCTTCATTGACTTCAAAAACAGCAGATCTGGTA
>BMAV01004242.1:133938-151446 GCA_019973955.1 Trichonephila inaurata madagascariensis | reverse complement strand
CCCCCCCCCCCTCATTACTAATTTTAACAGTCAAAATCATTTTCAAAATACATCATAATTTTCTTGGTATAAAAATCACTAGAAATCTACCAACTTAACAATCCCCTTTTTTAAAGTGAAATCACTTATAGGGAAAAAAAATCTTATTTTAACAAAATGATTTTAATGTCCTTGAGGAGATGAGCATAAAAAAATATTTTCTACAAAATGCTTTAGCAACTGTCAAGTAAATATTTGTAAATACCCTAGTAACTAAAAAACACTTATCTTAAAAAATGTTGGATTATTCCTCATAAGTTTAATCTTAATGTTTATAGTGAATTAAATAAAAATGATTCATTTTTACCATCATATCATTTAAATAAATTAAATTTCGCTTATAAAATGATATGACATAAGAAAAAAATGCTTTAAATATTTATAAAGCTATCTGATTGAAATTTTTTTAAAAAAAAACTATAATTTAGTATCATTTTACATATTGCATTAATTATCAATGATCCTTTTGATTACATATTAATGATCCTTTGTTTAGTAAATGTAGACGGATTTTCTCAGTAATAAGTTTTCAAAATGTATCAGAATTTACATTACTCACAAGTTATTTAAGAATTTTCCATTCTAATTTGCTCAAAAATTTAACGCTATTTTGTAATCTTAGGATTTCCAAACGAACGGAAATAATTACAGAACAAACAACTGATAAACAGAAAGGTTCTTTATTATTTATTGCAAGCACAACTGAAATAATTGATAATTAAATCTACATTTAAGAAAATGCATTTCATACCAGAAAGTTTGCGAATAATCTAAATAAAATTTCAGAAAATTATGCGAAGAGATGTTTACAAACTTTAAAAAGATCCATGAAAAACGAAACACTTTCCCTTTCGAGATCGCAACAAAAACGATACAATTCTACGACTACGCTGCAGATAAATAACTTCAAACTTAAAATTTAGGTATTCTGCTTATAATAATAAAAAAACTTACCTTTAAACTTTCTATAGAATTTAAATGTCTCTTAAAATTATCAATATTCGTCATTGAAAGAGAAAAGAATTTTGATTGCAAAAATTTACACTCTTACGTCGTCGTTTGTTATGGTACGTCATACGTCTACACAGCAATGATGCTCGCGGTTTTATTATGAAACACCGTACTGGATAGAACAGGACTTTCGGAATGTAGTAATGCGTGACGTAATTAAAAACCAGCTGGAAGAGAAAAAAAGGCAAAAGAAAAAAAATGCTCACTAAATCTCAATACAGTAGAAGGGAACGGTTTTGAACTGTTTTTTCTTCCCGTCGACTATTGATTGTTTATGTTTCAACAACTTGGTAAAGTAAAATACTTTTTTGGCTCAGTTCAGTTCAGTGACCAGATAGTCTGATGTAAATCCGAATGATATTTTTGAAAGACCCTTACTGATAAACATAGCGAAAATGATAAAAAAAATGACTTGGCGATGCAATATTATGAAAAATTGTTAGATAAACTTAATCACGTTCTCGATGTAAATAATGAAATGTAAACAAAGCGATTTGACAAATTTTTGTGAAACATTAAATGTTGAATTCTTAAATAAATATACGGAGAGAAAACTCTGATGCTCAGATTAGTATCCTCAAATTATACATTATATTTACTTTCTGTTTTTTCTATTTACATTTCCAAAAAATTTTCATTTCATTGATAAATGCAACTTGAAAAAAATTCAAGTAAAAGTTAACACAGAAGACTCATTCATTTTCAAATTAAAAATCACTTTTTACAATTAAAGAATTAAAATTTAAAAATTATTTATTGTGTTAAATTTGCAAAAGTATTTTTATCTCAGTGAGTGACAGCAATTTTATTTATAAAAATCTCATTGATTTCAATAACCTTATATTTTTTCTGTATTAAACCATCTTCTTTTTTTAAAAAATAATAATTATTATTATTAGCGAAGAAAGAGTGTAATAACAAATATCAGAAGTATATCTTATACACTTAAACCAAAAAAAAAAACACCTTGCAATAAAATAAGTAATGATTCTCGAAGAAAACCTTGTGAAAGTTTTCATCTCATAAATTTCTGTAAAAATGAGACTTAGTTCTTAAAGATGAGATAAACATATTTATGGATCTTTATTTAATAATTACTTAAATAAAATTATTCAAATTTCAATCTTGACTAGTACAAGTTTCAGAAAAGAACATTTACTTATGAGATAGGAGAAGGGGGAAAAAACCTGACATTGAATTAATAAAATGAAAAATTTTGAGTTGGAAGTTTTTGTTCAAACAAAAATACTTCAGACTAACTTATGACTAATTGATTGAAATACAGAATTAACTGAAAACTATAAGATGGAATAACAGGGATTAATACAAACAATATCAAATGAGCATGAAAGATTTGCATGGTTTATTCTCTTAAACGTTTTTTCACATCAAATATATTAAAGTAATCTATAAAAATATACTAAAAAATAAGAATCAATCAAGTCATTATTATCATTATTATAAAACATTAACAGCATTTTTGTTACAGTAATTTTAAAATATAGATTACTTTTATCTCCTAAGGATATAAATATAAGAGCATTAAAAATTCAGTAACAAAATTCTTTGTGTATTAATAGAAGCAAATTATAGTGAAATAATTCTCATTATTCTTTTTGAAAAAAGCAAAATTCTACAATCTGATTGAGAATATGATTTAATTTTTTAAAAAAGTTTTATACAGATACAGATTATATTTATGTATTCTTACAAAAAGCTCCTGTAAATTCCCTGTGTTTGTTTGCTGCAAATGAATAATTCCACCATAATTAAAACTATCTTTTATAGTTTACTCTAATATATTCACTTTTATTCAAAATTATTTTAAAATTAACTACATAAGAACAAATGTAAACATACATTTTTGAATATAAATTACATTAAATACAAGTAATCCAGAGGAAATTGGAGCCATATGTTATTTTATTTACATTTTAATATTATATATAACAGAAAAAAATAATAATATTATTATTAACTTAAAATAGAGGTAGAACTTTATGTACTTTATAGGGAAGATGTAATAATTGTTTCTTTTAGATAAATCCTTTCAGTTCCACCAATATCTTTTTTGAAATTAATTTACCTAAATTGTTTTGAGATGGCATTAAAAATTATTGATTTAGTCTTTTAACCACATAAAATTGGATTAAAACTCAAACATAAAAGCAACAAAGAATTCTGAAACTTTTTTATTTTTTTATTAATGGAACATTAGTAATTAACACTTAGTTTTTCACATGGTTTTGAAAAATATGATTAATGATATTTAAGTTGAAAATTCGATTTCTATACATAATTTTTAAGAATTAGTGAGTGAAAGTTTACATAACATTCAGAAATAACACAGGTTTTTTTAAAAAATTAAGCTTTGCTTCCAATTTAATAAATAAATTACATTATTGTTAAGTAAGAATTTATACAATGAAAGAATTTTACAATTACTCATTGACCTTGCACTCAAACGAGAAAAGTAACAGTAGGCTGAAAGTAATAAATAATCACATGCATAAAAAGTTAAGGAATACAAGAAAAAGTAGAAACTTATCAAAGTTGTTTGAAACAAGAAATAAAGACAAAAAATGTTTTCAGCTTTTATGTCCTAAAATTTTTCTACAGTCAGTGATTGAGTGAACATAAATGTTGCACTATTCAGCTACTCAAGGGCTTTTGGTGACGGATCTTGTAATTTTAGACCATGGTCGAGGACGAGCTGCCACCCCCTCTCCTAACTTACCTACCAACTCAAAGGGATGATGTTTGAGCCTTAACAGATTTAACGTGCATCAGCCCTCTCTACATGGCGAGTTTTCAGCAGTACTAGGTTCGAACTCATGACACATCAGCTACGAATCCTAGACCACTAGGCTATCGCGGCCATCCATGATAGTCAGAAAAGTACCTTTCATGTAACAATTTCTCAAGCTCAAAATGCTTTTTCTTTTGTGTTTTTCTTATATACAGTACAACTTCCTTGTATTGAAGGCATAAGATAATGTGTATCTAAGTCTACAAGATCTAGTCCAGGAACAGAATGGATTTTCGATTTCAAGTGAAACAAACACAAAATTACTCCTACAAGTAAACATAGAGGTGATTGTTCTACTTCTATAGTGTGTGAAAAAAATCTATCCAGAAATAAGAGCCATATTTAGCTCATTGCTCAACAGATTCCAATACTTTTTGCTTCTTAACAGAGGTCAATATAATCCAAGAATATCTAGAAAATCAACTCCTACCATTCCTTCAAAGTACTTTTATAACATTTGGTTGAGGAATATACTTTTTTATGCACTTAGGCAAATCTTTTGAATTTAGGGACAGACTCAAGCATTTATTTAACACATGAGTCTGTCACTAAATTCAAAAGATTTGCCTCAGCATAAAAAAAAAGTTAATATTTTTCAACCAAATCTTATAAAGAGCTCTGATTATTACAATACTGTCTTTCCAACAACAAATAAACATTTCAAATGTGGTTTCATGAGATATTTTCTCATCATCTGTTTGTAAAAATTTCAATTTTACCATAAACTACTGCTGACAGAACAGGTTAAAAAATAACTTCATTTACATCTTCCTCCAATTTCTTCTAGACAGTTGACAAATATCAATACAATCTTTCTCATCTATGATAATATATAAAAATACTTCAGTGCTTTTGCTACTGTCTCTTTATCTTGAATGATACATCCAATAAGGATTCTGTATCTTCACTGACTGAGAAAACACACAGAGATGAGGATAAAAGCTATGAACAACATCAAACACACATGTTTTTCTATGGTGGTTATGAGTAATTAATATCAGGTGCATCAGGAATGTATAAAAGAAAGAAGGGAAATGACATTTTGACATGAAAGGAAAACATTATTGTTGACATTTACTGGAAATCTTATCATTCAGAAAAAATTTTCCAATCTTCTATGTACTGTAGTCAAAGTAATTTTTATCATGTTAAAAACAATGGTACATTTACATGCTAATGTTCCATTTATAGAACATCCAAATTTCTTACCTAACAGGAAAAAATTTTTTATTACTCTCATTGAGTTATTAAAGCATTTGTTAAATTTTGCATGAATTATCCTTGACAAAAAGTGTAAAAAAGGTTGAATTTATAATATTTTTTATCAAAAAATTTATTCATAGTTTTTTCTACATAATTTTTACAGAGCAAAATTGAATAAAATATACAAATAAAATTGTATAGTTCAAAAAAACTTTTTGAAATGTTCAATTTATGGAATATTGTTGAAGAATCTATATATCTCTACACTATTAAAATTCAAGAGTAAACAAATGTATTAATGTATATTTGAGGTTATCTTCTAATGAACCCCTGAAGCAGAAACATGCTAAAAGAATCAAAAGATGAGGAATTATCCAAGGAATCCATTTTAACCACTTTAAATTCCAAAAAATGTACTAATTAAAAATGCCAAAATTAATCACTGGACTTCCTTTATAATACAACTTTATCTTACAGAAAATATGAAGGATGGCAAGGAAAATACTTCATCAATTTAATACCGGAATCATATAGATCATTCACTTCGCTATAACATAGTACAATTTTCTTGTATGAAATAATTATTTCATATTTTTTTGCAACTTGAGATAAGTAAATTTTGAAGTATTTTCATGAATGGAATGTTTGAACCACTCTATCTCTCTCATCACCATAATTAATTGAGTTTACAACTTGGGAAAATTCATGTATTCAGTACTCCGACCGAGTAATTTAAAAAATCAGATTGCTAAAACTTATTTTCAATTAACTGTAAAACAGTTACTTGAAATTTAAATTATATATTCAATAACTTTGCGATTTCCCTAAACAATCTTATGGTATTTTTTCATCGCATTTCTTGCTACATTATCTGTGTTTGGACTGATGATTAAAAATTTCTTCCAAAACTGCAGATTAAAACATTTTTTTGTGTGTTTTTTTCATTTAATATTTTTAAAGGCTTTATTTATCTGACTTCTTTCTTACATATTTCAAGTTAAAATTTACTAGTTTTACTAGTATGTGAAATTCAAAAAATTTAAACCTTTAAAAAATTTAATATTTTATGCATCCTCAAAGTATTTTAGTTCAGTGGTCATTATGCGACCTCTACTAGTGAATATTGCAAGCCATATCAGAATAGCTGTTCAATAGATAAAATATAGTTTTATTTTCACTTATGTTATGAAATTGTTTGTATAATCAAAAATTCATGTGAATTCAAACATCTAATTGATTTTCACATTTCATCTTTTTACTAGTTTTCTTTTAGAACATGTATTTGTATAGAATTTGATGAAAAGTGGAATTTAGAAGAATGCATTTAACATATTCGGTAAAGTTATGCAATGATTTTTCAGTTTTTCTTGTGATATAACATTGAACTGAATCATTTTAGTGAATTCATAGGTGTTTTTACTTCCTTCTTCTTTTAGATAGCAGCTTCAGCACCTTCAGTATGATATTTTATTTTTCTGTAAGATTATTTTCGGAAAGATATGCATTTTAAGCTACATGTTATTTATTGTTCTTTTTAATAATTATTCATTTATTTGAAAAAGTTTAAGTATTTCTAATTAAGCAGAGAGCAGAGCATTAACAGTGTGTGAAATTTGGAAGTTCTTACTTTTAAAATTTCATCCTTAAAAATTTTTAATTTTCATAGAGTTCTTTTCACTTGGATACCCTAATTCTTATTTTTTTAGGAGAGAAAATTGGGCATATGTCATGTGACTTAATTTCTTTTTTTACACCAGGGAATGATGCAATATTTGAGATAGCCTGTGCAGTGACTGGTTAAGCTAGAGTATGTATGTTTACATATTCTGAAGTTACAAATTTAAAAGCTCATTGAAAATTTAATTATATTTTCCACAAAATTATTTTTTTATAAATTTATTAATGTGTAAATATGAAAATTATTCATTATAAAGAATTGGTAATAATAATTGAACCAATTTACAAATGATATAATTATATCCTTATATGATGAATATAACTTAACTGAGTGGCGCAACAGCCCATGAGGGCTACTGTGCCCAACTCAGTATATGTGACCTTGCGCCCTGAGGTGCATGAGCAGATGTTCTGGTCAGTCTGATGCGAAACCACCAGTGTTAAGTTCCCAAGCAAGTTTGGTACTCATTTATTGACCCACTGAAGGGGGATGAGTCAACCCTGCTCACCCCAGGGTTTGAACCTCGGGCCTGTAGTGTGAAAGCGTGATACACTATCCTCTCAGCCACTGGGCTTCATATTGTCAGTGTAATTATCAAAATGCGTAACTTCACAAAGGAATCTAATTTATATACAAGTGCTGTGCGCCAAGAGCTGTCTGGCGTGATTAAGGAATCATGTCAAATGATACAAATGACAATGCACATGGCCACACGATACAAATATTAAGGTAACCATATTGTAATGTTATTGCCCATCTTGGGGAACATGAGCAACAACTTGGCGCATAGCACTCCGATATCAAATTAGCACCCCAGATAGAGACGCATTCTGATAATTAGGCCGACGATATGATGAATATACTAATATAAAATTTACATAAAATATCTCAATGGAGAATATGAGAAATAATATGCAAACTATGATAATTAAAATGGAAACTTTTCATATTTTCCCCAGTAAAACTATTTTAAAAAATGTATGAGGGATAACATTTTAAAAAATATATATTACTCTAGAATTTTCTATTCAGATATGACAAATGTTAAAATTTATTATTTTCTTAATTTCAATTAATATAAGAGAAAAATTATTACCTATACATATAAATATATATCTTTAGTATACACATCTAACTAACTTTCAGCACAATTTAAGAATAAGTTAAACACAAATAAACTTTTTCTTTTAACTCATTTTTATGAATAATTTTGAATGAAAACAATCATTATAGGGAATTTTTACTTCGTCAAAGAGTACAATATAAATAAAAATTAATTAGTAACTAAAAATTCAAATATAGAATTTGTTAATTCATGTTGTAGTAAGAAGAGAGTATTGTTAACTAATCTAAATATATATATATATATATGTTTAAAAAAAAGATTTTTTTTTTTTTAAATATTTACATGGTATATAACATATAAGTATGAAATTATTTAATAACACACACACATAAAATAAATTTGGATGTTCTTTATTCAATTTCTACTGCGATCTTTGTAAAGAGATTAGATTATACAATAGGATTAAATATACATATTTAAGTTATATAAATAACTTTAACTAAGGCTGTTTTCGGTTAATGCTAAAGAATAGGACCCCAATTTGGAACATTTTTTCAGATATAAAAGAAATGAAAAATTAATATGATATTCTGGTTTCATTATCCTTTAGAGAGCAGCATTTTTTGTCATACTTCCCATTCTAAACTAAGCGAGATTCTTTTTTTTTCTGGTATAAAATGTGTTTTGTGTTTTTTTTCCTATACTGTAATATTAAATGAGCTATGCCTTTGCGTATTAAAACAAAAAAGAAAGTATTCATGGAATATTTTAAAATTTTTGAAAACACTACATTGTTAACAGATGTATGAGCTATAATATTGCAAATTTCCATGGAAATTGAGGCCTTTTTCTGTCTGAAAATGTGCTTCGCGTTTATAGATCAAGCTCTCGAACTTTACCGAAGACAGCCTTAATGGAAGGAAAAATGTTTGCAAAACTCCAATAATTCATATTCATTAAATTTTGAATCATTATAAGATAAGAAACGTAAAATAAGAATTTATGTCACAGAAAGGGTGGCTTAAATTTCTTACTTTTATGGTTACTAACACAATATTAAAAATCAACAATTTATTTTTTTAACATAAAATTTTAATACATTAAGTAATATTACTAGCCTATAACATGTTAAAATATTAATATTATTTGTTTAATTTGTTGGTACATATAATATTGGTAGACAAATCACTATTGAACTTAAAGAAAAAAAATAATTTCAAAAAGGAACTATGTTGATAGAGCACATTTCTTACTAAGCACTTTTTAAAAATAATTTTAAAAAAATATATAAAATATGGATAAAATTACCATGAAATCAATTCTCATTAAAATTCCCAGCAACAAAAGAGTAAACAAAAATTTAACATACATAAAAAAATCTCTTCATTTCTTGTGAAAAAAATATTCATTTTTCAATATTTCATAGGAAATGCAAATTTTAAAATAACTTTTTAAAATGTTCATTTAATGAGAGAGAGAGAGAGATCTATGTACCTTAAATTTTCTTATCTGCAATTATTTCATTTCAAATTAATGATTCATTATTAAGAATATTCAAAAACAAACTTTCTTATTTGTAACTATCATACTGAACAATGGACATGCAAATAAAGAAAATAGTAAAATTTCAAATACTTTTAGAACAGTAATATCAATTATTCATAAATAATCTTGATGTTTTACTTCCTTACTAATACCAGTGGAGATCTATGAAGCTAAGAATTGGTATACAAATATAAATGAAACTACTGTAAAATAACATGAAAAAAATACTGTAGGATTAAAACTAAACAGAAAATAGAGCTGATAACTGAAAAATTTAAGGTGCAAAAGTTTGTTTACAATTGTACATATTATACATATAATTTGAGCTCATATTTGCACAATTAACATTTTAAAAAAAAACACCATAATATTTTAAATACATTCCTTATAATGAAGGCATTTTATAAAATATTTAATTTACTGTATTTTTAAAAATCTACTTTTGAAATATATTTAAGGAAATACCGTAAAATCCAGCGTATAATGCGCACTTTGAACACAAAAAATAAGATCGAAAGTTAAGGGTGCGCGTTATACGCCGGGTATAAAAACGATAGCTTTAATAATAACAAAAAGAATGGACATAAAAAAAATTTACTTCTAGATGTATCGATACAATGTTTATTTAAGAAAAACAACTTGCCTTATGAACAAGAATAGTTGTAGTTCTAGAAGTATGCTATTTTTTCAAAAGTCTGGGATAATACCTTGAATAAATTACTTCAAAACATAAAAACAATGTATATTAATATTCCAGATTTCTTCGTTAAAAAGGGGGTGCGTGTTATACAGCGAGCATACCTAAAAATTTAAAAAATTGGCTTGAAAGTGTAGGTGCGCATTATACACCGGTGCGCGTTATATGCCGGATTTTACGGTAATTATATAACAGAATGTGGTGGTTTAAGATATTTCTTACGAACGAAATATTTTTTTATGCAAAATAGTTCCCATATAGTTAAAAAAAAGTGTTCATTTATATTTTATAAAATGAATTAGAGCTTTATTTTCCTCTCTCATTACAAAGAATAAATAAAACATTATAAAAAAATTAAGAGAATAATGTAAAAAGGGATTTCACCTTTAATAAAAACTCAAATTAAAAAGCCAGAAATTTTAACTTAAACCATTTCCATTTTAAAATAAAATAATGCAATTCGAAAATCCACATACATTTAATTTAATAGATCTGTTATAAATTTAATTCACAAAAACTTAAGCAACAAATATTGATAAAAATGAGTCATAGTTCTTTGATGACAGAAATATATTCATTTTAAAACTTTTTTTCATTCTATGAAGTAAAAAATGTGTCAATTTTTTTTATATTCCTTTAGTTCTTTTTGTGTGTTTTTTCTATTAATTCAAAAACATTTTTAGATATTATACAAAAAATAATAAATATTGCTTTTAATTTAAGAAAACCCTCTGGATTTAAATTTTAAAAATCAAGTTTCGGAATATAAAAGAAAGCTACAAATAATTACTACTTCTCATATGAAATGGTTCACAGTTAATTTATACTGTATATCATATTAAACCTTCAAAGAAATTATTTTTGTACAAATCAAATAATGTAAAAAGTCATGCTTTCTACCTCAATTAAGTTTGGTATTTTACTGGGTTTTTAATTTTTTTTCATTATTTTAAACTATACTAAATTAAAATAAAATTTAAGCATTTCAGAAACTTTTAATTTTTACTTCTTTTCTAAATTTTTCTCTTCAATTTCTTAATAATTTTTTTTTCTTCGGAAATTCATTTTACAGTTCCTTTTAACATGCTTAATTCTTTTAAAATTATATTTAAAAATAAAATAAGGAATTCACACTTCAAAATAGGGATTTTTTATTTTAATCATATAACAGAATATTCCAACTAAGAATATTAAACTTAAATCCTAATAATGTTGTAAAATATAACTAAAATGTTAAACACAGAAACACTATAAAGTATATTTCAAAGTGCCCTTCATGGAAATAAATTACAGTACATCTATTCTATCTCCCCTCTTAATTAGTATACCAGCAAAAAAATGCTTTTATAGAGTTGGTTTCTTTTCAGGCAAAATTATGTCATATATATTCCATGTATAGTTTTTAGACAGAATTAAGTTTAAAGTATTTTAAGGATATCTTTATCAGTCCCTTAAAAAAGAAAATGAATATTTTCCAAGATAATTATTAATGTGCTATAGCAGCAATAATATCACATGAATACACAATTTTGATCTGAAATAAAAACATCTTTCTGTAATTTATACAATGTATGTATTATATATGTTGAAGTTTTATTTTTCTCATGATCACACATTTTATTTACACATTTAATCATATAACATCACAAGTATAATATATAAAATCAGTAAGGAGATATATTCACAAGTAAAAATTTATCTCAAAATTGCTTGAAATAATATATATATGCGTAAATGTTAGTATTCATTTATTATTTTGGGTGACATTTTTTGGTAATAAAAGACAACTGCAGAGATACTAGCATTGCATCTGTAAATTTATGTTAAGTAAAATTTTTAAAAATATATATGATTAGTTTTTTTTTAAAAATACAGATATATTCCTATAAGTACCAAAATAAATTATAATATCAAATTATTTAATTTTATAATCAAGCAATCAAAAATTACAGAAAATAGTACATAAATTTCTGTGTGTCTGCTGCCTACCCAACAAAAAAAAAATTCACATGGCTTTAATAAAAAACATTTTTGAACATTTTGAAGTTTCTCTTAGATCTGGATCAGAGATTGGTACTAATAAAAATTACTAAATATGATAAAACGCTTTCCAAAGTACATCTCATTTTTATGATCACTGATTAGATCTTAACAATTTATAATTTTTTATCTATTTGACACAGTTCAAATCCTCATAAAAATCAAAAGCAAATATAACCTTGATAATGTTGAAATATCAAATATTGAAATGTTACCCAAACCAGTATTGAAGAAACACCAGGTTTCTTAAAAAAATACATTATTGAATATATGAGTGTAAGTGATAAGAGCAAGAGGAGTTTATCTTCCGAATAGTTATTGAATTATTCCAAAAAAGTATTATTCAAAACTTAATATCTAATTTATCTATAATCTCTTTTCCTCTCTCGCAATCCTGTTTACATTAAATAGTCTCAATATGTGTGTGGTGAATCCACATCACCTTATAAATTATTTTTGTTAACACCTAACCAAATACATCTTAGCCCACCTTATCTCGCACATATCAAGTATACATTTACTCTACCATTAATAAAAGCCCTCTTGTTTTCCTGCTATCTCTGATGATGCCTGCTATATACAGTGTGCAAGTTTTTGTGTGCTTTATATTTAAAGCTTAGAGAACCTAAGATTAATTGGACTTATCATCAATATAAACTAGCAACTACCATTTGTGACTGCCTTTTATTTGAGAATAACAGGGACATCTTAAGACATAAGTAAACTGGGGCCAAGATCTCAACCTTGTTTCATTCAAGACTCAACTTCAATAAGATTATCATCCAAAATAATTTTAAAAGTCAAATGTTATTCCCCGAAAAACTAGGAATTTCAAGTTACGTGCCAACTGGGAACAGTGGCAAGACAGCTATTTTTTAGGTTGATCTTCATCTATGTCCAGGCCATAGGCCATCCTTTTTCCTTAACTTGAGAAGCAGCAATTGGTCAAGTCGGTTTCTGCCCAGATTGTGAGTTGTTTCTGGTTACCATTTGGATGAACATTTGTCAACAAATGGTACATTCAATCTACTTTTAAAAGTCACAGATGTGGCCTATTTTTGCATAGGATCCCAGGGCCTTAAGATGTCTTATGATGTCTCTGACTACTTATCATCCACCAAGATGCTATTTGAGAAGCCATCTAAATTGTGTTATATATATATATATATATATATATGACATTTTAATGTAAAAAGTAACAAAAAAAGGAAATTTTTTCCTTAATATAAAAATTTTTCTCTCAAAAAAAAGCTTTGTACTTGCTTCATAACCCATTGACCAATAAATTGGTGAAGAGTTTAAAGAATTTGCAACAAAGTTTACTTGTGTAAATAACTACATCTAAATTATATTTCATTTTTTAAATACCATTATTTTAACAAAAAAAGGTAAATTTTCAACAAGAACTATGCATTCAAATGAACAAATTTATTCAGGTGGCATGTTTGTTTTTAAATAAATATTATGCCCGTTTAATACACCCTTTCTTTAATAAAATAATCCTGTAACTTTGAAAATACTCCATTACATTCTTTTTCTTGAAAGTAGGTCCTGAATTTCAAATATTTTTTTTCAAAAACATGATGAAAAAAATTAGATAAATTATGAACACGATTACCGTGTTTGAGCATATGTAAAAATCTTTTATATGGTTGTGGTTGTATATCATGGCATTTAGTGACTGCTTTTGATTAGATAAAAATAGTCAATGGGCTAATATGAAAGTACTGAACTTTCATTACAGCTTCTTTTAACAAAATATGAATATTTTATAAATAACCATGAGGCCTTGGGCCTTATGCAAAAGTAGGCTCTACCTGTGAATCTTTTGTCAAATTTGAAGTTTATACATTTTCCCCAAATGGGCTGCATTTTGGCAGCTAAGCCTTTGCAGACATGGCAAGTCCTTGTTTGTGAAAATCATTTCATTATTGGCACCATCTAATGACAACTCCCACCACCAAATTTTTGATGCTTGAATTAATCTAAGCTCTTGTTGGATACTTAATATTGCTGTGATTTAATTTTGCCAAGAGTACCAGAGCCAAATGGATAGATACTCAAGGGATCTTTTACATGGTACATAATCATTTGACATGTGTGCCAATGATTTTCGCATCCAGAAAATCTATCGACTCCAGCTGGGCTTATGAGGTGAACATGCTACCTCAGAGCCACCGAGCCAACTGATGTTTATGCAAGGTAAATTCAACAAAAGCAATCCATAATAAAATGAATTTTCATTAGAAAATTTGTTTATTACATTCTAAATTTGCAAAATCATTAATTATGTTTTCAAAATTAATTGTTAATATTTCATTTTCAATATTCATCAAGTTTAAATTATTCAAACGTGAATCATCCATACAGTTTATCAGTTTTTCAGAGAATGTACATCTAGGATTTGATGATGAAAATCATTTGAATCATGATCTTACTGAGGCCCAGTGACGAACAATATTATTTAAACCTGGGTTCAAAAATGTCACTGCACACACATGCTACACAAGACATTAATCACAGAAAGATCTAAAAGGCAAAATACAAGACTACCTTGCAAAATCAATCCAAATTGTTTGTAGATTTTACATTAGTAATAAACAGTTATTATATCAACAAAACATGAAATGAGAAAAAATTTAATGAAGAATCTTAAAAAGTTACAAATAGCAAAAATTCAATATAAAAAAAAAAATTGGGGGAGGGGCAGTCGAGACTCAGAAATAATAACTTACCACTTCAAGAAATGGACTGAAGTGGTCATACATAGCTGAAGTATCTGATAAATGCAAATTTTTGAACTTCTGAGTCACTTCTTTTACCTTTTGATTTTGATTTGAATTTTTTGAGCTCTTGATTGTTGATTCAACTTTTTCAATTGCTATACAATCCTTTCTCCTTCTTTCATTTTTGATACACTGAAAACAAATAACATAAACTAATTAATATAGCAACAAAAAAAACCTGACAAACTTTCATTTTCAAAATTAATCATTTGCCATTTTATCATATTCATTGTTTAAAGGTTTCCACAGTAATGATTTTTTTTAAAAAAAATACTTGAGGTAATAATTTATTGTTTGAGAAATATTTTTTTATTCCTTTTGAATAATCTGATTTATTTCTATAAATACAGTCAAAAAAGTTATTAAAACTTAATAAATAATGATTAAAATAAATTTTTTAAATTTTAGTTTGCAAGAATTAGATTATTAAATTAAATTGCATTTTGCAATACAGTAAAAACAATAAAAAACTAAACATGTTTCAAGATGAAACTAAACACAATTCCTGATTTTTTTTTTTAGTTATTGTTATTAGTATGTATATGTTCTTTTATGATAAAGCATACAATTTTTGTTTTTGATTTACAGAAGATATAATAATGATATATAAAATGCAACAAATTTTTAAAATTTCAATTATATTAATTTCAATAATGTATGAAAAAATATTAAAAATTGATTAACAATAATAAAAGAAAATATTTTTATCCTCATCACCTTAAACAGTTTCATGTTTACTGAAACAAAATATGCTCTCCCATCTTAAAAATTTAAAATACTGAATTGATTCCCAAAAGTATTGACATTTCTTTAACAAAAATTTCTATTATTCCAAGTTTTGCAATTTTTTAAAAAAATTTACTATATTTTAGTAGTTATTTGATATTTACTTAGCTTTATTTAAGTAACCTTATTCACACTTAATAATAAAAATTAAGTAAATACTAGCATGGAAATGAATATAGATATTGTTAAAAAAAAACAATAATTATATTCATTTCCCAGAAAGCGTTTGCTTCATTTTTATTATTAGATATTCATATGTAAGTGCCAATAATGCTACTAAAATATCATATTAAATTTAAAAATTGCAAACCTCTGAATAACAAATTTATATTAATAAAGTGCTGATGATACCTTTGGGAATAAAAATTTATTTAATTTTTCTTTTTCAATTGATCATTAAATATATTTCAAATTACAAATGTCAAATGCTGCCCAATATTTGCAGAACAAACGGCTCTACGGCTTAGAGGTAGTGCGGATGCCTCGTAAGCCCAAGAGTGAGGGTTCGATCCTGGCTGGAGTCGATAGATTTTCTAGATGCAAAAATCCTAGTAATGCATGTCATACAGTTACATACCATGTAAAAGATCCCTTGAGTATCAATTTGGCTGTGGTACTCTCAGTAAAATAAAATCATTGCAATATTTAGCAACCGATGAGAGCTTGAATCAAAATTAATTCACACATCAAAATTTGGTAGTGAAAACTGCCACTAGATGATGCTATCACTGAAATGGCTCTCACTCTTCAAGCTGCTGTGTAAAACAAAAGCTTGTGTGCCGAAATACAGCCCATTTGGGGGGGGGGGTTTGCAGATTCATAATTAATATACTTTTCTTGTTGATTAAGCCGGCTGGGTGGCGTGGTTGGTTTGTCGTTGGCTTTCTGCACCGAAGGTAGTGGGTTTGACCTCGGCCCAAGTAAGTGGATTTTCATGATGCAGAAATCGACAGTGGCCATGTCGTATGATTATATGGCATGTAAAAGAACTCTAGAGCATCTGTTTGGCTTGGATGCTCTCGGCAAAATTAAATCCTAGTACAGGTTCACATTGTCAGAGCTCAGGTAACTCCCCTCTAGAGAGTCTAGGTAGTTCAGTTTCCCCTCTAGGGAGAAAACGGGGCATCAAAATTACCTACGGCGATTGGTATCCACCTACATGGTGCCGCACTATAAAGAGATACCAGCTTTTGGGGAATGTACTAGGTCTGCAATGGTAAAACACCAACCTGCAACCCATTAAAAAATTTTAAAAATTCTTGTTGATTAAAAAACAGATCGATTGTTGTATATTTTAAACTTACAAAGAAAACAAAACCTTATGAATGTGGATAAGAATCTTTTTCCATTAAAAGCATTTCCATTTTCTTATTGTTGAAAAACTTTTACTGTTGATAAGTGGTTTATTAGTCTGTGAAACTTTGCAAGGAAGTTGAAGACTAAATTGTCAGTTTGATTTTTGACTTGGATCATTTTCATGTTCTCAGTTTAGGAGGTCCCCCCTTTTCTTTAGTTAATAAATAATTGTACAAATTTGCAATGAGTCCAAAGAGGAAGATGAATTCATATAGCTTTTTTCACAAGAAAGAAGCTATATTTCATCAATGATTTTATAGTGAGAATTCAATAACTTTAACTAACAAAAAATTATATAAATAAAATAATACATTATATAATCAAATATTTCTAAAAATTAGTTTCTTTTCCCCTTAATAATATCTTTAATAAATTCAACTGATCAACTTTTTGTATTTTCAGATGCAAAATGTGTATATCAGAAAATCTTCAAAGATAACTAAAAAAACTTCTTTAAATAACTAAAAAGAGTTTATATATAAATTACACAGA
>BMAV01004242.1:52100-96090 GCA_019973955.1 Trichonephila inaurata madagascariensis | reverse complement strand
CGTTAGACTGACCACCTGACCTTAACATCTGCTCATGGACCTCAGTGCCCAAGGTCACGAAAACTGAGATGGGCACAGTAGGCCTCGGCCCTGGTGGGCTGTTGAACTTTAATAAGGTAACATTACAACATAAATGCTTTTAGAAAGAGAGAGATATTGCTAATCAAAGAGAAGTTTGTCAATTAATTACTATTTATTGAAGAAGTTGCAATACTTGCTTATATATATGAATCATTCTCTTATTTAAACATTTACCTAAAAAAAATAGAACCCAATTTCTTGAAAAATTACAATCGCTGATAAGGAAAGTTGGAAAAAAAAGCAATGGATACAATTAATTTATATATATCGAAAGATTTTTTTCTCTCTGATATTTTCACACTTAAAAATTAATATCGAAAATGATTATAGGCGCGGAATGGTTCTGTCGGCTGTTTGAGGGCTCATTGGCCGTGGGAAAGAACGCCACCAACTACGATGGCGAAGTCTTGGCTGTCTGTGAAGTTACAACGCAATTACTAGCTGGTGGCCTAGCTCCTGCAAAAGTTGTCTTCTTTATAGACTCCCAAGCTGAATTTTAGCTTTAAGGTGTCCGACTACGTTCGGAACCGTGATTTTAAAAAAGCGCATAAATGGATAATATTTAGTGTCACTTAGATTAGAATACATGTATAAAATTGTTTTAAGGACATTTTGACAAAAAAAATTATTTAAATACAATATTTCGGCAAAAAATTAACTTAGAATAATCTTTTTTCAAAATGTTCTCCTTTTATAAAAAATGCTTCTATTATAATAATATTTTGCCTGTATATAGCCCAGACCTCTTTACAGAGGCTCAACTATGATTTTTGAAAAATTCACATTATTTTCAGAGTTACAACCATTGAAATAATTACCGGCGTTTTTTTCTTAAAATTTCTCCCCTCTGTTGTCGTAAAATATGGATAATCTCACTTCTAAGTTATATATTTCAAAAATTCTAGTTGAGCCTCTGTAGAGAGGTCAGAGCTATCGACAGGCAAAATATTATTATAATAGAAGCATTTTTCACAAAAGGAGAACATTTGGAAAAAAGATTATTCTAAGTAAATTTTTTGCCAAAATATTATATTTAAATAAATTTTTTTTTGGCAAAAAATATGTCCTTAAAACAATTGTATACATGATTTCCAATCTAAGTGACACTAAATATCATGAAATTTATCCATTTATGCGCTTTTGCAAAATCACGGTTCCGAACGTAGTCGGATACCTTAAGCAGTAATACACCAACTGACTACCTTAACACAATTCAGTGCCGAACTAAAATTGTGGAACTAATCTCATATGGCTGGACTGTGGCCTTACAGTGGATCCCAAGTCATGTTGGGATCCCCGGTAATGAGAGAGCTGACCAAAAAGCCAAGCAGGGAGCCGGGTCATCCTAACCGGAAGTCCCCCTTGACTCTCAGAAGAGCAAAGAGCATTATTTCCACATTCATTGACAAATATACTATCGTGTCCCAAAAGACCAAGAGCCTTGGAAAGCCACGGGAAACTGACCACTGTAGGTCCACTCCCGAGGCATCTGGAGAGAGCCGTGGCTGTTGCCCGCTTTCGCCTAACCCAGAGGTTCCCAAACTTTTGTCTCGTAGACCCCTTGTCATGTTTTTCGGTTTGCGGTAGACCCCTGCTTACGTAATATGAAATTTTTGCAAATTTATTAACTTAAATGTGTTTATATGACAGCTGGTACAGATCTACTTACTTTAAATGATATAAATTTCTTATTGTAGTGGAGTATAGAATTTAAAACTTTTTTTTAAGAAACCTATGCTGATTAATTTAAAATTTAAGTGATACATAAAATAACCAATTAAAAAACAAATGTTTATAATGATATGGATGATTCTGGTGTTTCAATAACAAATTTTCAACATTTGTTATCAATCTTGTCAGGTTTAACCCTAAATTTTCTCGGTTAGAAGTGTCCAGATGACAACCACGCTGAAACTCCTCACTAGGAAAAGCAATTAAAAGCTTTCTCCAATACTCCATAGTTCGGGGTAAATAACAGATATATATCTCTTTAAAGCCAAAATTGTTGACATCCGTTTCTAAACTTTACTCCGTTACTTCCTATTCTGATCAGTTCCTCATGTAATATGACATCTTTTTTTTTCAATGTGACCATAGGAATTCATTGCCTTCTGTGGTAATGACCAAGTAAATGCATTCTCAAACTTAGTCTCCAAATCTGAATAAAGGAACTAGGAAAATTCTTTACTTCCAATATTATACTCATTTAGCTTAATTCTGGCAATAAATGCTGAAAGGATGGTTCATGTTGAAATAAAATTTATGCTGTCACATAACTGCAAATTAGCCTCATTAAATATAGTAAATAAATGTGTTAAAAGGTAAAATCTGGTTTCCATTTGATTAAATTTTCTTGGAAAAATTAAAATCACGATCTGGTGTAGTGACAACTATCGTAGACCCCCATTTACACCTCATGGACCCCCGAATTATTTTCTTGTTGTCGTGGACCCCTTGCAAGTCGTCATAGACCCCTAGGAGTCCATATAGACCACTTTGGGAATCACTGGCCTAACCACTGGACATGACTTTTTGGGAGTTTACCTCCATTGGCTCGACTTGGCTGCTAGCGGAGCCTGCCCACTCCGCAGCCATGCCAGAATGGATGGCGACCACCGTGCTCCAATGCACTGGACTCGATGTATACCTGACCTAAAGATGTCGTCAGTCGGTACTGAGAGGATCGGCGTCAAATGGTCAAGAAGCCAAGCACGGGCGTTGGATAAATAATAAATGATTCATCACTTGGTACGTAAGCGTACTGCATTAATAAAAAGAAGTTTTTTTTTCCATTAATAAAACAATTATTACTACATTATTTAGCATTACTTTATTTGCCTCTGTCGGCTTTTTTTCTCCTGACTTCTGTCGAAATGTGACACGTTCATTTCTCGAAGTTGGTTTATGTAAATATATTGAAGTGAATTTAATTTATTAATTATTTTTACTAGTAGCTAGTTACATTTACTAGTTTTTTGTACTACTTAATTTCATTTACTAGTCGCTATAAATCCCGAAAAAAAGTTCGTTCTATGAAAAATTCGTTAAATAGAGATTCATCTTTCATTAGTAAAATGTTCTTGGTTTCAGGATAAAGTTCACAAAATAGAGGTTCGTTAAATGGAGGTTCGACTGTAGTTTTTTAATGAATATGCAGCTTTTTTTTTATGTATGGGAAAAAAAACCTATAATAAAGGAGAGGGAACAACTAACCGATATATCGACAGATTCGATGCTAAAATCTAAATGTAAGCAAGAACTGCCGCTAAATTATAAGTTGAAGATTCATGCACAATACACAGGATTCCTCATACAGTTATAAACATTTTAATGTCATTCAGAACAATCTATTCAAAAGAAAAAATATCTCCACACGTGAATGGCTACAAAAACAAATTAAACTCAGAATATGAAATGTGACTGCAGATCAATCGACATAGACATCTACAATTTTTTTAATAAAAAAAAAGAAAAAGAAAAAAGCAAGCACGTTTTTCAGTTGCTAAATGTAATGCATGGGCAAGTGGCACGTGGATCACAAATTAATATTATTAATGTTGGTAAATTATATTGAAATTGCATCAATTTGTTAAATAACAAATATAATACTTTTTAAAATTGTCTTTGCATAGAGAACCTAAAATATGTTGATTTATTTAAATTATTATATTAAGATGTATTCTTAGTAAAGCAAGAATTGGGGTCCCCCGGAAACAACTCAAGGTTCTGAGGGTTCTATGAGTCGAAAAAGTTTGAAGACCACTGTCCAAGACCATGGGTGGCAGACCCGTGACCCAACTTGAAAAATTTTGCGACCCATGAGATTCATAACAACTTTGAAAAATACAATTATTTTACACAATATTCTTGTTTTTAGTGCAGTATTTTGCAACAAATAAATCCCAAAGCTGTTTCTATTTTATCGCTTTGTTTCTGTTCCTGCGATTTGCAGCGGTACCTTAGTTTTCAAGGTCACGGTTCATGGCTGGCATGTCATGAGTTCAAGCCTAGTACCGCCAATGACTCGTCGAGCAGAAAGGCCCGATGTACTTTAAATATGTCGAGGCTCAAACGTCCTCCCGTTGGTGGCAAGGACGTCTTAAGGCATAAGCCAACTGGACCCGGGCCTCGGTCACAATGAAGGCCTCAACTCAGCCTTAATAAGATCATAATTCGAATAATTTCAACGGTCAAATGTTATTTCCGGTTGTATTCTCCGAAAATCTGGCAATTTCGGACGATATGTCAACTGGCTGCATGTGATGATTGCCATCTATGTACAGGCCTAGGCCTATCACCATACACCATTATTAGTAGGGTTTCTTTCCTGACCACCCGAGAAATCATAAGATTTCTGTACTTTTCCTATTCCCGGGAATCGCAAAATTTACAAAAATATGTTAAAGAAGAGTTTGGCAATGAAAAGATGGTTTGTTTGGGTACCAAAACACGCTGGAATAGTTTGTTGGTAATACTTGAAAGATTTTTAGGTATAAAGTCGGCAATTTTAAAAGCATTAAAGAAGAACAAATAATGTCCAATGTAGAGTTTGAAAACGTGACTACAATTGTAGCAGGCTTAAAGCCAGTAAAAATTGACTTAGAAAAATTTTGCAATCGAAATGCAATTTTGCTAACTGCAAAAGGTGTACCTACTTTCGTTATAGGAGAATTGAACGAACAAAATTCAGAATTTGCGAAAAATGTGAAATATTCTCTAATCCAAAAGATTAATTAGAGAAGCAACGTTAATTTAATAGGATTAATGCAATACCTGAATTTTGGGAGAAAATACGAAGCAGCTGCAGTTACTGTCGATATTTCACGATTGCTTGGTAAAAATTGTTTGGTTAGACAAGCTTAAATGATAGAGAGAGGGACAAAGCTTTTCTGCGAAGAAGAGAAATCAATATCCAACTCATCGCACTCAGAAGAAGAGCAGCATGGAGATTTTGAAAGAAAAATCTCTGACGTTGGACGAAAAATTAGAGAAAGCAATTTACTCTAAAACAAAAGTTTTATATTGTTCAACCAAAAAAGTGCTAGTTTCAACAAAATCATAAAACAAGATTTGCAGTTGTTCGACTCGACTGAAAATCCATCCCCAAACATTTTAAAAACAATTCCTCCAACGTCAGTTGAAGCCGAGTGAGCATTTTCTGCTGCCGGATTGTTCGTCACAAAGCTTAAAACTTGGCTGAGTGATAAAAGTATAAATTGCGTATGCTGTCTGAAGTCTTATTTTAGAAATGAATAATCAATTTATTTTATATTTTTTAGCTCATTCTATAAATAAGTATTAATTTTGGATTGGAAGTTATATGTATCCTTATTTTATATAATTATTATTGATTTTATTGAAGAATAACTTGTTTTTAAATTTTTTGATATTTTGATATATTTTTGGAAATTCCGGGAACCACAGTTACATTCCCGGGAATGTGTGGAAAAACCCGGGAAATCAGAAACCCTAATTATTACTCCTTCAGTCAAAAGGCAGCAGTCGCTCGAACCGATCTGTGTGATTGTAAATCATGCACATCTATTTGCTTCAGGTTATTGTTTATACGAGTTTTTGACAACTCATGCAATATTATTGTCTACTTTTAAGGGTCATAGGTGGAGCCTATATTTGTGTAGGGGACTAGGGCCTGAAGAAATATTAAGACGTCCCTGATTGGTGGGGTGTACAAGTCAGGCGAGGGGTGTGCCAGGCCAGGTGTCGTCCTCCTCACTTGACCATGGTTCAAAATTACGAGGTCCGTAACCAATAGCCCTCGTGCTGATATGTAGTAAGAGGTAACTATAACTATGCAAATACACGCATCGAGATCGACTTCCAAAAACTGATTGAAAGAGTTGGGAAAAAGAAATATCTCACCAACTAAATTAAGTAAACATTATTCGATGATTGCATTATAATTATTATAGGATCTATATATTTGCATACATGAAAAATAATGAAAACAATAATAATAAATAATTCTGTTTTAAATTTTCTCTCCAGTAAATGTTTGTAACGGGTTCAAATCTAATATAAAGATTATAAAGATATATATTTTTCTATAACCCTTTAAGAACCGAAATATTTTTATCTTTAAATATTAAATTCTTCTGGTTATTGACACTATACACACTGAACTAGACACTCCATAGACACTGGAAAAAAAATAATAAAAAAATTTTGGTCCCTCCCAGGAATGTAGATGGTACCCGCACGATCGTGCGGGTTGGGCTTTACTTGTAAAACCGTTACCTGTGAAATTTTACGAGTTATACATTTTTTTAGCTCTAAGTTGATAGAAGAAACAAACTTAATTCAAATAAAATTGTTGCAAATACGGAAATTATTGATGTATAGTTAATTCTTTTATCGACTCATTATTCATTTACTATGAAAGTCTTTAAAGCATGCTTTTGTTTTTGACAAGCGTACATAAGCATTGCATTTTTCACATGTTTTCAAATTGCTTTCGCAATTTTCAAATCTGCATTTACGAGGAAATGTCAGCAACACATTAAAAATGGCTATACAAGTCATGCTTTTTATCCTTGTATGATCGTTTAGCACGCGGATTATAATACTTCGATCTTTTTGTGGGAGGAATTACAACACTGTCTTGTTCATCATCAGTTAAAATGCTTTTCTTAATAGGTGGAGATGCTGCTAACTCTTCATCTATCTCTAATTTAAATTTTAAGAGATTTTTGGAAGAATTTTATTCGATATTGCATCTTGTTTGTACTGAAACCAATGATTTACTACAGCTAAAACAATGCAATGAATGGTCTCAAGAGACTTTTGCAGCTATGGTAAGGCTTGTATTGAAAATTCTAATTAATATATTTGAAAAATATTTATACAGTACATAAATAAAATCCTTATTTATAAATGGAAATATAAGATTTGTAATATTTTTGAAAATTCTTGAAATATGTCATTTTTTATGCAAGAACTCAATTTTTTACAAGAAACTAATGTTATTTTCTCACAAAAAGTGCAATAAAATACATAAATATATATACAGAAATTAGATAATAGTCTAGACTGCAGATAAAACTAAATAAAACATTTTCTGAAAATTCCAATTCAATATCTTAAAAAGAAAACCTTTAGTGAACTTTACCCTGAAGCAAGAAATTGAAAAACATAGTTTTCCAGAAAATGCATTTAAAGATTTTAATACAGTATAAAAAAATTTCTACTAACTGTACATTTTTTAAATTTACCATAATTATAGGTCAAGACCTCTTTAGCTTCATGCTTAACTAATTTGGACTTTTTAAAAAAAATTTTGATGTTTTCTGGAGAGTTTTATAGATTATAACAATTGCCATTTTTAGTGAAATTTTGATGAAAAATGGCAGTTACACAAAATTCTAACAAATGTATTCAAATAATATTTATACAGTATGTGCATTATATCTTTATATGTGTTAGAAATTAAAAGATTTGTAATACTTTTGAAAGTTTTTTAAATAGGCCAAATTTTATGCAAAAACACGATTTTTTAAAAAATTAATGATTTTTTTTCATAAATAAGCAATAAAGTACATAAATATATACACAGAGATTAGATTTTTATTCATAATACAGATAGAACTAAATAAAACCGGTTCTGAAAATTTCAATTCTATATCTTAAAGATATTTTGCGTAGGGATCTACTTCCGGTTTTGTTAACTTCATTTCCGGTTTACTAATTACGCTATAACTTTGCTTCTAGATATAGTAGAAACAAAAATAAAATATTTTTTCAATATTAAATGTGTGGGCTATAAAATAAAATCATAAAAGGAGTTTTGAAAATATTCTCCAAAACGGCCAATTTTGGGTAGTCACATACCTTAAGACGCAGCTCGCACGATCATGCGGGTTAGACATTCTTTTTCCTTTAAGACCCAAAATGTTTTTTTTATCTTGAAATATAACATTCTTCTGGTTATTAACTCTATACTGACCCCAAAGACACAAGTATCGGATCATGGCTGGCATGTCACGAGTTCGAGCCCAGTACCACTAAAGACCCGCCGTTTAAGGCAGCGATGCACGTTAAATTTGTCGAGGGCTCAAACGTCCTCCCGTTGGTGTGGTGTGGCCGTGGTAGCCTAGTGGTCAAGGTATCGGATCGTGGCTTGCGTGTCCTGAGTTCGAGCCCAGTACCACTAAAGACCCGCCGTGTAGGGCAGCGATGCACGCTAAATCTGTCGAGAGCTGAAACGTCCTCCCGTTGGTGTCGTTCAGGTCACTTGACCATGGCTCAAAATTATGGGGTCAGTCGCCGAAACCTCTCGTGTAGCTGAACAGAGCGACGTTAATATTCACTCACTCACACAGACCTCAATGACACTGCAAAAAAATTAACAAAATAAGTTTGCTACCTCCCTGGAACGCGGAATGTTCCAGCACGAATTTGAGGGCTGGGTCTTAAAGTGCTAGAGTTGATCTTGGTTATATGGAAGGGGAAAAAACTATTATTAATCGGAACTGTCCTTTTCGGAAAAATGTGCTATGGTATACAGATTAAGAGAAAATTAATTTTATAAAAGATTGTTTCAAAATTTAATGTTCCCCAAAAGGGTTGAATTTTTGAAAAGAATGGAAAAAGTCTTAATTTTGATTAGATGATTTTAGGCTCAATATATATATATATATATATATATATATATATATATATATATATATATATATATATTTATATATATATATATATATATATATATATATATATATATATAATTATTTTTGTACAATATAAATAGCCAAAAAATGATGATTACTCAGTAGCGAGTAGCACAATGTACATTGTAACACTTCATAACTCCAGCTCTTTCTCCCCGTACTGCCGAAATGGTTTGATCCAAGCTTTTTTCCGCTTTCGATTTTACTGTGCATTGTAGTTTTGACAGTAAGTTTTTAAAAATTTCATTTTTAAGAAGTTGTGTTAAATGTGGGCTACCTGATATAATTTTTTATAACTACTTAATATGTTTTCTTTGTTGTTGTAGTTACTTATGCTTCCTGATCGACAGTAACATCAGATCAAGATCCACGAGATTCATCTCTGCGAAGGGCTATATTTTTACGCCTGTCGTTAGCCTTAGATTTGAGCACCATGCAGGTGACAGTACGATTTGGGTCGGTTTCACCCCAATTTTGAGGGAGTATACCCTGGAGGTGGTCAGGGGTGTCCGACCTTTCTCCCCCTTCCACCAACCTCACGAGAGGATACGTTTTCTTTAATTGCAATAAACGTTGAAAAGCACTAAAAGGCTATTTCACTTAGACAAACCTTTGAATTATTATTATCAAAAGCACAAATACCTAGCTTCATTCACCTTTTGGCAATATATTTGGCATAAAAATTACTTTTTTTTTAATATTTATTTTTGTTTTTTCATCTATGTACCATAGAACATCTTTTTTGCTCATGTATGTTCTGAAATTTAAAAAAAAAAAATCGATTCATTCTAATGTACAAGGTATTCTAGTATTAGAACTTAAAAAACATTATTTAAATTTGTGAAGTATTCCCCTATGGGTGATACCTCATTCCTAAGTTAACTTCGTGATCTAGAGGTGTGGGATTGAATGAAGAACCAGGCGTTGTCATGATCTTAAAATGTCTTTATTGAGATCTTAACTTAAACACTAACAATGATAATATTTATATTATAACTTAGCGGATCTGAGGTGAGAAAACACACAGTACGTATTTTACCAAATAAGCGCGATCTTAACCGCTATATTTCACTTTCCCTTTTATTCCTAATCTCTATTTATATCACAGTTACTAATGGATACTAGAATTATCCTACCTTAATCTCTTGTTTAATCGTAATCCTCTTGGTTCCTCAATATCTTCAGATTAACTCGCGTGAAATTGGATCCACCTTGACTTGATCGCTCTGTCACGGATAGCTTCACACTCAACGACGGCTTTCTTCTCTTCCTTCAGTTCACGCGCTTAAACCAGTCTAGCATAATCACTTCCCAATAGGTCCCCCACTTACGTTAAACTTCTGCTATTTAAAAGGTTTCTAATTTGCATGTTCACGTTTCGCTTCTGGATTGGGTTGGAAAGAATTTGCCTTTTTCGGCCTCAAAGAACCGAAGAGGAGATTTTAGTAGAAAACGTGATGATCCCGCCACAAATTAATTATTTAAAAATTTAGGATCTCTAATAATTTAAAAATAAGAAAAGTACTGAAAATCATGTGAGTTGGGTTTTAAAAACCATATAATTCATTTTTTTAAATTCTTGAACGTTTTAGTACTCGTAATAGAAGCACAACGAATAAAAGTGTGTTATTGATTTTGGTGGAGTAAATTACCCTCAAAGTTAATTTAAAAAAAAAGAAAATTCAAGTTTTATCGAAAAATCAAAATGTTGAACCTTCAGTCAGTGCTGATTTAAGCTCATTTCGGACCCCGAACGCAAAAGATCTACGGGCCCCTTGGCACTGGAAAATCGAAATTTATAATCAGAAAAGCTGTTTATGTCCAGCTTATCCGGGCCCCAAGCGCCCAATGGATAAACTGGCACTTCCTTCAGCAACAACACAAAAGTACATGCATATTTTAAATTATTCTTAAGCATTTAAATTTGCATTTTTGTCAGACTTGACAGTCAAACCTTTTTTTTTCAATAAATGAAATTTTTTTTAATACATTGAGAGTCGAAAAACTATAGTATACCAAATTATATATATACTGTAATATTTTTAAAGGTACCAATCACAGTTATAGCTAAAAAGCTCTTTTTTCTATAGCCAGAAGCGTGTCAATTGACTTAAATTCAGACAGACTCAATTCATATCTGGCAATTTCCTGTTATGACCAAGTAAACAATTTAACGATATACTTTGACGCAAAAGACGAATCTATGAAGTGTTACGTAAAAGAAAAAGGGGGAAACTATAAAGGATATTTCTAAACTTCCTCCAGTCTTGCTACTTCCGACGACGTATTTCCGGTGTCCTGAGTTTTCTTGAATTATGAATAAATGCCCTAAATTAAGTTTTCCTAAGAGACTGTGCAGAAGTGTTTGAACCCGGAACATGCTTATACGTGAAAACCAGCACGTGTAATAATTTGCTGTAAAATACGCGCATGAAAAGTTTTTCCTTTAAAATTAACTTACATTCTCTAGCTTTTGTTTGATCAAATTAAAATTAAATTAATTAATATTATATTGATCGTTAAATTAAGTATTAAGGTATCCGACTACGTTCGGAACTGTGATTTTAAAAAAAAGCACATAAATGGATAATTTTCATGATATTTAGTCTCACTTAGATTAGAATACATGTTCAAATTGTTTTAAGGACATTATGACAAAAAAAAAAAAATTTAAATACAATATTTTGGCAAAAAGTTAGCTTAGAATAACCTTTTTTCAAAATGTTCTCCTTTTGTGAAAAATGCTTCTTTTATAATAATATTTTATTCACATTATTTGCTGAGTTACTACCAATTGAAATATATATATAATTATCAGCGCTTTTTCCTTAAAATTGCTCCCCTCTGTTGTCGTAAAATATGGATAAATCCACTTCTAAGTCATATATTTCAAAAATTCTAGTTGAGCCTCTGTACAGAGGTTTGAGCTATAGGCAGGCATAATATTATTATAATAGAAGCATTTTTCATAAAATGAGAATGTTTTGAAAATGGGTCATTCTGTGTTCATTTTTTGTCAAAATATTGTACTTAAATAATTTTTATTGTAATAATATTCTTAAAACAATTTTATATACGTTTTCTAATCTAAGTAACACTAAATATCATAAATATTATCCATTTATACGCTTTTGCAAAATCATGGTTCCAGAACGTAGTCGGATACCTTAAATTAATTAGTTAAGTATTTTTCAGCGTATCGATTGATGTATTTTCTTATGTGTATCTAAATAGGAATTTAATAAAATTAAAATCGTTTTGCAACATCTGAGAGACAGCCATTTCGTAATTTCATATTTTTTAATTATTTATCAAGAGTATATAATAGAACATCTCATACACCTCCTTTCTTAGACACGGATCTTTACCCTGTTAGTGGTCTATCAGGAATGAAGTTTCATTAAAAATTACTCTTATTGTGAGGGTGGCATGAGTGGTACAGTTTTGCACTTCAGGCCTTTGGTCCAGGGTTCAAACTCCGGACTGGGCAAGGAAGACTCAGCCTTTCATCCCTTTAGTGGGTCGATAAATTACAAAAAGCTTGCTTGGGAACTAAACACTGGGGATTTCGCGTTAGACTGACCACCTGACCTTAACATCTGCTCATGGACCTCAGTGCCCAAGGTCACGAAAACTGAGATGGGCACAGTAGGCCTCGGCCCTGGTGGGCTGTTGAACTTTAATAAGGTAACATTACAACATAAATGCTTTTAGAAAGAGAGAGATATTGCTAATCAAAGAGAAGTTTGTCAATTAATTACTATTTATTGAAGAAGTTGCAATACTTGCTTATATATATGAATCATTCTCTTATTTAAACATTTACCTAAAAAAATAGAACCCAATTTCTTGAAAAATTACAATCGCTGATAAGGAAAGTTGGAAAAAAAGCAATGGATACAATTAATTTATATATATCGAAAGATTTTTTTCTCTCTGATATTTTCACACTTAAAAATTAATATCGAAAATGATTATAGGCGCGGAATGGTTCTGTCGGCTGTTTGAGGGCTCATTGGCCGTGGGAAAGAACGCCACCAACTACGATGGCGAAGTCTTGGCTGTCTGTGAAGTTACAACGCAATTACTAGCTGGTGGCCTAGCTCCTGCAAAAGTTGTCTTCTTTATAGACTCCCAAGCTGAATTTTAGCTTTAAGGTGTCCGACTACGTTCGGAACCGTGATTTTAAAAAAGCGCATAAATGGATAATATTTAGTGTCACTTAGATTAGAATACATGTATAAAATTGTTTTAAGGACATTTTGACAAAAAAAATTATTTAAATACAATATTTCGGCAAAAAATTAACTTAGAATAATCTTTTTTCAAAATGTTCTCCTTTTTATAAAAATGCTTCTATTATAATAATATTTTGCCTGTATATAGCCCAGACCTCTTTACAGAGGCTCAACTATGATTTTTGAAAAATTCACATTATTTTCAGAGTTACAACCATTGAAATAATTACCGGCGTTTTTTTCTTAAAATTTCTCCCCTCTGTTGTCGTAAAATATGGATAATCTCACTTCTAAGTTATATATTTCAAAAATTCTAGTTGAGCCTCTGTAGAGAGGTCAGAGCTATCGACAGGCAAAATATTATTATAATAGAAGCATTTTTCACAAAAGGAGAACATTTGGAAAAAGATTATTCTAAAATAAATTTCCAAAATATATATTTAAATAAATTTTTGGCAAAATATTCTAAAACAATTGTATACATATTCCAATCAAGTGACACATCTATGAAATTATCCATTTATGCGCTTTTGCAAAATCACGGTTCCGAACGTAGTCGGATACCTTAAGCAGTAATACACAACTGACTACCTTAACACAATTCAGTGCCGAACTAAAATTGTGGAACTAATCTCATATGGCTGGACTGTGGCCTTACAGTGGATCCCAAGTCATGTTGGGATCCCTGGCAATGAGAGAGCTGACCAAAAAGCCAAGCAGGGAGCCGGGTCATCCCAACCGGAAGTCCCCTTGACTCTCAGAAGAGCAAAGAGCATTATTTCCACATTCATTGACAAATATACTATCGTGTCCCAAAAGACCAAGAGCCTTGGAAAGCCACGGGAAACTGACCACTGTAGGTCCACTCCCGAGGCATCTGGAGAGAGCCGTGGCTGTTGCCCGCTTTCGCCTAACCCAGAGGTTCCCAAACTTTTGTCTCGTAGACCCCTTGTCATGTTTTTCGGTTTGCGGTAGACCCCTGCTTACGTAATATGAAATTTTTGCAAATTTATTAACTTAAATGTGTTTATATGACAGCTGGTACAGATCTACTTACTTTAAATGATATAAATTTCTTATTGTAGTGGAGTATAGAATTTAAAACTTTTTTTTAGAAACCTATGCTGATTAATTTAAAATTTAAGTGATACATAAAATAACCAATTAAAAAACAAATGTTTATAATGATATGGATGATTCTGGTGTTTCAATAACAAATTTTCAACATTTGTTATCAATCTTGTCAGGTTTAACCCTAAATTTTCTCGGTTAGAAGTGTCCAGATGACAACCACGCTGAAACTCCTCACTAGGAAAAGCAATTAAAAGCTTTCTCCAATACTCCATAGTTCGGGGTAAATAACAGATATATATCTCTTTAAAGCCAAAATTGTTGACATCCGTTTCTAAACTTTACTCCGTTACTTCCTATTCTGACCAGTTCCTCATGTAATATGACACCTTTTTTTTAATGTGACCATAGGAATTCATTGTCTTCTGTGGTAATGACCAAGTAAATGCATTCTCAAACTTAGTTTCCAAATCTGAATAAAGGGACTAGGAAAATTCTTTACGTCCAATATTATACTCCTTTAGCTTAATTCTGGCAAAAATGCTGAAAGGATGGTTCATGTTGAAATAAAATTTATGCTGTCACATAACTGCAAATTAGCCTCATTAAATATAGTAAATAAATGTGTTAAAAAAGGTAAAATCTGGTTTCCATTTGATTAAATTTTCTTGGAAAAATTAAAATCACGATCTGGTGTAGTGAAAACTATCGTAGACCCCCAAATTATTTTCTTGTTGTCGTGGACCCCTTGCAAGTCGTCTCATAGACCCCTAGGAGTCCTATATAGACCACTTTGGGAATCACTGGCCTAACCACTGGACATGACTTTTTGGGAGTTTACCTCCATTGGCTCGACTTGGCTGCTAGCGGAGCCTGTCCACTCCGCAGCCATGCCAGAATGGATGGCGACCACCTGCTCCAATGCACTGGACTCGATGTATACCTGACCGAAAGATGTCGTCAGTCGGTACTGGGAGGATCGGCGTCAAATGGTCAAGAAGCCAAGCACGGGCGTTGGATAAATAATAAATGATTCATCACTTGGTACGTAAGCGTACTGCATTAATAAAAAGAAGTTTTTTTTTCCATTTATAAAACAATTATTACTACATTATTTAGCATTACTTTATTTGCCTCTGTCGGCTTTTTTTCTCCTGACTTCTGTCGAAATGTGACACGTTCATTTCTCGAAGTTGGTTTATGTAAATATATTGAAGTGAATTTAATTTATTAATTATTTTTACTAGTAGCTAGTTACATTTACTAGTTTTTTGTACTACTTAATTTCATTTACTAGTCGCTATAAATCCCGAAAAAAAGTTCATTCTATGAAAAATTCGTTAAATAGAGATTCATCTTTCATTAGTAAAATGTTCTTGGTTTCAGGATAAAGTTCACAAAATAGAGGTTCGTTAAATGGAGGTTCGACTGTAGTTTTTTAATGAATATGCAGCTTTTTTTTATGTATGGGAAAAAAACCTATAATAAAGGAGAGGGAACAACTAACCGATATATCGACAGATTCGATGCTAAAATCTAAATGTAAGCAAGAACTGCCGCTAAATTATAAGTTGAAGATTCATGCACAATACACAGGATTCCTCATACAGTTATAAACATTTTAATGTCATTCAGAACAATCTATTCAAAAGAAAAAATATCTCCACACGTGAATGGCTACAAAAACAAATTAAACTCACAATATGAAATGTGACTGCAGATCAATCGACATAGACATCTACAATTTTTTTAATAAAAAGAAAAGAAAAAAGCACGTTTTTCAGTTGCTAAATGTAATGCATGGGCAGGTGGCACGTGGATCACAAATTAATATTATTAATGCTGGTAAATTATATTAAAATTGCATCAATTTGTTAAATAACAAATATAAAATACTTTTTAAAATTGTCTTTGCATAGAGAACCTAAAATATGTTGATTTATTTAAATTATTATATTAAGATGTATTCTTAGTAAAGCAAGAATTGGGGTCCCCCGGAAACAACTCAAGGTTCTGAGGGTTCTATGAGTCGAAAAAGTTTGAAGACCACTGTCCAAGACCATGGGTGGCAGACCCGTGACCCAACTTGAAAAATTTTGCGACCCATGAGATTCATAACAACTTTGAAAAATACAATTATTTTACACAATATTCTTGTTTTTAGTGCAGTATTTTGCAACAAATAAATCCCAAAGCTGTTTCTATTTTATCGCTTTGTTTCTGTTCCTGCGATTTGCAGCGGTACCTTAGTTTTCAAGGTCACGGTTCATGGCTGGCATGTCATGAGTTCAAGCCTAGTACCGCCAATGACTCGTCGAGCAGAAAGGCCCGATGTACTTTAAATATGTCGAGGCTCAAACGTCCTCCCGTTGGTGGCAAGGACGTCTTAAGGCATAAGCCAACTGGACCCGGGCCTCGGTCACAATGAAGGCCTCAACTCAGCCTTAATAAGATCATAATTCGAATAATTTCAACGGTCAAATGTTATTTCCGGTTGTATTCTCCGAAAATCTGGCAATTTCGGACGATATGTCAACTGGCTGCATGTGATGATTGCCATCTATGTACAGGCCTAGGCCTATCACCATACACCATTATTAGTAGGGTTTCTTTCCTGACCACCCGAGAAATCATAAGATTTCTGTACTTTTCCTATTCCCGGGAATCGCAAAATTTACAAAAATATGTTAAAGAAGAGTTTGGCAATGAAAAGATGGTTTGTTTGGGTACCAAAACACGCTGGAATAGTTTGTTGGTAATACTTGAAAGATTTTTAGGTATAAAGTCGGCAATTTTAAAAGCATTAAAGAAGAACAAATAATGTCCAATGTAGAGTTTGAAAACGTGACTACAATTGTAGCAGGCTTAAAGCCAGTAAAAATTGACTTAGAAAAATTTTGCAATCGAAATGCAATTTTGCTAACTGCAAAAGGTGTACCTACTTTCGTTATAGGAGAATTGAACGAACAAAATTCAGAATTTGCGAAAAATGTGAAATATTCTCTAATCCAAAAGATTAATTAGAGAAGCAACGTTAATTTAATAGGATTAATGCAATACCTGAATTTTGGGAGAAAATACGAAGCAGCTGCAGTTACTGTCGATATTTCACGATTGCTTGGTAAAAATTGTTTGGTTAGACAAGCTTAAATGATAGAGAGAGGGACAAAGCTTTTCTGCGAAGAAGAGAAATCAATATCCAACTCATCGCACTCAGAAGAAGAGCAGCATGGAGATTTTGAAAGAAAAATCTCTGACGTTGGACGAAAAATTAGAGAAAGCAATTTACTCTAAAACAAAAGTTTTATATTGTTCAACCAAAAAAGTGCTAGTTTCAACAAAATCATAAAACAAGATTTGCAGTTGTTCGACTCGACTGAAAATCCATCCCCAAACATTTTAAAAACAATTCCTCCAACGTCAGTTGAAGCCGAGTGAGCATTTTCTGTTGCCGGATTGTTCGTCACAAAGCTTAAAACTTGGCTGAGTGATAAAAGTATAAATTGCGTATGCTGTCTGAAGTCTTATTTTAGAAATGAATAATCAATTTATTTTATATTTTTTAGCTCATTATATAAATAAGTATTAATTTTGGATTGGAAGTTATATGTATCCTTATTTTATATAATTATTATTGATTTTATTGAAGAATAACTTGTTTTTAAATTTTTTGATATTTTGATATATTTTTGGAAATTCCGGGAACCACAGTTACATTCCCGGGAATGTGTGGAAAAACCCGGGAAATCAGAAACCCTAATTATTACTCCTTCAGTCAAAAGGCAGCAGTCGCTCGAACCGATCTGTGTGATTGTAAATCATGCACATCTATTTGCTTCAGGTTATTGTTTATACGAGTTTTTGACAACTCATGCAATATTATTGTCTACTTTTAAGGGTCATAGGTGGAGCCTATATTTGTGTAGGGGACTAGGGCCTGAAGAAATATTAAGACGTCCCTGATTGGTGGGGTGTACAAGTCAGGCGAGGGGTGTGCCAGGCCAGGTGTCGTCCTCCTCACTTGACCATGGTTCAAAATTACGAGGTCCGTAACCAATAGCCCTCGTGCTGATATGTAGTAAGAGGTAACTATAACTATGCAAATACACGCATCGAGATCGACTTCCAAAAACTGATTGAAAGAGTTGGGAAAAAGAAATATCTCACCAACTAAATTAAGTAAACATTATTCGATGATTGCATTATAATTATTATAGGATCTATATATTTGCATACATGAAAAATAATGAAAACAATAATAATAAATAATTCTGTTTTAAATTTTCTCTCCAGTAAATGTTTGTAACGGGTTCAAATCTAATATAAAGATTATAAAGATATATATTTTTCTATAACCCTTTAAGAACCGAAATATTTTTATCTTTAAATATTAAATTCTTCTGGTTATTGACACTATACACACTGAACTAGACACTCCATAGACACTGGAAAAAATAATAACAAAAAAATTTTGGTGCGGGTTGGGCTTTACTTGTAAAACCGTTACCTGTGAAATTTTACGAGTTATACATTTTTTTAGCTCTAAGTTGATAGAAGAAACAAACTTAATTCAAATAAAATTGTTGCAAATACGGAAATTATTGATGTATAGTTAATTCTTTTATCGACTCATTATTCATTTACTATGAAAGTCTTTAAAGCATGCTTTTGTTTTTGACAAGCGTACATAAGCATTGCATTTTTCACATGTTTTCAAATTGCTTTCGCAATTTTCAAATCTGCATTTACGAGGAAATGTCAGCAACACATCAAAAATGGCTATACAAGTCATGCTTTTTATCCTTGCATGATCGCTTAGCACGCGGATTATAATACTTCGATCTTTTTGTGGGAGGAATTACAACACTGTCTTGTTCATCATCAGTTAAAATGCTTTTCTTAATAGGTGGAGATGCTGCTAACTCTTCATCTATCTCTAATTTAAATTTTAAGAGATTTTTGGAAGAATTTTATTCGATATTGCATCTTGTTTGTACTGAAACCAATGATTTACTACAGCTAAAACAATGCAATGAATGGTCTCAAGAGACTTTGATGGTAAAGGACGATCTCAAATTGTCATTCCATTACAAATATTTTCATGTTTTTCTTCACTACTCTCATCTGAAATTGAATCTACTTCCAATATATGTGGTTCATATGTAGTGGTACTGAAACCAGGAATTTGCTACAGCTAAAACAATGCAATGAATGGTCTCAAGAGACATTGATGGTAAAGGACGAGTTTTCGTGGTAGTTACGGACACATAACATTTCGTGGTTTGAGAGGACACCTTTTCCCCCATCTTAGAACGGATAAAGGGTGCAGTTAAAAATCACAAATATAATTTAAAACAGTCTTTAAAGTGGCAAATCTCTTTCACGTGAATTTTTTTTTACCGAAGTTTTTTGTTTTTACACTCGATTATCGAATTACAAGGACAAATACATTTTTGCCAATCAAATTTAATTATTTATATTGAATTGTTAAGATATTATAGTGTGAATGCATTTTAAACATAGCGAAATGTAATAAAAATAAAAACTTTCAAAGAAATATCCAAAAATTAATAGTAAGTAACAATATAATGAAGGGCATGGTCAAATTTCAGGGATTTGTATTTTAGAGTCAAACAAATATTAGAACATGTGTGCAACTACCAAAAAATTAATTAGTTTCATTAATGAAAGTAAAGATAAATACTAGAAGTAAATTTAAATAAAGATAAATACTTAGAAGTAAAGATTTTTAAAAGTATCTATTTCCTTATTTATCTGCACCCTTTATCTGTTCTAAGATGGGGGGAAAATGTATCCGCTCAAACCACGAAATGTTATGTGTCCGCAACTACCACGCCACCAAGGACGATCTCAAATTGTCATTCCATTACAAATATTTCCATATATTTTTCTTCACTACTCTCATCTGAACTTGATTCTACTTCCAATATATGTGGTTCATATGTTTTGTCCGCAGCATAATTATAATCCGAGAGATCCCTAAATTCAGAATCTGATTTATTCATTGTTGTTCTTTTGTGAAATTACTTCCATTCAGGTATCTCTGGACAGCACATTTATTTAAATACAAATACGAAAATAACGATCACGGAAACAGCACATAGCAAGTCTGACCAAAAGCACACACAGCGACCGTCAGCTAGTGAACCCCGTAGAAGGAATGCGTGGGATTGAGGCGGGAAAAAACTCGCGTGGGCGGGTCACACAGTTATCCTTCCGCCAGAAAAAGTAGTTCACTCGCTTCATCCCAACATTCATCAATTGTAAAATTTCTTCTTGTGAGAATTCTTTTCCTTTTAGACACCTGAAAAGGATTTTGGTAGAAAATTAGCACAGTATTATTCCATGAGCAGGAGAGGAAGAAATATGGTTGCAGATATCTGTATAGAGGATGAAAATGCCATACCCCTCAACAAACGTATGAAAGAAAAACTTAATTGAAAAAAGTAGAAAGAGAAAGAAAAAAGGGACTCGTCCGTGGCAACCCCTAAAAAAATAAGGTATTGAATCTATAACAATATACTTCACTTTTGTTTAGGCTTTCATCAAAATTACTGAAACAGAAAAAACTCACATGGTAAGAATTACCTTTACAGCTGCAGTGACTGAAGAAACGCCCAAGTCGCATGATCGTGCGAGTAACGAAATCCTGAGTCTTACAAGCAACATTAATATAGAGTATATGTAATAAAATTTTTTACTATTTTATACAATTATTTAAACATCAAGACAAAAACGTGTATCTAAGCAATTAGAAATATACATTTGTGGCGGTGGATATCTATATATGAACTAGTACCAACATCACGCGTTGACGATCGTTTTGGCGTGATTGGTTAAGTACTCGCGTTCGGAACGGAAGGTACCCAGAACGAACCTTCCTCCTTCATTGGTCACCCTGGCCGTGGAAAGGAACCGCACCCTTCAAGCGCCGCAGTCGTGGCGCCATCTATCCACCGCACAAGCAACTAAGCCGTCTATCATTGACGCAATTCTCAAAAGTCGTCTCACACAAATGACGCAATTCTCAAAGCCGTCTCACACGAATGACGCAACCCACCAAGTGACGCAACTGCTTACATACTCGCCACGAATATGGTATCGTTGTTCGCCTATTCGCCGAAACACTGGCGAGGGAGTATGTGGCGGTGGATATCTATATGAACTAGTACCAACATCACGCGTATACGATCGTTTTGGCGTGATTGGTTAAGTACTCGCGTTCGGAACGCGGAAGGTACCCAGAACGAACCTTCTTCCTTCACATTGATAGTTAACTTTTTACGACAGATAAAAAAGACGTGTTTTCGTTGTACTTGTAAACAAAGCTAGGTTTTCCTGCTGAAAGTAAAACATGGACTGCAGCTGCCGTATCTTCTTTCTTCAAACCCGCTCAATCATTCGAAACTAGCTTTTTGAGAGAGTGGACGCTGAACTGTTCAGACGTGTGAGTCTGAACTCCCAGATTTCTTCGAATTTCAACTAGTCTGAGAGAGCACGTAAGGTCCTTGGTAGCCCTTTTAAGAGCTTTTATGATCCAGGGGGTTGCCTCTAGTGGAAAGAGTGTTTTATTTGATTGAATTTTTTGCACGTTTTAAGGAAAAATAATGAGCGACTCGGAGACGGAATCGGACTCAGTATCAAGAGCCTCTTTTAAATCAAGGTCTTCTATATCTTCATCCTCAGGAAGCATAATTTCAGATCCTCCCGTTTTGTCTGCTTGCCAAAAGAAAAAGCATGGATTGGAAGCTATTAGCACTTTGGATAATACTATTGCTGGTCACCGCATCATCCTAGAAAATGAGAAAAGGACTGGAAGACCTGAACTCGTCCTGCAGATCCAGAACAGCATAGAGACTTTCCTGGAGATAAGGAAAAAATGGTAAGTGAGCTTCGGACTATGCCCCCTTTTTAGACCCCAACTGTACTGACCATACTATTTTAAAAACTAACGACTCGAATTCAGATCTTTCTAATGTAAATGATAAAAGCAATCCCAAAAAGGTAAAATTAAGAAGCAGGATTTGGAAGGTTTGCCTTTCCCAAGAAAACTGTCCGACCTACCACCCCAACGGAAGTACTTCATCCTATCCCCACGCGGAATAACTTTGAAATGTTAAATCAGGACCCAGAACCGATGGAAGAAGCAGCTGTTGAAAAAGCTCCCCGCCCTAGAAATCCACTTCCTATAACTTTAAAACAGTTATAAATTACAGAGAGCAATTAAAAATATTACTGAAAAATTCCTAATTTAAAATAAAACGGCAGGAGAGTACATTAAACTTTTCGCTACGGACGAAGAAAACAGAGAACTTACCCACTTTTTGGAAGCGGATAATAATTATGAATTCTATTCATACAGCCCAAGAAAACAAGCCAATCAAAGCTGTAATTAAAGGCCTCCCTCGCGTTACCCTAACGGAAGAAATTCAAATAGATTTAGAAGCACTTGGCTACTCTATAATTAGTTGTAGCCAATTAATTTCAAAAGCGTACCAAACTTCCACTTCCTTTTTCTTAGTTAACTTACCCAGAAATACTTTTAATGCTACCGTCTTTCACATTTCTCATCTTGGTCACCTAGAAGTTAAAGTTGAAGGTTATTCTATCAGGGGTGTTACCCAATGTTATAAATGCAACAACTTTATCACACGGCAGCTAACTGCCACATAAAACCGCGTTGCCTTAAGTGTGGATTGGAACACACCACCAAAGACTGCGAAATCTCTAGTAGAATGGAAAACCCCTACTGTATAAATTGCCACGTGTACGGGCATTCTGTCTGTTACACGAAATGACGAAATGCCCTAAATTTCTTAAGCCCAAGAAGGGTTCTCCCCTCCTAAATAGAAATAAAAATAATTTTAATAGCAATAAAGTTGTCGAGGGTTTGTCCTTTGCTAACGTTACCGCAGGAACTCCGATAAATAATAATGATAATGATTCCCCCTTCCTCAGGTCGAAGGTACCCCTAGGGAAAGTCAAAGCTTCTCCCAAACTTCTGCTTCTAATTCTAACGTTCATAATTCTTCTGAATTTCAAAATATAATGGATCTATTTAAAATATTTGCAAATATCGCTAAACAATTTCCAAAATTGCTAAAGATTCTCCCCGCTCTTAAAGCAAAAACTGATGTCAAAGAACAAGCGTTTCTAATTTTTGAAGCACTTATTGATTAATTTTTTCCCTATTTTTATAATTTAATGTCAATATATTCCTTAATTTTCCCCTTCCTTCTTAAATTTTACCAATGTCATATCATGTAATCTCCACCCTTATTTAATTTTAATTCAATAGTTTTTCTTCCTTCTGCCGGGTCAGTCAGTTCCTTAAAGTCCACAAAAGCTCACTTACCAACGCTATTCAACTACTGGAACCTCGCCTGCACCCCATTGCCTCCCCTCTCAGAAGCCACACCTTCTACCACCGAACCACGCTCACAACGCAAAGAAACTTAGCCCCAGATAAGAGGCGGAGTGATGTGTTCACGTCACAGCCCTCTTTTTAGAATCGAAGTTCGAAGCTGACTTTGGTTACATACGACTATTCCAGAAGCAAAAACATATAAGAATACCCAGCCCGCACGATGGGTCCGAGGGATTATGTTTTTCCGAAGGGGCCCGCAAGGTCATTTGAGGGGATGGCCCACCTATTTCCTAGACAGTAGCGCACACAGGAATTTTTTCAAGGGGTCCGGGGTCGAAAGTTCACCAATCTTGTATCATGCTCCTTTTGATTTTGTCGATTTCCGGGAACAAAACACAGTAAAAAACTAATTATTGAATAAATAATTAGCATTAATTAATAAAATTAATCATTGATAACAAATACTTAGTTAAATTTTACGTACTATATACTTAAAATTATAATCAATCGGAAAAAAAATCAAGGGCTTTGGGGCGGAGAGGTCCGGACCCCCAGAACTCCTCCCTTGTGTGCGCCACTGGTCCTAGACATTCAAAAAGGAAACTCAGACACGCCCAACTCCATTGCTCTCCCCTCTGTCCACGACTCTTCCTGACCATGACTTAAGAATTGTTACCTGCTAGCTAACAAAAACCTCACTTCCTATCCAGACAGGCTTGTTAGTTAGTTATAATACTCCGGTGTGTCCAGAAATTCTTTCGCTATCCCAGTGAAATATGCTCAAACAGGGTACGACACCTTCAAAGATGTGCTTTGGTTCTTACAATCTGCATTTTACTAAGTGAAATTAAGTTTTAATTGATTGTAAATATTTTTAAAATTAAAAGAGTGCATCATCTCCATCTTTAGAATAAAATCAAACCATGTTGTGGCAAAGCAGTATTTTTAATTTAAAAGTTACTGCCTCTCTCTCTCTCTCTTTCTACTACTGTGATATACTTGTGGCGGTGGATATCTATATGAACTAGTACCAACATCACGCGTTGACGATCGTTTTGGCTTGATTGGTTACGCACTTGCATTCGGAACGGAAGGTACCCAGAACGAAACTTCCCTCCTTCATTGGTGACCCTGGCCGTGCAAAGGAACCGCACCCTTCACGTGCCGCAGTCGTGGCGCCATCTATCCACCGCACAAGCAACTAAGCCGTCAAACATTGACGCAATTCTCAAAAGTCGTCTCACACAAAATGACGCAATCAAACCGTCACACAAATGACGCAATCAAAGTCGTCTCACACAAATGACGCAATTCTCAAAGCCGTCTCGCACGAATGACGCAACCCACCAAGTGACGCAACTGCTTACATACTCGCCACGAATATGGTATCGTTGTTCGCCTATTCGCCGAAACACTGGCGGGGGAGTATGTGGCGGTGGATATCTATATGAACTAGTACCAACATCACGCGTTGACGATCGTTTTGGCGTGATTGGTTACGTACTTGCATTCGGAACGGAAGGTACCCAGAACGAACCTTCCCTCCTTCATACTGAAAGAAAGTGAAGAATTCTTTTGGATTACGTCAGTTATGTAATATCTTCGAAACTGAGAGTTTGTAAGCAAGCAAAAAAAAATGGAAGAAACAACATTGGATTCTACACGCTTGTGTAATGAATTTGTGACATATGAAGCTCACAAACGAATATTCGCGACAAAGAAAATTGTATTAAACTTCTAACAAAGTTTTATGGTTAAATGTGCTTAAAAAATGTGGAATATTGCAACCGTACATTTAATAATTGAAGAAGCTGTTACAGTGGAAATAATGATTTTTACAAAAAATATAAATATTTTAAAATAGTGTGAAGTTTAAAATTTTTTTAAAAAATGACAAAATGGACTTCTTTGATAAAGTTATCTAATACCTTCTGTTCATATTAAATATGAATAATCACTAAAACCCCAGAGTTCTAAAAATAATTCAATTATTCTGTAACACTTGTATAAAAAGTTGATTGCTTTTTTTTTCAGCTTTCAAATTTGTAAAAGAATAATTTATTTTGTGTTTCTGATAATTTTTTTTCATTTATACGACTTTCGAATTTATATATGGAAGAAAAATACCTTTTTCAGAATATTCCTGTCAAGGTTATTAGTGATGATGATTTATTTATTATTTTAGAATTATATTATATTTGAAATTTCAAATATTTAATACTTAGAATTATATTATTTAAAAATTTTAATATTTAAAATTTTAAATATTAAAAATTTAAATATTTAATAATATTTAACACTTTCTTTAGATATTGAGCTATATTATTTATCACTGCAATCTATTAGAAACAATACATGTTTTGAAAACTAACCATCAAATGATGAGAGGAATATTTATAATAAAACTGTGAATTATAAATATTTATATTGTTAACAGTTTTACTTTTTATATAATTACTAAAACTTTTCTTACAATTATTAAATTAGAGGTTTTGAAAAAAAAAACATATTTTCTTTTAAAAAATCCGCTAGTCTTGTATTACAAACTTAACATGCAACGGTGATTTTAATAGTTTTAATTTTTAATCCTCTTTTCAAAAATTGGAGAAGTTAACACAAATTATCAATAGATGGCGCTTCTAGAACAAATCTTTATGAAGAAGCAGGTCTTCATTTATGCTTTAGCTATGGTGTTTTTCTTGAAGTATATACGGAATAAAAAGTGTATATCAAATTAGTATATGAAAGGTTACACAAAAATGGCAAATAAAATTTTGATGACATCATGAAAATCTCAAATATTTTACGAAGATATTTCACTTTTGTTTTATTAAGAGAGAAAAAATTTACGTTAAATTTCTGTATATTACTATCTATGTGATACTCTGCCAATATTAAACTTTAATATTATATATTTAGGTTAAAATATTCTCTTTGATTATAAATGTCGGTGCATAATCTAAATCTGATTTCATGTTAAGAAAATTTGCATTATTAGGATTATTGTTTGTTGGAATTATATTGAGATAGTCTAGATAAAAGTTTATATTAAGTTAGAAGTTATTTCATGAATAAGTTTGTTTTAACTGAAAAAGAGGTTTGCCAATAAATCTCCGTATAAATAATATGATATATCGCCTAAGTAATTTTTTTACGAAAATATGTAATTAGATTTTGGCATGACAATCACTAATTGGTTCACCATGTGATAAGCCTCTAACTTCTTATAATGATTTACATAGTAATAAATATAATTTTCTTAAAAAATAAGTTAAACAAACTAGTTACATTTATCATAATTTATGATTTAATTAAATTTATTTTTACCCAAAATTTGTAAAATATTTTAATATTTCATTAATATCAATAGAATCGAAAAATTTTCAAAAATAAAAACAATAAACAAAAAATATTTATTTTATCTTTCAGAGGGCCAATAATTTCCTTACTACTTGTAAGGAATTATTATATTTTTATAATATTAATAATTTGAGTAAAATATGAAAAATAGGTTGTGTGTATTATGCCCTGTAGCATTTTTCCTGATTTGTGAATATACGTTTTAAAACCATTAGAAACTATTTGGAACTTAATTTGATTTTTATGAAATTTAGTTATTAAGAAAACTTGTGTATATTTGAAATTATTTTAGATCCTCTCTCTCTCTAATTTTCTTTTATAAAGTGGCATTTTTAATTTTCTGTCTCTAATTTCAGATTCAATGAACTTTTTACTACTTTGAAAATGGTTATCAAGCATTTTACGGTAATAATATTTACTAATTATTGATTCCTGATTCTTCATCATACAACGATAATAAAAAAATTGTGGTTTCATAGGGTTGTTAAGTTTGCTGTACTTATCTTTTTTAATTATATTTTTAAAAGTTTTTAGGATAAATAATTATATTTTTAATTCAAAATGTAGGTATGTGTTGTTTTATTAAAAAACATTAGAAACGTCAATATAGTTATAAGTTTTATTTATATATAAAATTATTCAGAATAATAATTATCATTGTATTGCTTTTTTCTTTAATTTAAGTGCTAAATAGTTTTAGGATCTTTTATTACAAGAGTTCTATGACATTCTGTAAAATTATCTTCATTTATTAATTTTCCCGTACTAAAAATTTCTGTTTTATTGAGACATAAACTATTCAATTTGTGTTTCATATTAAGTTTTTCAAAATTTCAGTAATTTTACTAATTCTTTATTCTGTCTTTTCTTTCTAATACCTCTAGGTATTCTACTACTAGATTTCATAAGGTATCCGACTACGTTCGGAACCGTGATTTTAAAAAAGCGCATAAATGGATAATTGTCATGATATTTAGTGTCACTTAGATTAGAAGACAAGTATAAAATTGTTTTAAGGACATTTTGACAAAAAAAATTTATTTAAATACAATATTTTGGCAAAAAATTAACTTAGAATAATCTTTTTTCCAAATGTTTTCCTTTTGTGAAAAATGCTTCTATTATAATAATATTTTGTCTGTATATAGCTCAGACCTCTCTACAGAGGCTCAACTAGAAATTTTGAAAAATTCACATTATTTTTAGAGTTACCACCAATTTAAATAATTATTGGCGTTTTTTTTCTTAAAATTGCACCCCTCTGTTGTCGAAAAATATGGATAAACCCACTTCTAAGATATATATTTCAAAAATTCTAGTTGAGCCTCTGTACAGAGGTCTGAGCTATATACACGCAAAATATTATTATAATAGAAGCATTTTTCACAAAAGGAGAACATTTGGAAAAAAAATTATTCTAAGTTCATTTTTTGCCGAAATATTGTATTTAAATAATTTTTGTCAAAATGTCTACAATCTTTATACATGTATTCTATCATAGTGACATAAATATCATGAAAATTATCCATTTATGCGCTTTTTTAAAATCACGGTTCCGAACGTAGTCGGATACCTTAACATTATAAATATTATAAGAAAATTCTTTATTTATGCTTATAAAATGTCTAATTTCTCCTGTATTTAGGTTTCTTATATACTTTTAAAATTTTACTACTTGATTTGTATTGATTAATTCTAATATTATTATTACTAGAGGTTTGGGCAATACATTTAAATTGATATAGTGTACGTACAATTAAATAAATACAACAAAAAATTTTACAAAATGTAAGTTTATGTAATTTTTTTTTTTATTTAGTTTTTTTTCGTAATAGTAAAGTTATACATCTACAGTCAACCCATTCTTTTGTAATTCCGTACATTATTTTTAAAATAATTACACAGTAAAGTTTGTAAAATTAATTAACCGAGAATTATCTTCATTAGTATTGCTCGAATTGTCTTTTTTTAAGGTTATTATACTAGAATTCCTAAAGCATTCTTTATTTCTGAAAGTTCTTGTAGTATGATATTTATTATTATTTACATGAAATTTAAATTGTATATTATTATCTTTATTCTTATCATCGTTTCTGCCTGTGCGCTTTGTCATACACGGGAACAACTACTTAAAACAAATTTTGAATTCATAAACACTATATATATTGTTAAAAAAGTAATTACTCACCCCCTTTTTTGTGAATTTTTATCCATTTATCTTATATGAACTCATCAAAAAAAGTCTGAAAAGAAAACAAGAAAAAAACATGTCTAGAAATACCCTGTATTTTAAACTTTAGAAAATAATTTTATATATTAAAGTCAATGAATTTTTTAATGACATTTTCCAATTTTAAGCTTACAAGTAATTTTAAACGTACATTATTTTATAACCAGTAATTTTAAGCATACATTACTTCACACATCCTTAAATTTAATTACTCATAAAATCTGTTAATTTTGTTTGAGCTTTTTTTGGATGAAACGTACAGAATTGTGGCAACTTTATTGGTTCTCGGTGGGTTAGGCACCTGGTTAAACCAGTTCAATATGTTAAAAAAGAGAGAATAACTTGAAATATCCAGAAATATTTTAAAAATAGGGAGAAGAAAAGTTGATTCACAAGAGAAAAATTTCGTTAAATTGAAAATGCACTTCACTATTCAAATGTTACTTTACGAAATAAAACGTAAAATATTTTTGGTTCCAGGAAAAAATTCACAAAATAGAGGATCGTAAAATGAATGTCCGTCTGCATGTATAAATTTTGCGGTAAGAATATAGTACCTTCTTGGAGCCGTAGCAACAAAAATTTTCGCTGTTTGGACGGATATGTTGTATTGAAAATGACTGGAATGTGTTTACTGTGACGCTATTGGTTGCTGAGGAAAAAGGGGGTTGAGTTGAGTTGAGTTTGGGGCTTTATGGCGCAAGAGCCCCAGTTTTGGCTATACTGCCCCAAACATTCATAGGTCTGTGGTCTGGACGGGAAAAGAAGAAATTGGATGACAAGATGGAGGGTCGAAAATAGAGAAGGACCACTGGGGGTACCCCGGGGTCGTGACACCCGTGTTTACTAAAGATAGTAAACCCCTTGGGAAAAGGAAAAGGTCACTAGGGTACCTCGGGATTGTGACACCTGTACTCACCTAAAGATGGTGAGCCCCCTGAGGGGGGAAAAGGGTTGAATTCTTTTGTTGTTCTTCCAAGAAACAGGACCATAGATGCGGTTTTCAACTTTTGAACTACATCTTCCTTTATATCAGTGATTCCCAAAGTGGTCTATAGAGACCGCCAGGGGTCTATGACGATCTGCAAGGGGTTCCACGTCAGCGAAAAAATAATTTGGGGGTCTATGAAGTATAAATGGGGGTCTACGATAGCCTAAACTAGATAGTGACTTTAATTTTAAAAGAAAATTTATTCAAGTGGAAACCAGATTTACTTATTTAGCAGCTTTATTTACTAAATTTATTGGAGTTAATTTACAGTTACAAGACGAACAGCGTAAATTTTATTAAAAAGGACTATCATTTCAGTGTTTCTTGCCAGAATCAAGCTAAAGGAATACAAAACTGGACATCGCGAATCTTAACAGTTTCTCAATTTGTCACAGACAATCTGCCAGAAAAACCTATTTAACCATTTTAACATATGTTCAACATTTAAATGCCCTTATTCGGGTTTTAAAGCTAGATTTTAGAATTCTTCGACTATGGTAATATCACAGTAGGTAATGAAATCATTGTGTCACATTAAAAAATGTAATTACAAAAGGAACTGATTTTAATAACCCTAACGCAGATCTTAAAGTGAGTTTAGAAATAAATGTCAGCAATTTCGGCTTTAAAAAGATATACCTGTTATTTATTCCGAATTATGGAACATCTTAAGAAAGTTTTTAATTGCTTTTCCCAGAGAAAGGAGTTTCAGCACGCTTCCCAATCTCCAAAATAAAAACAGAAAGATTGGATACTACTAACCAAGGAAATTTAAGAGTTAAACCCGAAAAGCTTTAAGCCAAGTGTTGAAAATTTGTTATTGAAGCAACAGATTCATCCCACCTATTAAAATATTTGTTTGTTGCTGAGTTATGTTACGTAACAATTATTTCTTATATTAATTAAATTTTAATTCAAATAATTCCCATGCGTTTTTTAAGTTTTAAACACTCTACTTAACTACAGTTAGAAACATAAAACTTTTAAAGTAAGTAGCGCTATACCAGCTGTCAAAAAACATTTAAGTTGATAAATTTGCAAAAATTTAGTATTAAGTAAGTAAGGGTCTACCCAAAACCAAAAAACATGGCAAGCGGTCTATGAGAGAAAAGAGTTTGAGAACCTCTGCTTTATATGTTTCTTAGTAAAAACTGTTTAAATGTAAGTATTCTTCTTCTTCAATGGCTCGACGACCCTGGCCTTCTTCAGAAGTTTTATAAGGCATTTCTACGTTTAGCAACCGGGTTTTCCAATTGTTGACCTTTAAAATATTTAGATCTTTCTCGGCCCATTCAATCCATCTTAGCGGGGATCTGCCCGAGGTCTATTTCCCATGGGCTTTGCCATAAAGATTTTCTTGCAGCAACGATCTTCATTCATTCTAGCCAGATGACCAGCCTATTTAAGTCTCTGTAATTTGACAAATTTTACAATTACAGGTTATTTGCAAATTTTGTAGAGTTCTAAGTTAGATCTTCTCCATGATCCATTCACTCGGATCCCACCAAGAACTCTGAGTAAGATCTTTCTCTCGAAAATTCCCAAGCCTTCCACATCACGTAAAATCAATGCCCGTCTCTGATGCATGAAGTTTAAGTATTAGATCTTATATCAACTCATTTAAGGTATCCGACTACGTTCGGAACCGTGATTTTGCAAAGCGCATAAATGGATATTTTTCATGATATTTAATGTCACTTATATTAGAATACATGTATAAAATTGTTTTAAGGACATTTTGACATAAATTATTTAAATACAATATTTTGGCAAAAAATTAACTTAGAATAATCTTTTTTCAAAATGTTCTCCTTTTGTGAAAAATGCTTCTATTATAATAATAGTTTGCCTGTATATAGCTCATACCTCTGTACAGAGGCTCAACTAGAATTTTTGAAATATATAACTTAGCAGTGGGTTTATCCATATTTTACGACAACAGAGGGGAGCAATTTTAAGAAAAAACGCCGATAATTATTTCAATCGGTGGTAACTCTGAAAATAATGGGAATTTTTCAAAAATTCTAGTTGAGCCTAAGTAAAGAGGTCTGAGCTATATACAGGCAAAACATTAAAATAATAGAAGCATTTTTCACAAAAGGAGAACATTTTGAAAAAAGATTATTCTAAGTTAATTTTTTGCCAAAATTTTTAAAAAAAATTTGTTTTGTCAAAAAAGTCCAAAACAATTTATACATGTATTCTAATCTAAGTGACACTAAATATAATGAAAAATTCCATTTATAAGCTTTCTTAAAATCACGGTTCCGAACGTAGTCGGACACCTTAAGATCTTTATATGAGGAAATTTGACACATTATATATATATATATATATATATATTATATATATATATATATATATAGGATTATTTCAGTTCTAGGGGTATTCAATGATTACACTCGTTTTTTGCTAAACTAACGTTTAATGTTGGACAATAGATACAATTCTACTCACTACGACAGACGTTTACACATATAATAAAAGATTTACATTTCGATTAAACACCTTTGGCTCTTAACGACAGTTCTAGTACAATTGATGACACTTAATCTTCACGACAGTCTCTGGTATTTAGGTGTTGAGAGTGACCTACGAGTCTCTCTTGTGAACAACGGGTTGTGGGTCCCTTCTCGCCACTGTTCTCGTTGCTCTTTTTTTCTCAGCCCCGGATCTTTGAGCTCCGCGTCTAGAGTCCGCTCGCTGATTCCCCACCTCCCTCGTTAATTCGCTGGTGGCTGCGTTGCCAGCGAATTACAATTCCTGTATGGAATAGTAACTTGCATTTATCAATTTACAGAAATATTATGTGGAATTTTTTATTTAGAAATGTGTGATAACTTAACTACCCACAAAATAGATAAATTCAATAATATCAAAAAATTTCAACGTTGTTTGATCTGAATTTTTAACTTTTAAAGAACTTATATTCTCACAAATATATTAATCCTTGATTCTAATCCAAATCCACCACACAACAATAGGTTCAAAGTCAGAGTGTTTGTGGTCTTGCTGTGAAATTATTTTATCATAACACTCATATCACAGTTTGCAACTTTTCCACAACATCTTGAATATTCACATTTTTACTACCAACCAAATTAGAGCCTAAAATTTACATTTTTGACAATCAACCAAATCAAAGCCTCCAAATTTGATTTTGTCATTTTCTCTTGGTTCTATCTTTTTTGGCTAGTGAAAAAGGTAGTTAAAAAGATGCGTTTTATGTATATTCGGGTTTTTTTAACTTGGTGGATAATTGTTTTTCATTAATTTCAAGAATTTGATTCTTTTGGGAAAAAAAGACTGTAAGTATGAAAATTTAATTTTTTTTTTTAAATACTTTTCTTACGTAATTTTTGGGGGATTTTTTTTGTTTTAAAAGGTATCCGACTACTTTCCCGGAACCGGGGTTTTTTTAAAAAGCAGTAAATGGATAATATTTATGATATTTTAGTGTCACTTAGATTAGAATACAGAAAAAATTTTTTTTAAGGACATTATGAAAAAAAAAAAAATTTTTAAAATACATTTTGGAAAAAAATTAACCTTGGGAAAAACCCTTTTTTTTCCCAAAATTTTCCCCCTTTTGAAAAAAATGCTTCTATTTTATTAATATTTTCCCTTTTCAGCTAAACCTCTGTACAAAACTCAACTAGGGAATTTTTTAAACGCACCTTTTAAATTGGTTTTTTTCCCTGTTTTTGAAAAAAAAAAGGGGGAAATTTTAAGAAAAATACGCCGATAAATTTTTTCCAAAAAAATTGTAACTCTAAAAAAAATGTGAATTTTTTTAAAAAACATAGTTTGAGCCTCTGTACAGAGGTCTGAAAAAATTTTAACAAACAAATATTAATACAATAGAAGTATTCTTTACAAAAGGAGAACATTTGGAAAAAGGTTATTCAAATTTAAATTTTTAAAAATATTGTTTTAAATAATTTTTTGTCATAATGCCCTTTAAAAAATTTTATATCCCAAACACAAAAACAGACACTAACAAACAAACTAAAATCATAAAAATTTAAACATTTATGCCAAAATCAGGGTTTCCCAAACAAACAAACCCGTTTTTGGGGAAATTTTTTGCAGAAGGGTGTCAGTGGTTTTACATACTTTCTGTGAGATTTTATATACTTTAAACTTTTGTTTTTTTTTTTTGGGTTTTTTCCACCGAGTTGCAAAGGGAAGGTTGGCACCTTCAAACTATTTTAAACCCCCCATTATTCGGCCCTAAGCCCGAAATTTTTCTGACTCCTGGGTTCTTTTTAGTTCCTTTTTGTATTTTTCTATAAATTGATCTTCGTTTAGTTTTTTTTTTTTTTATTACGTTATTTTTGTTATGTTCACTATCTATTATTTCGGGTTTTTTATATATTATAAAAATTTCTTTCACCCCAAAACAAAAAAAAAATATATATATATATATATTTGTATAATAGATATTTTGATAATTCCTGCTAATTATAGTCCTCCAGAAAGCTTTTAACAAAACATTCCAGATTTTAAATTAAAGAGCTCAGAATCCCATTGATTCATTATATCTCGTTCAACACTGTTCTGACGGAAACAAATTTCGGAAACCATACACGATAGTACCATAGACCATTTTTTTCAAAACGGGGCGCCCCTGGCGTAACCCTTCGGGGGCGCGAGCATATCGAAAAAAAAAAAGGTTTAAAAAATTAATTTACGGGAATGAAAAAAAAATACTTTCTGATATAATGAAAAATACAGATTTACACGATATGATTTATATATATCATCTGGTGAAAAAAGGTCATCAAAAAAAAAGATTCTATTTTTGAACGCTCATTATTTTTTTTGATCCTATAACTAAATAAAAAAATATTCTGTTTTTTTTGTGTAATCCTACGATGAGATATTTTTGTATTTCGTTTCTTTTAATCAAAAATATTATTTTTGCTGGCTTTCGAACTTATGGTGGGGTTTTACTTGCACCCCTTTTTTTTTAGGGAAGTTGAAAATTTTTAAATAATTCTGTTCCCTTTTTTTCACAATTGAAAGATTTTTTATCAGGAAAACATATTGAGCCTTTAAGGATTAAATTTGGGCCCAAGATTTATTTTTATGAGTATACTGAAACATTAATACAAAAATCTTTAAATTTTGGGGAAAAAACTGTTTATTTGTTACCAATGACCTTGACAGAGAAACCTCTAATATGACAGTTTTAAAGGGGAGAAAAGAATTCTATTCCTTTTTGGGAGTGGCAAACTTTTTTGTTTTGGTATTTTTTAAAACCGAGTTCCCGGCACGACCACTATTTTTAAAAAAATATTTTTTGAACATGCGCTTTTCCCCCATGAATAACTTAGGGGTTTTTAAGTGATGTTGTGACTTTTTTGGTTTTATAAATGTAAATGAGCAGAATAAAAAAAAAAGAATTGGGCATTTTGGATCTCTAATGGGAAATTGAAGCTACAAAACAAGGAAACCCTGAAATAATGCATATTAATCATTTTAAAGGAAAGTAAATTTGAGAAAAGCAATAAACATGAAAAAAAAGGAAAATTTTTTCAATAGCTACAAAAAAACTTTATCAAGAAAATATGAAGCCATAAGTGTACCGCAAAATGCACTTCCCCCCGAAAAAGAACAAAAAAGAAAAAGTTCAACAGGATATTTGTCGATCATAAAAGGACTTTAAAAACAAAACGTGAAAAAAATGTGACAGTTTTGCTTGCAAAAATTTCGTGTAATGTTGAAAAAAGTGTCTGTGATTTTTAATTTATTGGGTCACGCACATTTGGAACAATTTAGCATTTTTTATTGGATATTTTCTAAAATTATAAAGATAAATGAAAAATCCTTGAAATAGGAAAGTATTTTTCTTTATTAAATTTATTCACTGAAATTGTGATTTTACTTGTATATTGAAAATAATTATAAAAAATTGGGGTGCATCAACGACCATTAAGAATATCGAGTGCAAAACCTGACCCCGGGCTTTCTCGCTTTAAATATTAAAAAATAACACAATTGTTATTCATTAAATTTTATTTTTTTTTTTATTACTTAACATTTATTCTAAATGCTAATTCTGGGGGGGTTAAAAATTACAGTTCATTCAAAACCGTTTATAATATGGTATTCATTTCAATAAATCATTTTACATTTTGTATACATTGTCATCACTTTTTTTCCCTTTTTAAAATTTAAAGCTATTATATCAAAATAATATATTATCTTTTTTTAAAAAATAAATTCGTGTTAAGGGGGTACTTAGAGTATAAGAACAAGTTTAATAATTATCAGTGATTTCCCACGGGCTTTCTTGCAGAGCAAATTTTTTAAAAAGGAAGGCAAAAAAATTAGAAATTGACAACACTCAGAGTTTTTTTTTTGATATTTGCCCAGATTATTTTTTTGTCTTCAAAGTAGCCATCGCAGAAAACCCGGGACACAAAGGTATCCCGTTAAAATGGTAATAGTATACGAAATGCTTTTGTTTTCAGTGCGAAAATTCATCATCCACCTCTACCCAGAATTCAAAGAGTGATTTATTACAAAATTCCCCTTTTAATTTTCGTCACTGAATGTGAAATCTATGAAATTCTTTTTCCGGGAACCCTTCTGGAAGTATTTTTTAAAAGGATCCCCAACCCATTCGTAACTTGCATCAATTTGCCCTCGTCTGTGTTCTTGTTGATGCTTTATTTCGTCGAATGCTGCTGTGATTTAAAATATATCTATGATTTTGTTTTTCCATTGCCGTAAAAACTTAATACCGTGAATTATGAAATGTACTTCAAAGAGATTTGGGATAATCTATTTGGCCAAGACTTACTAGTTTTACGGGTCGCATTTTAATGTTTTATGCGCGCGTTAGGTGCCTAAATTCACATTTAACGTTCGCGAGAATGCCAGATGAAAGGATATGGGAAAGAGCAAAAATAGATTAGCTATTTTTTTTAAAGACATTTGTACTTTTAGAAATGGGTCTTGAAGGAAATAAATCTTTAATTAAATATTATTTCTCAATCTGTTTCAATTTAAAATTGAAAAAAAAATAACATAATTATAACCATTCTTAAAAAATAATTTACTTAAAAATATATATTACGTAAGAGTAAATATAAAAATTTTAAATTTTTTCTTATTAATACGAATTAAAAAACAAGTTTAATAAGTATTGGGGCTTTCCCTGGGCTTTCTTGCAGAGCAAAATTTTTAGAAATTGACCCTCTGAGTTTTTTTTATATTTAGCTGATATCATATTTTGTCTTTTTAAACAGCATGTATTTTGCAAATGTTCCAATTTAAAATTAGGAAAATAAATAAATATAATTATCCTATTAATTTTTTTTTTTGTAAAAAACAAAACAAAATTTAATACCTATGTTATTAATTTTACGGATAATTGATTGTGTAGAGTTTAGCGTCAAACTTTTACATTAGTAATTTATTAATGATAAGGGGGGGCGATAAAAATTGTGATTGAAAAGGGGGGCGCCAGTATTGAAAGTTTGAGAAGCACTGCCATAGACCATAAAGGCTTAGATACTCTGGCAGTTTTTAAAATCCTTTCTAACAATGTTTTGGCATTTTTAAAAATTTCTCATCAAAGTTATTATTAATAAAACTCACACACACACAAGATATATTTCAATTTTTCCAATCAATACACGTAGATCTCTCTAATCTAAACATTATCTTTGTCTGAATTTATATACACTTTTTCATTACTTAAAAACTGAATTTTTCTTAGCATCTAACTAGTCTGACTTATTTTAATTAGTGTTTATAAATACAGTCGAAACTCTATATAATGAACCTCTATATTGCGTTTTTTTTTTATATCGAACTTTTCCTGGGAAACCCTTTAACATTTCCCATTTTTTCGTAAAGATAACCTCTTAAGCAAGTGCATTTTCTATATAACGAACTTTTTTTTTTGGGTTCAATTTTTGTTCTCCCTTTTTTAAAATATTTTGAAAAAAATTTTAAGTTTTTCTCTTTTAACACATTTTATGGTGGTCATAAATCTTGAACTGGTTTTATTAGATCCCAACTCGCCGGAGCAATAGCGTTCTGGGAAACCCTCCAAGGGCAACCTTTTAACCTATTTCTTATTAACTAGAAACATCGTCGATATCCCCTTTCACCCCCCAGGGGGTTGTCCCCTGTTTTTATTTTAAAATAATGATGTTTTTATAATATTACTTTCATGTTTTAAATTTTAAAATGTCCCCAAAATTCATTAATTTATATGTAAAATTATTTTCTTAATATTGAAAAAAACAGGGAAATTTTCGACATTCTTTTTTTTGTTTTCCTTGCAGTTTTTCTTTTTTTTTCTTTTTTTTATGGGTAAGAAAATATAAAATAAACATATAATAATTTTAAAAAAGGTGTGAATAATTACTTTTTTTAATATATAGTGTTTATGAATTTAAAATTTGTTTTATGTGGTTTATATAAAGTATATTAAAAGATGAATCTATAAAAAAACTATCTCTATTAACGACTTCGTTATATAGAGGTCCGACTGTATGTAAATTTACTGAAGAAATCTTATTTTTATCTGGTTATTATACGTTTGATTAAAAATAGAAGGAAAGTTTGAAAATCCCTGACATAATTTTTAAAGAATATACGTATTAACAAACTAAAGTTCAATATTTATCAAATAAACGAGTTCCTAAGTTTAAAATCATGATCGAAATCAACGTATATCAGTGTTATACAACAATTAAGCCCATTTAAGTCCTGTAATCCAAAGAGAGAGGAAGATTATATTAAAATTGTTGTAGAAGAGAGAGAAAAAATAAGAGTTTTGGACTCTTGTACATAGATTTATACAATTAACTTACCTCAAAATTAAAAGGAAAGGATTTTATTTTTTTAAAAATATTCTTATATTCTTCATTTGTAGTAGCCCATCAAAATATGTCGTTCGTTACGATTTGTGAAGCCGTATAATTTTTTACACAAACTCTAAATTAGTGTATATTAAATATATACATATAGTTATTTCAGTTTTAACGTACACATTGTCGTCAACGAAGTGCAATGCTTGAATGATTTTTGTTCTTGAATTTTTAATTACACAAAATTTTATTAAAATTAATTTTTAAAAAATAGCCCATTTTTTTTTTTTTTAATATAGCATTCTAAACAAGCATTTTTTTAGTAGTAAAATACAGTCTGAAGGAATAATAAGTAAAAGGATTAAATATTATCTGGGAATGAAGGGAATATAATGAAATATTTGAGGTGAGGAAAACACTAGTTTGTCATTTTCTTCTCACTTGACTTTACGCATTCTTCCTTGCGAGATTTAAATGTTTGCAGTAAAAACACATTTACAACGCGCGAGAAAGATATCGCACTACAAAGTTATTGGAGATGTATTTACAGATATTCCTTTCTGCATTTAGAAAATACCAGTATATTTTGAAAACAAATGCTTATTAAAATCAGATTTATGATGTTAATGAATAATTCGATTTCTTGAATATTGTTATGAGAAAGTACCATATAATATTTTCAATATTTTTCTTCATTTAAATGGCGACGAATAAATATCATCATCATGTTGATATAAATTAAAATACTTATACAATTAAAGAAATTGTTTTAATAAATTTTGTATTTAATTGTTACTAAATATATTTTTTAATGATTCACAATTCATTTTTTTTATATCTTCAGCTATTTCTTATAATCCTTCATTTTTAAATGTTAATTTTTCCAGTCTAAATAAATAATAAGTAAAACTTAAGACAATTTTTTTTTATAATATATCTTCTTATTTTATTGAAAAAAAATACCCTCTGCATTTGCAGAAAAAAAAATCCGGATTATGTCTTTAAATAGCTATTTTAAAACTAGAATAATTTATTCACATTTTTCTTTGATTTTTTTTATCTTTTCGAACAATTAAATAAAGTTAGTAAAGGTCGTAAGAAAAATATTGTAGAATCAAAAGGAAAATTTTTGTATTTATTTAAGAAATTTATAAATGCTTTATTATACGAAAAATATATATCCGAAGAACAATAAGGGAGGGACCCGACCCCCAAAGCCCTAGATTTTTTTCGATTAATTATAAATGAAGTATTTGTAATTAATAATTAATTTTATTAATTACCGTAAAATCTGGCGTATAACGCGTTTTTTTAACACCAATAATAAGATTGAAATTTAAGGGTGAACGTTACAAGCCGGATACGAAAACTAAAAGTTTAAAATTAAAAAAAAGAGATGTGTGAGCATAGAAAAAATTAGAATTCTATACGTATAAAAATATTGTTTGTTTACAAGAAACGAGAGAGAGAGAGACATTCCTTATGAATTTAAAGGATTGTAGTTATATACTATTTTTATAAAGTAAAGTTGTATACTATATAAACGTTGCATACTCTATTATTATAAGTATACCATTTTTTCAAAATTCTGAGAGTGTACCTTGAATAAATGAATTCAAAACATAATAGCAATGCACGCGCATATTTCAGATTTCTTCTTAAAAAAGGGGGTGCACGTTATACGGCGAATATACCTAAAAATTAAAAATCAGCTAGAAATATTAGCGTTATACGCCGGATTTTACGGTAATGCTAATTATTTATTCAATAATTAATTTTTTACTGTTTTTTGTTCCTGAAAATCGGCACAATCAAAAGAATATGTTGGGCGTCGTATTGGAGCATGATACGAGAATGATGGACTTTCGACACTGGACCCCGTCTTTAAAATTCCTGTGTGTGCCACTGCCGAAGGGCAAAAATAGAATTTGAGCTTAAACAGTAATTTATGTCATAATTGTTTTATTATTACAATAACTAATCAATCGTATTTATGATGAGTGAATGAATATTAACTTCACACTGTTCAGCTACAGAGGGCTTTTGGCGATGAACCACATTATTTTGAACCATGGTCAAGTGACGTGAACGACACCTGAGCTGCGTGTAACGTTAATTCATTGGATATTATTCATTAAAAGGGCTACGTGGCCTGTTTTCTATTGGTTGGTGCAATATTGATTCTTAAGAGACTATTTGGTTGGAAAGTAACACCTGCAATGACTATAGATCAAAGGTCAAATCTTGACAATTACAAAATGCTATCCAGTGTTTCGTATAGTGTGTTCACCTGCGAGTTTTTTTGTCCGAAGGTTAAGTCCCTACAGTTCTTAGAAAGGAATTTGGTTGTTTATATACACCACAAACTCAAGGGTGTGGGACTGGTTGTTCCTTTGCGACAATATATAAGAACTGTTCGTAAGCGGTACTTTGATGGTTGACAGAAATTCCTTATAAGGGAATTTCCCCTTTTTTATCAGTCCCCATTTATAGTTTATAGCAGGGGTCGGCAACCTATGGCAAGAAGTATAATTCTCAGTGACCCTCCACCAGTACCACACACAGGAATTTTTCAAGGGAGGGGTGGGTGGGGAGTCCGGGGTCGAAAGTTCACCATTCATGTATCATGCTCCTGTAGATTTTTTGGATTTTCGGGAACAAAACACAGTAAAAAAACTATCTATTGAATAAATAATTAGTGGTAATTAATAAAATTAATCATTAATAACAAATACATAATTAAATTTTACGTACTATATACTTAGAATTATAATCAATCGGGAAAAAAGGGCTTTGGGGGGGGGGCCGGACCCCCAAGACCCCCTTGTGTGCGCACACTGCACTCTGCACTACTCAACAAATTCGTCAATTTTTGAGTGGATGGAAGTTGATGAATTTGTAATTGACAGACAGATAAAATAGATAGACAGCTCTAAAGATAAATTAAAAGCTATTTTGTAAATTATTGAGGGTTATTGCCAGAGAGATTTAATGGTTTGAAAAGAGAAAATTGCTACAGTAGTATGCTTTCCACTTTTGGTTCTAAATATCAAAGTTTAAAATCTTTCCTCATATGAAACATATTTCTAGCTCGCAAAGAAATTGTTTGACAACTGAATTTTCAGAATTGTGTCTGATTGAAAGTCACCCATCATAACCCTGATTTTCTGATGTGAAAATAGAGCAGTGCAAGCACTAGGATCGCATTAAAATTTTTATTTAACTGTAATGATGAAAAATACTTATATTTTACACTGTCTCTTTCTTAATTTAATAAATATGTTTAAAAGTAGATGATATATGAACAATTTTAGTTTTTCAAATTTTTGTGGGAGAAATCGTTATTTTACTTTCATGTTAAGAAATATTTTAAATGATGCAAAATTAATATATAATAAAACTCTATAAATTATATATATATATATATATATTATTGACCTATATTCTCTAACTCAGGATGCATTAGCGCTGGATTCGAATTGTTTCAAAAATATCCTACTGTGGTGGCACGCTGAATCATATTGGTAGATTGGTTTGGCATGCCACAAGTGAAAGGTTGCCGACTCCTGGTTTATAGTCTTGCAAACACTTTTACTCCAACCATTGATATGTTCAATAAGTTGGCAAACTTTCGGCAGGCAATTTTGCAATTTTGCTGCCCCGGACAAAAATAGAAAATGCCGCCCCTCTCTCCTAAGTAAAAAACTATAATTAAAAAAGATTTAAATTGTTCATATATAGATCAGTGATTCCCTAAGTGGTCTATATGGACCCCCAGGGGTCTATGACGACCTGCAAGAGGTCCACGTCAGCAAAAAAAATAATTTGGGGGTCCATGAGGTGTAAATGGGGGTCTACGATAGCCTAAACCAAATCATGACTTTAATTTTGAAAGAAATTTAATCAAGTGTAAACCAGATTTATTTATTTTACAGCTTTATTTACTAAATTTACAGAGGTTAATTTGCAGTTACAAGGCGACAGCACAAATTTTATTAAAAAAAGATCATCATTTCAGTCTTTCTTCTCAAAATCAAGTTAAAGGAGTATAAAACTGGGCGTCGTGAAATTTAACAGTTTCTCAATCTGTCACAGACAATCTGCCAGAAAAATGACGTTTTAACCTATGTTCATCATTTAAATGCCTTTTATTCAGGTCTTGAAACTAGGTTTGAGAATACTTTGACTATGGTAATATCACAGTAGGTAATGAATTCATGTTGTCAGATTAAAAAAAAATGTCTGATTACAAAAGGAGCTGATGTTAATAGCCTTAACGATCTTAAAGTAAAATTTTGATTTTAAAAAATGTAACTGTTATTTATCCCGAATTACGGAACATCTCAGGGAAGTTTTTAAATTGCTTTTTCCAGAGAATAGGAGTTTCGGTGCGGTTGCCAATCTCCAAAATAAAAAAAGAAAGATGGGATACTACACTAGTCGAGGATAATTTAGGGTAAACCCTAAATGTTGAAAATGTATTATTGAAGCAACAGATTAATCCTACCCATTAAAAACATTTATTATTTTATGTAACAATTATTTCATATATTAATTAAATTTTAATTTAATTAATTCACATGTGTTCTTTAAGTTTTAAATAACCTACTTAAATACAGTTAGAAACATAAAACTTTTAAAGTAAGTAGTGCTATACCAGCTGTCAAAAAATATTTTAAGTTGATAAATTTGCAAAAATGTAATATTAGTTAAGTAGGGGTACTACACAAAACGGAAAAACATGGCAAAAAAGGGGTCTATGAGACAAAAAAGTTTGGGAACCTCTGCTCTACAAGTTAAAAAAAATATGTTTGAATTTAGAGAATGAAAAAAAATATTAAGTATTTGAAGCCAAGGAAAAATACATTAGGAAAACTTACGGCCGCCATCTGTTGGTGCTAGCTGGAACTTCACCAGAAATAACACAGAATTAATTTTAAATTAAAAAATAAAATTTAATTAATGAATCAGTGTTTGAAAAAACTGTGTTAATATCAAGTGCCCCACTACAAGCTAAAAAAAATGTGTTTGGACTTGAATGTGGATGAATAGAAAGTATTTTATTAAATGATTGAAAATTGGAACAAGATATATATATATATATATATATATATAT
>BMAV01004242.1:0-18272 GCA_019973955.1 Trichonephila inaurata madagascariensis | reverse complement strand
GTTTGCCGCTCAAATGGGAGACGAAAGTGGCCCGGGGACGAGGGCAGACCTTTTCTTTGACCTGCCAATGAGGAAGACGAGGGCAGACCTTTTTCTTTTTTGACCTGCCTATGAGGAAAACGAGGGGCGTGTGGTGGACCCGCCCCTGGTGTTTAAAAGGGGTGAATTTTGAGAAAAAAAGAAAAGGGACGGAGAAGAAAAACTTGAAGAGACTTGAGAAGGACTGGAACGTTGGACGGAGAGGAAAGAAGCTTGGAGATAGAGCCCTGGTGTGAGACGGACGGAGCACGGGGATGGAAACAGAGAGCCATGGAGTAAACTAGAGCCCGGAAAAGCAAGGGATTGTCGAGTGCCTTGCGAAATAAGGACTGACCTCGAGTGGAAAAGACTGTCCGCCCGGCTTGGCCTATTTAATGAATATTTTTGAATCTATTAAATACTATTTAAATTTTTTAAAATGAGGCTGTAACAAATTTTCTTGTGTACTAACAACTGACGACGTCACAATGCATTCTAATCTAAGTGATACTAAATATCATGAAAATTATCCATTTATGCGTTTTTTTAAAATCATGGTTCCGAACGTAGTCGGATACCTTAAACGTTGGTTACTTGTCCAGTTTAAAATGAAAAAGTAAAGGTTCTATTATAGGAACCAAAGCTTTTAAGTTTGTTGAAATACTTATGTGAGTTGATTTCGAATCTCATAGTCAGAGACTGAATGTCCACCTTGTTAAGTACTATATCATTAGGGCAACTATACCTAAGGCCCGTGAGGATCCTTGCAGCACTTAGCTGCACTCTCTCCAGTTTTTTCAAGTTAGTAATAGATACTATTTGAAAGATTTGATACCCGTATTCAAGGACTAGGGGGACCAGTGCCGATTTATCCATTAGGTGCATGGGGCGGTCGTCAGGGGCCCCAGAGGTGCCCATAAGGGGCCAAATAAGCTGGACTTAACCAGATTTTCTGGTTATAAATTTCGATCCTTCAGTGCCATGGGACCCTGTAGGTCTTCTGCCCCCAGGGCCCAAAATGAGGTTGAATCGGCACTGGAATGGACCAAGGTTACATACGTTACTCTAAGTGTATATATAGAGAGATAACCATTCTACAAAAATTAGATAAATCAAACTTTAAAAAAAACAGAAAATAAATACTCCGTGGAAATACAGAGATACATACGCATTAGAAGAAATATATACTTACGCGAGTAATATGTTAACACATAAAAACAGCTTTTTAAAAAAAATAATTATAGGAATAGAAGAAGAAAAGACGTCTATTTTAATAATGTACGAAATAACTTAGCTTAGACAAGATTAAGCAAATAGCTTTGCTCTTTCTATATATAATAATGTTAATTAAAAAGAGGTTTAATAATTCCAGGGAAATTATTACCATTCACCAATGTATACTTTTTTAGAGTAAAAATTATAAAAAGATTATTTTTGTTATTACATTTGTGAATTGCAATTAAAATAAATTTGTCTTTATCGATATCTGCCGTTCTTTCAAAGGAGTGATAAGAAAAATAGCTAAGATAAACTAAATGCATTTCAGTCAATAAAAGAAATTATGGTTAATTAATAAGATAACTCTGTAAAAAGCTCTCTTTTTAAAAAGGTTATGTAACATACTGCGTATTACAAACTCTACATTCATAAATTCTTATATCTCTACCTTTCTTTCTCTTTATTATTATTTGGTTACGCTACAACATTGGTCTTCAAACTGTGTTCCATGAAACCCTGAGTTTCCACGAAGTATACCAAGGGTTCCACGAGTCACAATAAAAAATAGGAAAGAAAATTATAAATGTGTATTCGAAATGAATTCCGGTTCTCTATGAAAAATATACAACTACAAGTATCTAAAGCTCATCCCAGTCATTAAAACTGAAAATTTTATTTAAACATAATATATATATATATATAATTATATTTTTTAATACTTTTTAAATTTTTATTATAGCATAATAAACGAATATTAAACGTTTTTTTAACTGGTTTACCTATTAGATCGTGAATATTACTGTTTACTAGAATGGGTTCCACGAAATAATTTTATTCTGGTTAATGCATTGCTTTGCAGACTTAAGTAGTTTTCTATTGGAAAAGGAACGTTTTTTCATTTATGAAAGAAAAAAAAACTCTTATAATGAAGGAGAGGAAACAATTTATCGATATATCGACAGATTCGGTGTCAAAATTTAGCAAGGGGAAGGCACGATTAAGGAAATTCTTTTCGGAACGAGACTTCGTGTACTAGTAGCACTCCTTTAGGGTGATCAACCCCCAATGTAATAGCGCCGAATGGCCAGTCAATTCTGAGAAAATAGCCTTCGAAATTCATGCTTAGCTTTTATACAATTAAATTTCAATTATCTCTAGTGATACAATGGCTTGATTGGAAGAGTTATTGTTTACCACGCGACTGGCCAAGGTTCGAGTCACGCAAATGATTTTTTTGTTTTATTTTTTAGATTCATTTAATTATTTTTACAATGAAATAAATTTATTTAAAAAAGACTTATTAAATATTTATATGATTATAAAACAATTAAATTAATAATATATAATATAAGATATATATTATTTTTATTATTTTAATTATACAATAATTTTCTTATAAATAATTATTATAATATATTTTATGTATTATTATATATAAAAAATTTATAATATTTTATTTAAAATATTTTATTTATAATATTTTGTATTTCATATTATAAAGCTACTTGTAACTAATTTTTATATAAAATATCATTTAATATTTATAATAATATATTTTTATAATAAATACCATTAATTAATAGTTATATTTATAAAATATAATATAAATAGTTATATAATTACAGTAATTATTTTACTTTTTAAAGTACAAAAAAATTACCTAAAATATCATTTAATGTTTAATAAATCTCTCCCTAAGTCTCGTAACCAAATGAATTTCCTTCGTCGTGCCCACCCCTTGTAAGTTTAAGCAATAACAGCTCCTAAATTTTAGGTTGAAAATTCATGCAAAATACGCAGGATTTCTCACTCAGCTATAAACATTTTAATGCCATTCAGAAGAATGTATTTAAGTGAAAAATATTTCTCAGCGTGAATGGCTACAAAAATAAAACATAAAATCAAATTAAACGCATAATATAAAATGAAACAGCAAATAATTTCAATAGACCTAGACTTCGACAGTTTGTGTAAAAAACTGCAAGAATATATTCTAGTTTCTATATATAATGTATGGGTATATGATACTTAAATCACTAATTAATATTATTAATGTAAGTAAAAATTATAGTAAAATTACATCAAAAAATTTCAGTAACTAATGCAATACTATTTTTAATGGGTTTTATATAAAATACCTATAGCATGTTTATCTGCTTTAAATATTATTTTAAGATACATTGTTTTAAGTGTGTGTGAATGTAGAATGTGGTTTCTCGAAAACATTTTAAAGCTCTAAGGTAGTGATTCTCAACCTTTTTTTGTTATGGTACCCTTTTAACAATTTCAAAATTTGGGGGCACACTAACAATAAAATAGGTTTAAAAGAATTTTATTTATTTGTTATACACTATGTGTAAAAAATAGATTGTGATAATAATTTTCAAAGTTAAATAAAATAATATGTACGACAAAGACAACAAATATTTATTGAGTAATTATGGAAGTACAGTTAATGCGAAAAATGAGCTTGATGATTTTTGACAATTTCGTTTATATTGGGTCGTAAAAATGATAATGCCACAGTCATTTCATCATCTACATTTAAAAGTTTCAATCTTTATTTCATATTTTTATATTTCTTAATTCTTAAAATCTGGATTTACGTAAATAAGATATAGAAAATTTTAACTATATTTTAAAGCTTTTTTGTCTATTACGAAGTAATTGTCACTGATTTTGATCCAAAATGAACTGACTCTTGCGAATGCTTTGAAATTAAATCTCGATTATTACAGAGTGATACTAGTTTTTTTCCTCTTCATTCAGTTACTTTCATGATTGATTGATTGATTGATTGATTGAATGATTGATTGAATATTAACGTCGCACTGATCAGCTACACGAGGGCTTTTGGCGACGGACCACGTAATTTTGAACCATGGTCAAGTGACGTGGACAGTTACTTTCATATGCATATGTGTATCTGTTATCACAAATGAATTACGAATACAATCAAATTTTTTTTTATTTCCATCTCCTCACGAAATAACAAGTTAAATATTCCACGAATATGCTTAGTTTACTTCTATAAAACGGCCGAATGGTTCGGTTCAGGATTTATTTTTCTCGGAGTATAATTAATAATTTTTTTAAAAAAAAATAAATTGCGATACACTTCAAGAATTTGGTGGCACACAAAAGTTCCACGGCGCAATGGTTGAGAATCATTGCTCTAAGGGTTCCGTTAGCTCAAGACCACTGCGCTGCATTGTCTCGAAATTCTATTATATATTTACTCAAATATAAATACAATTATTGTTCATGTTAATCACACATAACAAGTAATATTAAAAAAAAAAATTTTAACATCAATTCCTACTTTGTTAGAAAAAACGTGCTGGCGCCATCTGTTGCAGCTAATTGTAACTACAAGAAAAATAACGCAGAATAAATTTAAAATTAAAAAAATAAAATTTAATTAATGAATTAGTATTTGAAAAAACTGTATAAACATCAAGTGTCATCCGTTACAAGTTTAAAAAAAAATCATTTGAATTTGATTGGATGAATAGAAATTATTTTATTAACGATTGGCAATTCCAACAAGATAAATAAATATATATATAGAGAGTCTGAGCTAATAGTAGGAATTGAAAAATTAATATAGTCTTCATGATTTGTGATAATGTAAAACACTTCTAATATTGAATAACATTCGAGAAAGGTAAAACATCTGCCGTTTTAGAGAAACAATAAAAACACCAGCTGCAGCTCTGAAAAAGTTGGGCTCAGGTCAGGGATGCAGAAATCACAGTCAACTGCTGATTTGTTGGTGCTTGGCCTTATATTATGCGGCCAGGAAATTGCGTCCCCTTTATGAATCAAAATTAAGAAGAAAAAAAAAAGATTCTGTATTATTTTCTTGTTAATTTCTAGTCTGAATATGTTGAAAAGAATGATAAATTAATATTTTGTTTGATCCAGTTCTTTGTTCTATTAAAAAGAAAATTATTATTAATTTTTTTTTTATTTAACAACCTTATTAATATTAGATTACCGAGAGAGGACAAAAAGAATGTATTTTTATTTCCAAAAAAAAAAAGTTTTTATTTTCAAAATTTCTTATAAATTTTTTCTTTCTATATGGTATGTCTATCAATCATGACACTATCCAAAATATTTAATATATAAGTAATATATATAAAAAAAAAATTAAGTAAATTCCTAATTAGGTCGACAAATTTTTTTTTTATTTTAGTTACTTTTTATTAAATAATTATAATTAATATAAATATGTATATACATATAACACAGAATCACAATACTAAGTGACAAAATAGAGAGCGATTTTCATTGCAATTTTCCATTTTCCTTTCTATATAGGGTGTTGGAGTATTTTTTGTTTATTATTATTTATTCACACATTAATTAAATTTAATTATTGTAATAAAATAGTTCAGTTAAAAAGAAATTACATTCTCAGAAGCTAGGCCACCCCAAGTGGGGTTCGAACCCACGATCTTGTATTAGAGGTCTAATGTGCTAACGCTAGAGGTCTAACGCTATCCATTGCGCTACAGAGATACGACATTTCTTTCTATATATGCTTTTGGACTACTATTTTTGTTACTATTTATTCATTTTTTTGATTTAATTAATGAATTAAAATTTGAAAAAAACTATTAACACACATCAAGTGTTATCCATTACAAGTTAAAAAAATTTATTTGAACTTGAGTGGATGTATAAATAATATTTTATTAACGATTGTGAAAATTTGAACAAAATATATATATATATATATATATGTATTTTGTGCGTGTATATATATATATATAAATAAATAAATATATATACAGAGAGAGTGAACTAATAGTAGGAATTGAAAAAAGTATTTATTTACGAATTATACAAATGCAATACATTTAATAAAGTTAACAAATTTTACTATTCCTATTAAGGTAAAGTAATATTATTTAACAAAATAATTAATTAAAGGACTTATTCACCTAATTAGATAATCTTTGTAGAAAGTGTAGAAAGTTTTGTTGGTTGTTTTGATTGGATTTATTTTAGAAAATAACCGAAGTATTTGAATAAAAAAGCTTATTTGAAATGTTTGAATTTCTCTGTTATTTAAAGAACCGGAACTTGTTATTTCTAGCTTACAATGCTACAAAGATGATAATAACATTGAAGATAAAAATTTAACACACAAAAAAAAAAAAAAAAAAAAAATAGATTCATTCAAACAAAAATGACATAATATTATTAATTATGGTAATCTTAATTTACGCTGGGGAAGTCAAGATGCAATATCTTTACAGGTGAACTTTTCCATCTTTAGAGTATTCCAACTGTGAGTCTTAATTCTTGAGTTGAAGGCAGCTTACATGGGAGAAACAAACTCTTATAACTTAGGCTTCTAGCGAAGTCATATGTATGCGTATCCTTCTGTGCGCTTCAGGAGCTGTTGTTTAACTCTGGTTTCGTAACATATTATTTACACGTCTAGATCTTAAACTTCTTTAAACCTTAACTTCGCACTGTTGCATCCCCTTAGGGGGCTCACCTTCTTTAGGTAAGTACGGGTGTCACAATCCCGAGGTACCCTAGTGATATTTTCCTTTTCCCAAGGGGTTTACTATCTTTGGTAAACACGGGGGTCACGACCCCGGGGTACCCTAGTGATCTTTTCCTTTTCTCAGGGGGTTTACTATCTTTGGTAAACACGGGGGTCACGACCCCGGGGTACCCTTGTGATCTTTTCCTTTTCTCAGGGGGTTTACTATCTTTGGCAAAGACTCTTAAAGATATGGGATTGAGGACTGTGTATCAGTCCAGATGCCCAAAAATAGACTGCCATCCACTGCCATCCACTATCTTTGGTAAACACGGGGGTCACGACCCCGGGGTACCCTAGTGATCTTTTCCTTTTCTCAGGGGGTTTACTGTCTTTGGTAAACACGGGGGTCACGACCCCGGGGTACCCTAGTGAACTTTTCCTTTTCCCAAGGGGTTTACTATCTTTGGTAAACAAAGGGGTCATGACCCCTGGGTACCCCAGTGATCCTTCTCTATTTTCGATCCTCTATCTTGTCATCCAATTTCTCCTTTTCTTCTTTTCCCGTCCAGACCACAGACCTATGAATGTTTGGCGCAATATAGCCAAAACTGGCTTTTGCTCCATAAAACACCAAACTCACTCACTCACTCGCACTGTTGCATTTCTGCAACATATGATTTATTTTAATTTTGCAACATATGATTTATTTTAATTTAACAGACTCAATATTTTTTTTTAAATTACCTGCAAATCGCTTATCTGAGAAAAAAAAGTTTACTGCAACGAAATACATGCTAATTTTGTCACTAGATGGAAGTACATTTTTTTCCAGAAATCACAACAATTATAAAAATCTCTGATGCCTCAAGAACTGTGTTTTTGCTATAAAAAGAATCCATTATATTTTATGCTTCCTCTTGTTTATTGACGAAATAAATTGCCAGGTAAGAAATTTAAACATTTTATGATGAATAATAAAATCTTCATATAAAGAAAAGTTTTGCAATTTACAGCACTACTGCGCAATGTTGCACTTCTGCAACAAACAAAAAATGACTGAAATTCAATTTAAAACTACTTAATTTTTTTTTTTCATATTTTTTCTTTTATTATTACTTGAGAATTAGCTGATATAATTTTTTCATAGAAAGTTAAGGGTTAATACAATGATATAAATGCTGCTTTTTTATCCTTTTTTTGTGCAACAAACATTTAGAGTATTTGTAGGCTTGTTTCTTAAGGTAATGTGTAAAAAATTAGTAATTTAACTCGAAATGTTTATTTTTTCCATTGAAAATTGCTCCAAATTTACTATAATACTTTAACTTCGTACTTAACAGAGATCACAGCGTAATTAATATACTACAAATTTCTGTCTGAATATTAGTCTAATTTTTTTCTGGTCTAAAAGGGTGTTTACGATCTGCAGTGGCGCCCACAGGAAGTTTTCAAGGGGGTTCAAGGTCAAAAATCCACCATTCTCGCATCATTCTCCAATACGCCGCCCAAAATATTATTTTGATTTTGTCGATTTTCGGGAGCAAAAACAGTAAAAAATTAATTAACTAATACTTAATATTAATTATTGAATAAATAATTACCATTAATTAAAACAATTAGTTAATACTAGCTAGTTAATTGAATTTTACGTTCTATATACATAATAATCAATCGGTGAAAAAATGTTATGGAGGGATCTGGATCAGAAGCCCCCCCTTGTGTGCTCCACTGATGATCTGTCTTTAACAAAAAGCACTGTATAAAGTAGATTTTCGCATTACTTTTTAAAAAGAAAAATAACGTATTTATGAAGTATAACTTCTTTTTTTCAATTAATACGAGAAACAAATACAGTGAGATACTTTTAACCGAAAACGCTTTAGACGAAATATCAGTTAACACGAAATAATACAACGGTCCAAACAAACTGCTATGGAATTTTATGTATTTTTGTCTCTTAACACGAAACGAAAATCGGTTAACATGAAAAGAGGGAGAAGGAGGATATTGAAACTAAGCAAACACTAAATGAAATGTTCGAGATACTTTCATCATAGAAAGAACATTATAGAAAGGAACATCATAGAAAGTATGCACACACAGTTATTTATATAGACACACACTCCAAAGGTAAAAGGAATAACAAAATGAAAAACATCGAACAATTTGTTGACAATTCGATGCAATGCAAAGAAAAATATCAGATTATTTCCCAAAAACTCAATAAATGTTTTGTTCTTCAAAACCTTGAAAATTTTGTATTACATTTCATCGTGAATGTTTTTGTTTCATTGATTCTTATTGAATGCATGCAATTATATATACAGTCAACTCTCGATAATTCGAAGTAGGAGGGACCAATGAAAAACTTCGAATTATCAAGAGTTCTAACTAATCAAGAAGATATAGAAAAAATTCCCTATATACACGAAAAGAATTTTTTTTCTAACACATTTCAATTTGAAACTATGTAATAAAACAATAATTGTATATACGTATAAAATTATTTTAAAGTATATTTTTAAAAACTACATATTATACGGTATAAATATTATACAGAAGTTAAAAGTCCTGTGTTAAGGTATTCGACTACGTTCGGAACCGTGATTTTAAAAAGCCGCATAAATGGATAATTTTCATGATATTTAGTGTCACTTAGATTAGAATACATGTATAAAATTGTTTTATAAGGACATTTTGACAAAAAAAATTATTTAAATACAATATTTCGGCTAAAAATTACCTTAGAACAGGGGTGGGCACACTTTTCCAGTGTACGAGGTACTTCAAAATTTTTCAAGGTGTTTTGGTCCACCTAGTCTCCTGTCTAGCTGCCATCGATGTTCCACAAATATGTTTCTTTTATAGTATGCATGTCTTAGGTAAGGCGGTCTCCCCAAAATGTCTTGGCGGTCCACCGGTCGATCGCGATCGACTTAATGCCCACCCCTGCCTTAGAATAACCTTTTTTCAAAATGTTCTCCTTTTGTAAAAAATGCTTCTATTATAATAATATTTTGCCTGTATATAGCTCAGACCTCTGTACAGAGTCTCAACTACGAGTTTTGAAAAATTCACATTATTTTCAGAGTTACAACCCATTTAAAATATAATTATCGGCGTTTTTTTCTTAAAGTTTCTCCCCTCTGTTGCCGTAAAACATGGATAAACCCACCTCTAAGTTATATATTTCAAAAATTCTAGTTGAGCCTCTGTACAGAGGTCTGAGCTATAGACAGGCAAAATATTATTATAATATAAGCATTTTTCGCAAAAGGAGAATATTTTGAAAATGGGTCATTCTATGTTCATTTTTTGTCAAAATATTGTACTTAAATAATTTTTTATTGTAATACTATTTTTAAAACAATTTTATATACATTTTCTAATCTAAGTGACACTAAATATCATCCATTTATAAGTTTTTGCAAAATCACGGTTCCGAACGTAGTCGGATACCTTAAAAGAATACAGGAAATAAATCGTTTCGTTCCCGGTAACCTCAAACTGTGAATGTAAGTGCTTCACGCTGGCACTCGATAATTCTAATTTCCGTTCCGGTGTTCTCAGACACTGGCCCCAACATTATTGGCCTATTTGGTGCCACATGTCATAAATCACACAGATGAGACATAAATCGTCACGTCAGTCCGAAGCAAAATATGCAATTCTATGCTCCTCTTCACTATAGAGGACCATCCTTTCTGAGCACATGTGCAGCTAGGCCTCGTGCTAAATGAACGATATAGGTGGCCAACAGGAGGAAGGTCTATTGTCCACTTGAAAAAGGAAAGCATTAAAAGTGTCTTTTCCTATGTGAAACCGGAAATCATTAAGAAGGGGTAAAAGACAGATGGTCATCAAAGGGGCTATATTACAGGGGGAGACAAGCAGAGACAAGCAGAGACAATAGAACAAAAACTTGTAAGCTCCAACCTGTTTTCTACAAAACTGTACATAATAGTGAGTGTTCGAATTGTCAGAAGTTTTATAAAATAACTTTATTTTGCGTTAGGCAAAACAGTTTTAAATGTTTTCTTTACAAATGGAGCATTTCGTGAATGTGATTATACATTTTTAACGTTTTTTTAAGACAAATTCTTCTATATTCTTCCTGCTGTGTAGGGCAGAGATGCACGTTAAATCTGTCGAGAGCTGAAACGTCCTCCCGTTGGTGTGGTGTGGTAGTTAGGAGAGGGGGGTGCCAGCTCAGGTGTCGTCCACGTCACTTGACCATGGTTCAAAATTACATGGTCCGTCGCCAAAAGCCCTCGTGTAGCTGAACAGTGCGACGTTAATATTCAATCAATCAATCTATCTATATTCTTCCTTCTATTAAGAAGAATTCCGGTTAAAATTCTATTTTTAAGAGTAAAACTCCTAATTAAAAACCGAATTTTAAAAACTAATTATTAAAAAAAAACGTATAGTACAATTAAAAAAATTAATAAAGGGGGATTTTTTTAAACAAAACATCTAAAATGAACCATGTCATAAATAAAAACACATAACAATATTAATAAAATCGTAGGAAATGGACTGATTGATCAATAAACTTTCTTCATGAAAGCTATGTGGTAAGTAAGAAAAACTAGATACGAAACCTGTTTAATATATAACAAAAACCACTTTTCTAAGAAGGCCTCAAGTTAAAAGCGAAAGCAGTTAAGATAAAACGAAAGCGAATAAAAATTCACAATTCCCTCACGTCGAAAAAATTTTTTTCACAAAATATCAGAAGGGCCCGAGGTTCCTATTGCATGTGAGGCTGTTTATCCTTTGAAGGTCAGAAAGGACGCAAAGATATTTAAGGAATTTCTCAAAGAAATTAAGCTGATATCTTAGGAGTGAAATACAGACACCGTTAAAACTAGTAAAAAACTGGTTTACGGAGATGGATTTGGTGCTGATGGAGAGAGAGAGATTATAGTATTGTTTTGATGTTACTCTCAAGGTTATATGCTATTATCAATGTTCGCATGTGGGTTTCACTGTAGGTCGTGTTTGAAACAATTACCTCTGAAGAAAGAACTATTTCGCTTGTTGACTCGATATTTTGTTTTTCGAACGTGTTGTTTTGAGAATTTGCTCTAATTAGGATGCAAAAGCGTAGAGGATTGTTACAACAGCGTTAATATGATAAAGTCAAGTAACATTTCTAGAGTCATGCATTAGAACTTGAGAAATATTTACACAGATAATTCAGTTTTATATTGTGAACATTAGCCACTACATGCATAAAGACAGATTAGGAATATTTAAATAGCTTATTAATAAATGATTCAAATCATGGTTAACCCTCTTAGGAAGCTCAAATTAATCAATTTTTTTATTGCCATTTTTATGAATAACTAAAATTTATAACATATTACATGAAAAATAATTTGAATAAGTATTTATATACTAGTTGTGTCCGGAAACTAAGTACCGTTTCGTTCTACTACAACCGCAGTAGAAGTTTTGCAGTTCAACACTTGCGCACTTGTGTCTCTGGTCGATTCTCAATCCAATGACGCTATTACTAAACTATCTAAACAAATTATATTGAAGCGGGCAAAAGCAACAGAAAACCGGCGGGTAAGAGAGGAAGCGGCAAGAAGGACAGCGAGATTACCGAGGCAGTCCATCAGCAAATGTGACAGTTCATCCCTTTTGACCCAGTCTAAGATGCGATGCAGAAGCTGAATGTGTTGCTTATATTTTTAAAAGGTATTTTTGCTGTGTTATGGGGGTGAGGGTTTCTTCACTTCGTCGATGAGTATGCGTAATTAATTTTAGGGTGTGGACAAGTGAACAGTGTTTGTGCTCTAATAATTGGATTTTCATGAGTTTCAATTGATTTTAAAATATTTCTATATAGCTTAGAGATGCCATTAGAAATCGGCTCCATGTGTAGATCGTTATGAATCACATCGTTTCTAACGTACCAAGGTGCGTTAGTTATTATGTGAAGAAGTTTGTTTTGAATAATTTGAATTCTCTTCATGTGAGTGGTGGCTGCAGCCCCCAGATGGGAGCAGCATAGGTGATTACTGGGCGCAAAATTTGCTTGTAGAGTATAATTTTATTTTCCAGAGATAGAGGTGATTTCTCCCAATAAGGGAGATGGCTAAATGAATTCTACCCCAGAATTTGTCTGCAAGATAGTCGATGTGTTTCTTGTAAGTTAAGCGACTATCTATGTGTCACCCCAGTGACGCTATTACGACCGGATTGTGTTGTTTTCATACGTGTTAGTGAGCGTTCAAAAGGATTAAGACAATTGCTGATCAGCCGACTGTGAAGTGCGTTCTGTAAACCGTTTTTTGAAAGCAAGGAATGTTCAACTAGTTTTCAATGTCAGTTTGTAGAGATATATAGTAAAAATGTAATGAGTGATGAAATGGTGAGAAAGTGGGTATGATAAGTGCACCTATGTTCAGGGTCGTCTTAAAGCATGGGCCAACTGGTCCCTGTCCCAGGGCCTCGTCTAGTTCTCGACTCTGTTTTAATAAGCTCATGATTCGAATATTTTCAAATGTTATTTCTGGTTGTATTTTCCGAAAAACTAGGAATTTTGGACGATATGTCAATTAGACCGTTATGACCGTCGTCCCTATATAGGCCTAGGCCTTCCACCATAAACCATCATTACTCAATCAGTCTAAAAATGGTAGTCGGTCGAGCCGATTTGTGTGATTGTAAGTCGTGCACATTTATTTGTTCCAGGTTTGTACGAATGTATGACAACGTATGCTATGCACTATCTATTTTTATGGGTCATAGGTGGAACCTACATTTTCTTAGGGCCCCAGGTTCTACTTCTGTGTAAGGGCCCAGGGCCTCAAGAAGTCTTAAGAGATCCCTGCCTATGTTCATGACGAAGCAGAAATTGGGCGACCTTCTGTTGTTAACGATGGTTTGGTTGAAAACAATCATTCTTTTAAATCTTCCACTATTTGGGCTTTTAATTTAAGTTATTCATGAAATTTAGGATAGAAATTGATTCATAATACATTATATCAGAATGTTGAGCCCATGGTATCTTAGTGGTTATGATCTCGAACTTGTGGTTGGCGTATCATGAGTTCGAGCCCTTGTACCATTGAAAACTCGCCGCCTGGAGGAACTGATGCATGCTAAATCTGTCGAGGCTCAAAGTCCTCCAGTTGGTGTGGTGTGATAGTTTGGAGAGAGATAACAACTCAGGCGACATTAGGGATAGCGATTCTTTCCGAAAAAGATCGATTTTTAAATCGATTCGAATCGTAACCTGATGAACCGATTCACAAAATAATCGAGATCTGAAAAATCGATTTCTAAAATATCGATTTTTTTTTCAAGTCTGCATTTACAATGTAAATATAAATAAAAAAGAAAACAAGAAAAGTTCCATAATAAACGATCTCCTATCTGTAAAATCAGGAAACTTTTTAGTTCAGGGTATTCGACAATTACAATTATTTTTATTTTCATATCAAAGAGTATCAGGTATAAAAAAGAAGACATTTATTTTCTAAATGTATTTGTTACATTAAAAAGTTTATAAAATAGATAATATAGCTTATAGTTCCTAATGCTTGATATCTAAGCTTTTGAAACAACAGTCTGTCAAGTCTACTGGAATCCAAGCGGTTCCGCTCATCTCTTGCGATGTTGCCGGCAATCGAAAAAAGGCTCTCACAAGGAACAGATGATCCCACGATATTCATATACATCACGGCTATTGAATGAACGTGATGATAAATAGAGTTTTTTTTTTTTTTTGTTCTTGTCACAGTAAATTAACCCTTTAACCGCCAACACCGTAATATTACGGGTATTAAAGATAGTACATTCAACTAATTGTAAATAATTCTATAGTTTTTATCAAAACAGGAAAAATCGAATGTCTATTTTCTAGGATGAAATATCGATTCACTGAATCGATTCAGTGCTACATATCTATTTAAAAAATCAATTTTTTTTTTTTGGCCCGAGAAATCAATTACTCGATTAATTGATCTCAGATCGCCATCCCTAGGCGTCATCCTGGGCACTTGCGAGGTTCTAAATTCCGAAGTCTTTCGCCAAAAGCCCTCGTGTTGCTTTATAGTGCGACGTCTTAGTATAAACCCTCACTCGCATAGATCAGAAAGTTTGTAATAATTCAACATTATTAAACATACTATTTCAGTAAATATTTTGAGAGGAAGGGATTTTTTCGTCAATAGCAGTCTGGAAGACTCCCGTCATAACAAAGCTGTATAAGAAAGCGTTTTTCGATTATTTTTTAAATGATGTTTTGATGTCTTTATTTCCGTATAAAATGAAAACAAACGACGCAATAATCATGAAGCACTTCCTGCTTTACTGTTTATTCCTTTTTTTCACTTAAAAATCTTTTATTTAATAATAATCCCTTCGACACAGAAGTGTAGTTAAATTCAGCTCGTCTGGGAAATTTCTAGAACAGTTTGATTTTATAACGCAATGCGAAATCGAAATAACGTAATTCCATATTTCGAAAATCGTCTGTGGTATTTGTTCTGAGTCAAGTTTATTTTGAGACACGTTCAATGCATTTAATTTCTGATATGTTGAACAAACGATTTTAAGTTTAAGAATTATTGTGAATTTTAGCCTTTTTCATGGGATAAAATATTTTTTTTAAAATTATTAATGTAAAAAAATATATGTATAATTTCGAATATATATTGTATAACATTTATAACTAATTTTTATAAATTTTATCTTGAATACATTTCTCGAGTTTCAATGACGAGAAATAAAAAAAAAAAACTTTAAAAATACCCAAATGTATAACATAAAAAAATGTTTTATCGGAATTTAAAATGTGTTTTATGTTTCTTTTATCTATTTTGTTAATAATTTTATTAAAAAGAATTATTTTGACTAAATATACCCTCAGTTCCTGAATTAAAGGAATTTTTTCATTCAAGTCTTCTTAATTCCACATATTGTTAAAAAGGTTTTGAAAATGATCGTGAAAATAATTTTTGAAATAACAAATCATTTTTTCATTCATTGTTGTAACGGAGATATGATATACTGTAATGAACTCTGGAATGTAATTCTACGCAGTAAAAATTATTATTATTAGAAGTCGAAATTTAACTAAACAAAATTTCGTTTTTTTATGTCCTTTTCCATGCATTAAAAATGCTGTGTAAATGTGTGTAAGGATTAACAATATCCTAAATTGTTATAATTCTAACTTAATGCCAAACAAAATGCAAGAATATAGCAAGACAATACAGGCCAGAGTAAAATATCCACACTAATATATTCAGGGACGTCTTAAGACTTCTTGAGGCCCTGGCCCCTACACAAATGTAGGGACCACCTTTGACACTTACAAGAGGAGGGCGCGACTAAGGAAATTCACTTCGGAAGGAGATTTTGTGTAATAGTAGTACTCCTATAGGGTGTTCAACCCTCAATGTAATTGCGCCGAATGGCCAGTCAATTCGGAAAAATAGCCTTCAAAATTCATGCTTAGCTTATATACAAATTATTTCTCTCTCTGACAAGTGACGCCGTGGCTTAATCGGTAGCATATCGGGTCCCACGCTGCAGGTCAGGGTTCGAGTCGCGTGATTGCCCATCTTGCTGTTTTTGTTTCCTTTTCTCCAATTTATTTTATTATTTATTTTTAGAATTAAATAAATTTATTTTTTAAAAGAGACCCATTGATTATTAAATGATATTCTATATAACTATAGTAACTATTTCACTTTTTTTAAAAATACAAAACACAACTAATAGTTATGATAATAATACTTATAAATAAAAAATTAAAAATAAATTAAATAAGTTTAAATAAATATCATAGTAAAAAGTTAACTTTGTCTTACATAATTTTTTATTACATACAAGAACCTGAATGATAATTATCATAAAAACATTCAAAACAATTAATTTTTTGACATCTAGCACAGTTAATAAAAGAATTACCGCAAGAACAATGCTTTTTAAGAAGTTCGTTTGGAAAAGAGACATCATTTACGTTTAAGAAAATTTCTCTATCTTCAGAAAGTTTTACCGCGTAACAAACATATCGAATCATTTTTTCAAAAATTGGCGATGACAACTGATGATGAACAATTGATTGGATTTTAATACAGTCTTCTCGTGAATTTATTTCTCGATTCTATTTGATTAAACATGCCGAATTTTGCAAATGCTTAGTAAAATTTTTTACTTGCCTATAAAAATAAACGTCACAAGGTCGAACAATTGGAATACATATTGGACGAATAACTAAAAGTATACAAGTAAGCAATTTATAGTCATCTTTATCTGTCTCCTTCAGGGAGGACAGTCCTCCTTTTATAGGTTCTGGCCTTCTTCAAAAAGTGTCCTCCCTTTCAATATTTTAAAACTGATCTGTTAATCTCTATTTTCAGAGATGAACCAAACATGTTTCCAAAATGTCGATGAATGGTCTGAAACAAAAAGCACAGGAAATAACAATCTTCAAAGGTATTTTTTGACTTTGTTACTTGTAAATTGGGCAGATATAGAAAATTACGTTGAGTTTTTATCGAAAGAAATGCCTGATATTAAAATCAATGACAATTGTCTGCTTGAAGTAGAAAGAAGACTGAATGCATATTTAAATTCTAATAAGTTAGAACAGTTGGAAAATCAACATGCTGCAAAATTGGTAAAAAATGGATGAAATTACTTAAAGCATTTCAAAAGTGAACACATTCCATATGAAAATGTAATTATTCTTGTTGAATTTACGTTGTGCTGCCCTGGAACTAATGCACCAGTAAAAAGAGTTTTTTTCAGTTGGTAATGATTTTTGTGAAGTGACTAGTGAGAAATCAAAATTGAATGTAATATTTTAGCTACAGTGCTTACCGTAAAATTCAGTATGAAAGATATTTTTTGCTCGAACTTTCCAATATATTAAAAAATGAAATGCTGACAACAAAAAAATCATTCAATAGAAAAAATACTCGTTTAAGATAATAATTAAAAAGAATATAATTAGCGTATTTTTGCTTGAATTAATAAAACTTTTCATATATTTAAGTTGTAATTTTTTCTTAAATTTTTCGTCCTCCTTTTCATTGTAAGAAAAATGGTCACCTTATTAATAGTCATCCTTATATTGTAAAAACAGGGGTAAAACTGGCAAAATATTTTAAGCAATAGTGTAGTAACTAAAACCCGTTATTCTACTGATTTCTCATTTTATTGGAGCATTCTTTGTTTTTAAAAAGAAATCTTTGTTCTTAAGAGAATGTGACACCTGCTCTTTAAAAACAGCTGCCTTTCTCTTGATCAAAACCGCTTTGTTAAAAACTGAAACAAAATTTTATGGCCATTTAGGTATGAGGAATAATTTTAAGGTATCCGACTACGTTCGGAACCATGATTTTAAAAAAGTGTATAAATGTATAATTTTCATGATATTTAGTGTCACTTAGATTAGAATACATGTATAAAATTGTTTTAAGGACAAAAAAAAATTATTTAAATACAATATTTTGGCAAAAAATTAACTTAGAATAACCTTTTTTCCAAATGTTCT
>BMAV01004241.1:35000-41926 GCA_019973955.1 Trichonephila inaurata madagascariensis | reverse complement strand
TGATTCCCATAGGCAGTGTCGATTGAATTTTTGACGACCTCGAGCAAGCTAGAGTGTAACCGATTGGGGCGGGAACCCCGATTTAATCTCATGCTGATGTCCAGTAGATACGCGTGTGTAGCAGCTAGACCACCTGTCCCATCCTGTATTTGTTGTTGAGAGACATATGGCCATTACAAAAGGTATAATAGTGTAAGGAGTCATATGTCAGGACACTCGTTCACCTCTAGTTGTCCTTCAACGCACTTTGACAACACGTAGTTACTTGGACAAGATTTTAACACCAGTTGTACTGCCTATGCAATCAAAATTCCAGGTGATATTTTATCAGTAAGACAATGCTCGTCCCCATACTACGTGACTTTCGCAACAATGTTTCAAATTATATGGCATACAGAGACTTTTCAGACCTCCAAATCTCTCCATAATAGAGTACATCTGAAATGTGCTCTGAAAGGAACTGCAGCCATCCCGAAACACTGGTGAACTAACAGCACAGTTAAAAACATTATGGCATGAGCCACATGAGGACATAAGTGACTGCACCGATTCGATTTCAAACCATATTTCGACTTGTGTAGAGGCGTATTTAGTACAAACTGATTTGTAAACTTTTTAATGCCTATTTTTAACTAAACAATATTGGTATTCTGAATATGTAATCTCATTTGCTTATTTCTTCATACACTATATACATGTTAAGTTTCGTGAAAGTAGGTAGTTTCCTTCTGGGTGCACATACTTTTTGTGACAGAATGTAATACAGTAGGGCAATACACAAAGTATTGAATTATGCTTTGAAATAAATAACGATTTGTTATAATATCAAATCACTTGAAAAGTCTTGAATTGGATTAAAATAAAAATCTCATAAGGTAAATATAAATTTTGATTCAAGTCTTTTTATATGATATAGAAATCTCAGTATAGAAGACTTAATGTTAATTTATGCCATGTTTGCTACCTAATGGTTCGGAATACTTCACGATGTCTGAGAAAAATTTCCAACGAGTCAGTTCAAATTTTGCTTTTTCATAACCTGAATATTCTATCATTTTATTAAATATTTTAAACATAGTTTACTATCATAATATGTGCAGCTAAATTTAAATTTTATATCTTCAAGAATCTAGGGAAACAGTGTTTATTGTAAAGTATAAAAATTCTAATATAAAATTATAATTCTAAGTAGAAATTCTAAGTTTAACTAATGTATTTTAAGGTAGGTGGGAAAAGGAGGGACATGTTAAGGTCATTTTTCTTGTTACTTATTTTTACTGTTTTTTTAAAATATATTTTATTAAAAAAATATACAGGGTTAATTTTATTTTTCATTTAACAGTATACTAACAGCTCATTATATGATCGAATAATATTCCAGTATCTACACTATGAAGAAATTTTAAAGTAAGAGAACCCCAAGAAAAAATTTTTCTTTCTTTGATTTATCCCTTGAAACATATACTTTGAAATATGCATTATGGAATAGAATTTCGATATTTGCATGTATACTTTACCTGTAACTGATGTTTTTCAAATATCCAAGAGCATAGAAAATGATACATTGAAAACTTATACACGGAATATTCTTTTTTTTTAACACAGTATCAATTCAACTCTATCTATACCTTCTATGAAAAGGAAACGAAAAATTAAAGTATATTATATGAATTCGCTTCAGTGAAGGTCCACTTAATTTAAATTGAATAAAAATGTATAGGAAAGGAATTTTTACATATGATAATGGATTGTCAATATTTTTCATGCTAATTGGAAAAAGAATCATATAACTGTTTGTTACTCTAGTAGTTATATCAAAAAGAAACTTATCTCTTTTATTAAAATCAAAATGATGTTACAATTTTAGTTCTTAATTAGTATATACAAAACTCTTCTCAATTCCCTGAGATAGTTTCCATGTGTTTGAACACGGTATTCTCCGATGGTTTAACGGTTTGTAATGTTTAACTATTCATATTATAAGGCATTAGCAGTTTCATTTTTATTATTCAACGGAAAAATTAAGAAAAACACACGAGATAACTTATTCAGGATCCCTTATTTGTTTAACAATGTCGGATGAGTAAGTGCTCTTCATGTAGTATTTGAAGAAAAAAAAAACCGTGAGATATAAATGTAAGAGACATATGAACTGGAGTAAAAAAAAAAGAAAATTTAAGAAAAAAATTATTAAGGCAAATATTTGATAATACTTATTGCCATATGCGGTGAAAATACCACAAAAAGTAATGGGTACAATATTAAATAAATGTTTACTTTATAAAGAAGCAATTAAAGTTTCAAATACAATCAGCAAATCTAACACAAAAGAAAAGATATTTATCTATGTAAGTGAAGGGAGTTCTTTTTACTTTCTTTCTTCTTTTTCACAAGTACGTGTTATGTTAAAGTTAACCGACATTAATAGTAAAATTTAAATATTAACTCTTCATTCGAAACTTGTTCTTTACTGTTTGTTGAGCCCATTGTATTCGTCGAAATGAAAAGACATTGAAAATGTTATGCAAAATATATTTTTCCTGCTAAACATTAAAAATTTTATTTTGTCAAATTTTCTTTGTTGACGATCATATGATTCGATTTTAATCTGCTTCACCCTCTAAAGCAACACAAGGGCTTGTGAGGGAGGGACCTCATAATTTTGAGTCACGGTGACACGAAGAGGGCGAAACTGTAGCTGCCCCTACCCTTTCCAAACTTCACTACACATGACGGATGCAGAGTGCCTCATTGAAGAATATAGAGTACTTATAGTTTGACAAAGAAAGCATAATTTACAGCAATTGAAGATACCCCCCCACACACACACACACGCAAAAGAAATCGGAGTTCGTATGAAGGAAAGTAAGGCACATTGTAACGATTAAAAATTCAGAGCTGGTCAAAGGAACAAATCTCCCTACAAAAATGGATACAACAAAACATCACACCACCACCAAGCGTGAGGACATGCATGCTGTGTTCCTGACTTTGACAGATCTCACTGTAAAAATTAGAATTCTAATTTAGGGTTTAGAGTTCCAGCTCGTACATACCATCCACCGCCACCTGTAGCAAAAGGAAACAATAACTCACAAAATGTCTATCGCAGCATTTTAATTGTACAATGCATGTGTATGCTGTTGCAATGGTGCGTTAAGCGAAGGACGTAATAAAATGAAACGACATTGTCTTTTTAGGCATATCGTGAGGTTGCCTACACCCCTCTAGCGATTTTGGAGAACTAAATAGAGTTTTCTATTATGCATCAGCATAAAGATATTGTATTTAGTGTTGTGTGGGTTTTCAGTTCCGTTATATTTTACTTCCACACTCTTCCCCAATACACGTTCCTAGTATACTTAATATCCATGAGAATTAGAGTTACATTAAAGTTGTGGCCATTGGCGACATAACTCATAATTTTAAATCTCTGCCAATTGACAAAGTTGATATCTGAGATGCCATCCCTCTCCTAATTACCTCGCTACACCAACGAGAGGGAAATGAGCCTCGAAATATTTAACGCTCTTCAGCTGTCCTCTCCACTGTTGGATCTTCAGTGGCACCAGGGCTCGAGCCCTCGACACTCTAACCTCGAGCTTGTGACCACAACCATAAAAAAGTATATGCTCTAACAGGGACCTTAAACCTGGACTATTAGTTTAAAAGCTAACGATGTACTATGAGCCTTAGTCTGCTGTGCCTTATAGCCTGGATTTGAATTCCTTAGAAGTAAAGATATTTACAAAGGTTTAATGCCTGTGCGGCGTGGGGGCATTCTAAGTATTTGTCGGTAAGTTCTTTCGAGAGGTTTGAAACCTCTGACCATGCAAAGAGTGTTCTCCCTCAAAATTGAAATAGAACAGAACCAAATCGTGCTGTCACCAACACGGTACTCAAAGTTGTGGTTAATGATAGGCGTAAAACTAGCCATTTGGCACGATCAATTTCGGGTGGCATTAGACAATCGGGTGGCATTAGAAACAACATCCACACTTAATATCCTCTACAATGCCTCTAAAAGTTTTGAGCTTATTGTCATCCCATGTTTATAACTGTCTACAATTAACTGCCTGTTACATTATACTATCAGCATGTCCCAGTCATTTACCTCATTTCTTACCCATCAAATATATAGTGGCTACGAAAAAGTTCCCTGATACATGAATTTTTTTGCGCCTATTTGTTTAAACAATCAAAAAAAGTTCCATGTACTGTTATGTGACGTCTCTCGCGTCCTTCTGCTAACATAACTCCTATGTTCTTTGACGGCCACGATTAATGGCAAAACCTTTCCAACCCATTACCAAGAAGATAAACGAATGTAACATGTAAAAGATATACTTTAAAAAGGATAGAAGCTTTTATATAATATAGGCGGCAAGCTTAGAGATAGTTTAGGGGTGGAATCATTCTGATCAAGAGCGCGGCAAGTTTAGAGATAGCTTAGTGTGGAATCATTCTGATCAATAGCGCGGCAAGTTTAGAGATAGCTTAGTGTGGAATCATTCTGATCAAGAGCGCGGCAAGTTTAGAGATAGCTTAGTGTGGAATCATTCTGATCAAGAGCGCGGCAAGTTAGAGATAGCTTAGTGTGGAATCTTTCAGATCAAGAGTTAGCAGTCCGATAGCTTTGGAAGGAATAGAAGTCCAATATAAAGAAGTTGGAATCGTCGTATATAAAGTGAATTTATAGATATCTCTCAATAGGTGAAGGAAGGAGATCTGCAAAAGGTAATATTTGATATAGGTAGTTAGATGAATCGGTTTATTTATTATAATTAAGATAAAGGATCTAGTTGCGTGATCTGACTTAAATACAAGGTTTAATTGGGTGTTAACTCTCACTTTAATTAAAATTGTCAAATTAGAATTAAGTAATATAAGTTATTCTTAATAAAAGTTGTATTAAGAACTACTATGTCTCATCATTTTGATAATCCCACACCTCTGCTTACGGGGAAACCCGGAACGACATAGTCATCACAGGATGGCTATGTCACAATGGGCCGAACGTGTATAATTCTGGGTTAGGTAATGTAGGTGGAAGTACAGTTCTACCTAAAAATGTACTTTTCGGGGTCAGAGAACATTGCAGAGTTTATCGAATCTATAGAGAATAACTTAGTTACTTGAAATCCCAAGTAATCTGTCATGTGCTTACTTAAAAAGTCATCTCAGGGGAAGGGCTCAAGATTGGTATTCGATATTTGGATCGTTGTTAGTGCAAAATACAGCCACGGATTTTGCGCAGCTCAAGGCTGAATTAGCAAGGCTTTTCCCGCGGTCAAAAAGAAAAATTGCAAACGCAATTCTACGCGTCCCAACAGGGAAGAAATCAGGAGCCATCTGATTTTTTTTATAAATTATTAAAATAGAAAGAAGTTTAGAATTAGGAATGTCCCAAGCAGAGTTGGTGGAGCATATTTTGGTTCGACTCGAACCACAGATCCAAGATTATGTGGAAGTAGAAATCCACAAAACACGATACAACTTTTAGAAGTCTTTCTAAATTCGAAAGAGATATTCTTGCAAATTAAAAAGGGGTTCTCAGAACGATAATATAGAAAGACGAGGTAAAAATGCGCATAGGATCCCTTAAATTTTTTGATGCTAATGGTAGAAACTGGAGGAATTTGAAATAGGACGGCCAAATAACAGTAGAAATGTTTTTTTAGAGAATAGCCGTAAAAGTAATAGGGGTTCGAGAGGAATAGGTTTCAGAATAATGATAAAAGATTCAAAAAAGGGGGTTTTCCATTTGAAATGAGCAAAAAATGAAAATTTTAATAGGGGGACCAGAAATGGGGGTTCAGTAAAAATTTTCATGAATAGGATAAAGGGGACGTTTATTGTAAATTTAAAAGATAAACCCTCAAGAGGTGTCGAAAGAGAAAATTAGGCTTTCCCGATATGTATATCACCCGTAGAACTTCCCCACTTTCCTTTTTATTAAATAACACTTTTTTTGAAACCCTTTTGGGCAAACAGATAAATCATTTATATCGGAAGAATATTAGAAAAATTTTTTTCTATAGGCAAATAAAAAATCGCGAGCCCCGGTAAAAAGCCAGGGGGGGAAAAGCCAAAAATGGGGGTCGTAGAATTGAATATTGCATCAGACAATTCGAAAAAAATTTGGTATTTCATGTGTGAAGATTTAGAATACCCATGATTCTAGGTATCGATTTCTAAGTGGGGCAAGAAAGTTTAGATTTTGATCAGAAATCGTTGAAAAATTTAAAAATTTACTGGTTGAAGATAAAAAAAAAATAAAGGAAATTACACGTTAATGGGTCAAAATGGTTAAAATGGTGGCAAAGTTTTACCGAAAAAAATATGAAAAGTATAATTGAGATAAAAATTTAAATTTTGCCATAATCAGGGGGTTTAGTACTTACTGCGGAACAATTAATAACAGAACAGAAAAATGACCCAGAATTTTGGGCTTTTATAGATATTTAGGGAAAACCCCCAAATAAACCCGGGTTTAAAACAACGATATGTGAGAATTGGTCCCAGATTTCCGTTTTTAAATTTAAGGATTGTTATTTTATGCGAAACAGCAACGTCATTAGGGGAAATGGGGTATACATTCCAAAAACTTTTAAAGGGAATAAAAAAGAGAGAATTTCATGACAAGCCAATTGCTGGACACTTAGGCAATTTAAAACGTATCATAAAATTTGGGGCGTTTGTTATTTCCGACATGAGAAAAAACAGATCAATATGTCTCTACATGCCATATTTAAAAATTAATAACTATAAAAAAAGCGTTACCACTGGTCGATTAAACCAATTATATCGAATTATCCGAAAATAGTGACGTTGTTTTTTAGGCCCGTATCCATATCGAGAATAAGACGTAACCGCTATATTTTTGTAATAACCGATCATTTCGAAATGGGTGAAATTATACTCAA
>BMAV01004241.1:0-32500 GCA_019973955.1 Trichonephila inaurata madagascariensis | reverse complement strand
ATTTAAGATTAAAAAAATTTAAAAAACTCAGAAAGCGAGGAGATTCAGGGAAAAAAAGATTTAGGAAAATGAATTTTTTAAGGGCATTGAGAACCCTTTGGGAAATTTACGTTTTTTTTTCCCCCAAGGGGGTTTGGGCGTTTGCGTCCTTCTTTTTAACATAACCCTAAAATTCTTTGACGGGGCCAAAAGGCCCAAAAACCCTTTTAACCCCAAAACCAAAAAAGAAAAACGGGGTCAAAAATGTAAAAAAGAAAACCCTTTTAAAAAGGGTAGAAGCTTTTTATGAGAAGAGGGGGCAAGTTTAGAGATAACTTGGGGTGGGGTCATTCGGGTCAAGAGTTAGATGTCCCATAAAACTCTGGGAAAAAGGATACGTTCATAATAAATTAAATTATAAGGAAAATCTGAATCTTCCCTCTAAAAATTTCATTATAGGTATTTCTCAATCGCTGAAGGAAGGTGACTCTACAAAAGGTAAAAATTTTGTATAGGAAGTTAGATTAATCAGTTAATTTATTATAATAAGATAAGTGATCCAAATTGCGCAATCGACTTGGGAAAATAAAAAAATTTAATTGGGGGTTTAAATCTCACTTTAAGAAAAATTGTCAATTAGAATTAAGTAATATGTTATTCTTAATAAAAGTTGTGTTAAAAATCTAATATGTCTCATCATTTAGATAATCCCCCCCTAGCTTACGCGGGATTTTAATAGACATAAAAAACCAAGATGGCTATGTCTCAAGGTTTCTGAAAAAGGGAAAAACCAATTTTAAATTTGTTTTTCCGGGAAACCCTTTAAACTTCTGAGGATTATATTTATTCATTGTTTTTAAAAAAATTTCCTGGGATGGTTTTCAATTTAAAAAGAAAGGCAGGTAGGACTTCCAAAGAAATTGAAAGGAGATGAGATATTTTAAAGGAAAAGAAAATGCCTGGATAGTAAAAAGAAAAATTTGTGGATTGCTTAACATCAATTCAGCATTACAATGCTGATGCTAGATATCAGTGAAGCTTTAATGTTTATTTAATGATGAGAAAAAAAAGCATTTCAACTTAAATGTAACATTTAAAGGAGTCAATTTCTGATTCGAACTTTTTAAACTGCCCTATTTTTAATATTAAAAAAAAATACTTGGGAGATCTCAGAAACATTTTAATTAATTATATATATATATATATATATATATATATATATATATATATATATCTGTGTGTTATGCGTGCATTATTACGAACTTGTTTTAATATACTTTGGTATTGAGGTGTTCCATTTCTAGTGATAGTTGCAATTCTGAATAAGAAGAAAAGGTTTTTAGACGTTAAACATCCATACTTTATTGAATAACAAAACGACAGTAAAGGCTTTCCTGATTTGTCCTAGTACACGGGTGATGCAAAGCTACATCATCCTATTCGAAAAACGATGAAGTTTATGTTTTGGGAAAATAATATGATTATATCGCGTTAAAAGGGTGAATTAGAAATTAATAATGAGTTAAAATCTTGGACACACACATCAACCACATCAAGACCTCAAGACCTTTTCTAATTAAAACACCTTAAGTGAAAATTTACGGGACTTTCTACAAACGCATATGTATATATATATGACATGTTTTGGAGTCAGAAACAGACTCAGTTTTTAAAAAGGAACCTTATTCAATCATTTCTAGATTTCATCTGAAGCTAAGAAGCAGAGAGCAAAAGCAGGCCACCGTGAAAATCTTAAGTGGGTTAACACTTAAAACACCGATCACGGATTTAATGAGTGCACTTGAAAGTTAATGCTGACATATAAGGCTATTAAATATAATGATCTGGAATTAGACATGTTTATTGACTAGGCCATATATGTTCGGAAGAAATAAATGGGTGATTAGTTTGATAGTTGAAGAGGTAATGAAAAAATAAAAGTTAAGTGCTAGATAGGGAATTTAATTTTTAATCTACACTGGTGTGGAAAACTTAAGCAACAGGTGGGTTTATTGCCATAACTTCACGAAAAATCATCTGAGAGACATGAAATTCTGAAATGAGGGAGAGTATTATGTACGTAAAGGATGACGAAAGCATCGGAGCTGAAAAAGGAATAAAACGCATACGGTATGGAATCAAACAAAAACAAGCTTTATTGAACGCATAGTATTGTGACTCATGATTGTCTATCCAACAGGAAGAACAACAAGCAGATATTCCTTATATGGTATATGCCCTCCCTTACTACAATGGTTGCTTTGCACCGTCTCCGCATACTCAGAACCAGCTGGTGCAACATTTCTTTAGGTAGGAGTGCCCATTCCTCAATCAACATCTGCTTGAGTTGTTGATTGTACTCCGGATGATGTGAGCGTGTGGCAATACGTCTCCCCAAAGCATCCCACACATGTTCGATGGGATTTAAATCTGGGGAGCACGCTGGCCAATCCATTTGAGTGATATCTTCACTTTCCAGCAGCTCTCAACAGCAAGAGTGCGATGTGGCAGTGCATTGTCATCCATAAAGATGAAGTCTGGGCCAATGGCACCTCGGAAAAGATGCAGATGGGGAAGAAGTACCTCCTCACAATAGCGATCCCTGGTTACAGACTCTCTGTCGAAAATGGGAAGCTCAGTTCCGCCGTTCAGCATAATGCCAACCCAGACAAGAACTCCAAGACCACCGTAACGATGTCTTTTCTTGATGTTACTGGGATAAAACCGGGTCCCGATCTCTCCAAATCAAAACGCGTTGAGAATCGCTTCTGGTACTGAACCGACTCTCATCCGTAAAGAAACACGACTCCATTGATCAGTTGTCCAGTTTTTGTGCTCTCTGTCCCACTGTAAACGGTGGCTTCGGTGGCCATCTTTCAACGGGAGGCAGCGTTCAGGACGGCGGGTGAACAGGCCCCCTTTGTGAAGGCGTCTGGCCACAGTAAACCGCTACACTTGTCGACCTGTTGCTGTACAGAGTTTCTGAGCAATGGCGCTTGCTGACTGCTCTCGAACTTTTTCGCCTGCAGGATGATATATCGGTCATCCCCTGCAGTTGTCGTCCTCGGGCGGCCACACCAACCTTTCTAACAGCTGTACCTGTGGTTTGGAACGCTTTCCAAGCGCGCGAAACGACACTTTTGTTGATTCCGAACTCTGCAGCTACACTGGTGACAGTACGCCCATCCTCCAACTTTCCGATCATTCTTCCAAGTGTGAAGTCATCCAGATGATTTCTTCTAGCCATATTTCACGAACTGACTCACTGGCACTTGCAGAGAATATGGTGAATTGCGTCTCCGTCCTTCATTTCATTCTACTGTTGAGCAGCGCGCGCCGACATCACGCGTTTTGCGTACGCTCACATCGCTTCTGACGTTTTTGTTCCTGATATTTGCATACGCATGACGTTTCTACTGACTTAACGTGTTCCCTCTACTGATCTCCAGACCTCCTTTTCTGCAATTGCATGGCTATCTGCTAAATTTTTACATTGTTGCTTAAGTTTTGCACACCAGTGTAATTTAATTATCCTTACATTTCCCCTCAATTTTTAAAGGGAGTCATGGCGTGATTTGTTCTCTCTTAACAAACTTAATAAATTTTCAACATATACAAAACAATACATAACATCATTGGGAAACACATATTACACACAGTAGAAATATTTATGTAAAAAGAATACTAAAATCAAAATGCACTAAAATAAATGAAACTATAACAAAAAACATAGTAATGACACTTCCAAAATATTAATTGATAAAAATGAATTTCCGTACATATAACTGAAGATTAGCTTGTTCAAATCTATTCGACATCCAGAATATGAGCTCGTGTTTCTTCCTATTCCTTCATAATAATAGATTAGTAGCTAGCATTAGCTAGCAGATAATGTTTTCAAAAAAATTATATTGGAAAATAATATCATATCAAACAATAAGATAGTAGATATAAAATACATGGTATCATACAAATATTAAAATACTAATTTTGTATAAATATCTACTCTGGCGCCATCGTTGTAATACCTTATAGTGTTATACAAAATTTGCATGTATGAAATACATTTTTTAAAAAGATAAAAAAATATAGACACCAATAAAATGAAATTAATAATAATATGAAAACGGTGTACAACAACTTATATGCACTATTCAACACAATAAACAATATTTTATTTCATATGCGTTATAAAATATAAGAATATAAAAATGTAAAAAATTAGAACAATATAGGGATAAAAGTGAATATAAGAGTATAAGACTAAAGAGCCTTTTTAAAATCTGAGTCGGAAATGGACTCTCTTTTAGTATTAATGTACTTTTCACAGTATTCATTGTAACTTAACAATATCGCATACAATATTTTGAAGAACCTCTCCGTAACCTTCTCAAGTACTTGGTGTCATACATCAAAGTTCCTCTGATTTTTTTCCATCGCACATTCACTAATATAAACTGTATCACATTACTTATTTTTGAACACATTTCTCTGAGAAATCTGCGTGATCAAATCACAGATGTTCAAGGATGCTAATAAGTAAACAAAAAGAGGTATACAAGTCAAACTGAACACGTTTATCCTCTTAATGTTTCAAGACATATAAAAAATTATAATGATTGTATTCTCCCTAATCCACTGTACAATATCCAAAAATAAACTTCAAGTTATTAAATTAATTTTAAAGTTAGTTAAAGAAAATTTCGAGAAATAGTGAATCTTGATATATGGTCGGCCGCTGAAGAGAAAAAAAGGACGGGTGGATGATGAGAAGGTGATGGAATCTGAGGAGAGTATACATTGTATCTTGAATCGATATGGTATCTGGACGTTGATATGATCATTTATCCATAATATCATCTTCCATAACCTGTTGTCTACATATGGGCAAACTGATTTAGCACGGTGAGGTATTTCCTTGCGTCAATGGATAAATTTTGGGTATATAACTCTCATTCGTATTCTGATTTTGATTTTTTCTTGTATGTTATCTAAAAGTTACATTTTTCCCTTTCAGCCTCTATATATTGATGCAGCCTTTGTAACTGTATTTCTATGGATTCCATTTTCCTTTAATCTACAAGTGGTGAATTTTCCAGCTTCTTCTTCTTCCATGTTTATCCGGGATGCGATTTATTATTTTATTCTGTGGTTCTATATTCTTTTGTGGGTCTTTGATGTTTTTTCTGTTTTAGAAGCACTGAAGATGAATCTCCGCTGGATTGACGTGTGTTCCGGAATTCACGTATTAAAATTATGTTTCAGTTAGTAAAAACTTTAGGATCAAGATTCGGAGATTTGATGTAAGGGTCTTCTTCATGGCTCCCCTCTAGTAACTTGGTTATAAATAAGATTTTCTGTTTTTCTTGTTATATCGAAAGAATCGAAACGTACTTTCGAAATTTCTAAGGAATGTTTGACTGGCATTTCCTAGTTATATTTTTCGAAAAAGGTCTGTAAATCTTCAAATCGAATATCATTTTTTTTATAATGGTTAGATGTTGTTTTAATTTTTCGCCATCTGCATCTATATTCTCTTCTTGCTTAATTTTATTTTCGTTCTTTTGCCTCTATTTTTTGAAACATAAATTACTGAAATTTTTCTTAGGAGAAGACGATAACTTAGTTCTTTATGGGCAGTGATTTGATGTCATTCCTTAGATTAATAGAGCGTTTCACCGTGGAACCGATGTCTTCTACCCCAAAGATATGAACAGCTCTGTCAGAGTCTCCAACAAAATTATATACTGGTTAAGGTCGTTGGAGTTCGTTTTTAATTTAAAATTATTTTACTATATTGATTAGGTTTTACTTTAATATTCGAAATTTATTCGCAGATAGAATCCTGCCGGCTTTATTTCTGACATGTTTTGGAGTCAGAAAAAGACTCAGTTTTTAAAAAAGGAATTTTATTCAATTATTTCTAGATTTCATTTGAAGCTAAGAAGCAGAGAGCAAAAGCACGCCATCTTAAAATCTAATTAGGTTAACACTTAAAACACCGGTAGCGGATTTCATGGCGCACTCTTGAGTACACGCGTCTTGTCCGTCCCGGCCCAGAATTTGTTTTGCTTACTGTCTCCAGTTCATGTATGTTCGGAAGAAATAAATGCGCAATGCCAGTTGAAACTACGAGGTAATGAAAGAATAAAAAGTTGGAAAAATGTATAGGAATTTAATTTTTTATCTATTTACTATATATATATATATATATATATATATATATATATATATATATATATATATATTATATTTATGAAATTTTGTATGCGCATGTATATATACAGGGTGAGTACAGATACACTTCTTACAATCGTTATATCAATCAATGTTTCACAAACTCATGATCCATAAAATAGATGCATTCTTTTAAAGTTTATATATCTCACCCATGACAGAAGTGACTTTAAGCAATAGCATGTTTGGATTATGTAACTTGACAACCAAAAATGGTGGTGTGTTAGCTGTGAAAAGGCATTTGTATGTTTTGACTTCAGTAAATTGTTACGAAAAGCCGTATTTTCGATATGTTATCCTTTCATTGAATCGTAGAATTACAACATTTATAACTTCATTCTCCGTTCGATGATGCACCGCCTCACTGGTCAGCCAATGTGTGAGATTACCTCAATGAACAATATCTTCAGAGATGAATTGGACAAGTTTGGAGCACAACATTCCATCTTCTACACAATGACCACCAAGAAGTCCTGACTTAACGCTTTGTGGTTTCTTCCTGTGGGTGTGTATATGAAATCAAGGTATTCACCCCTTATTCTTTTGTTTCTAGCGGAGCTGAAAAAAGTATATCATAACAACAGCTATCAAAGGACCTCGATTCAAATATCCTGACACGCCTTGGGCGACGATGGATTACTGGTACAACACCTGTCATGTGACTAGGGGGTTTCATACATAGAACTCTCATCTGTGACTGTCCCTAACAAAAGTTTAAATAATCCCATACAATTCCGTTACATATAGGATGGGAGAATTTAAACCATTGTTTATTTTTACTGCATTTAAACCGTTATTTATAGAATACCCTACACATATATAGGAGGTGTGGCATAAAAGTAATGAGGATTTTTTATTTACCAAAGCCTTACAAAATGAGCAACTCAGCAATCAAAAGCAATCAAAGACAAGCACAAACTTACCTTTAAAGTACTTCCCTTCGGCAGCCACACACCGATGGGGACGTTGTTCTCATCTCTGGTAGCAGCGCTGGAAATCTTCGACCGGTGTGATCATCAGCATGTCCGCCACACTCTTTTGGATGTTTTCTTAAGTCCCGAAACAACGTCCTCTGAGGACACTTTTCAGGTAAGAGGAAACGCGTTCATGATTGCTCGGCCGTGAGAGAGTAGTGAGACTGAGGAGCCATAGAGGCTTTGAGATGCGCTCGTTCATGAAGGTGTGACATGGCAGTTGTCATGATGGAAAATCCATTTGTCGGCAACGTCTGGTCTCACACTCAATGACCCTTTCTCCTCCGAACCTTTCAAGGACGCCTTTATAAAAAAAACTTGGTTGATAGTTGGTCCAGAGGAACAAATTCTTTTGTGGAGAGACTCCAAACAAATGAGACAAACCAACAAATCAGTATTGATTTGATCTTCGATTTGCTCATTCGAGCTTTTTGGTAGATCAGGAGTTTGCAGTGTGCAACTCCTCAGTTTGTTCCTGGTCTCAGGAAAGTATTCAAAAATCCGTGATTCATTATATGTGATCACACGACTAAAGAAATCTCGCTCATTAGCGAATTCGTCAAGAAAATCAAGCATTAATTTGTTTTTTCGGAATGTCCTTCTGCTCAATAGGGAGATTTTTCGGTACCATTTTACACCAAACTCCTTTCTGTAGGCGCAATGTTTAGTCAAAATTTTGATGAACGGTGAATCTTCTCAAATTTAATTGTTCACCTTAACATTCTCAAAGTTAGCGACGCTCCTGATCCTTCCCAACGAAGTTCATGCTGCTTTTCATCAAAGCGTTGAAGGCCTTCCAGAACGGCCTTCAGCGTGTTTTCTGCCTTATTAAAGTACTGACCAGTGCGCCTTGTAATAAAGAATCAGTACCCCTTTATAGGCCTGTTTTAACTTTTAAAAACAGCTTTTAACTTTTTTTGTATAAACTTCTTTGCCGATTCTCCAAGTTTAACACAAAATTCTAAAAGTACAACATTGCTCCAAATTCCATTGTTCCATCTCGCGTGACGCGCAACCGAACACGCGCATCACCAACAGTAGTCACAAAAATCACGAAGTTAACGGAAGGAGTTGAAACTCGCACTGAGCTAAGGGAGGGCAGCACTCGATACACATGTTTCTGAAACAAGGACAACAGTGCAGTCAAGTTACCAGATCAAGTTGTACAAGCACCAGTCTCATTGTTTCTTTCTGCCACACTCGTGTATATCATTCATCCATTCATATGTACATCACTATTTGCTAAACAAATCAGTATTGAGAGTTTCATTGCGAGACAAAGACTTATTAGGATTACATTGCAAAAGTACCAAATTTACTGTCTTGGACATTTTATCCTACTTTCCTTTAAAATATTTAAAATTGATGTTATCTCATGCAATACTGTGTAGTTTCTTTTGCGATTCTTAAAATGAAGAAAAATCTCTTTTTTATTTTGTAAACTTTACATTCATTAATTTCAAATAAGTTTTGATGTTAACTATATATAAACTATGATAGCATGAAAGTAAATAATTACAAATATAGCCTTAGCCCAGAGTTTCAGAATTCCAAGAATGAAGATAAATTACCACTCTTTTATACCTCGCCAAAAATATTCTTTTAGTATACAAATATTTACCTCCATCATCTTTTTGTTATATTCAATATTTTATCATTCTAATTTTAAAATGTGTTTTACTATATAAAAGTTCACATATCAGATAACCTCAAATGCTTATGTTGAGTTATCAATAAAAAAAATTTGAATTTGAGAGCATTATTTCCTTAAAAGTATCGCACGAGTTTCAACTGTATTTTTTTTAAAAATAGACTATTGAAATGATTAAGTGCAGTGGTAACCGACTGTTTATAGACGCAAGTTAGGGTCAGATATTTTTTCTGGCGAGTCACAGGTTCGAATTCTAATGTTACTAAAAATTCTTGTCGTGTAGAAGAATTACACGTGCTAAATTTGCTTCGAGGTACAAATTCTCCTTTCATTTTATTCGGTGGTAGAAGTTTAAAAGTTAGGATAATGTCTCGTTACTAGGCAGTGCGTCAAAATTACTAGGTTCTCTTTCTATTCCACGTCGCTTTATTAATACAAGGGAAACTCTGAATTTTTTGAGATATGCGCAGACGAGAAGTTACAAAAAAATAACAAATTAATTTGAAAATACAAAGTATTTTTAACACATCAGACGACTTTTTTGCTGACTTCCTTCAAATTTTTTTTAGCGTAGAACAAATTTTAGACAGAAGAGAAAACGCAGTTGACGCGTGAGAACATTATTGTGATATGATTTTCTATGATTTTAAAGTAGTAATACATGAAGACAAATGCTTTCAACGTTTACAATTGGCATTTTATGATGAACCAAGTAGTGTTCAGATGCTGGCAAGAACTTAAAATATTAAGTCACAATTCTTCAGGATGAAGAGCAGTCAGGAAAACAGTAGTTGGTGTACCGTACAATGTGCCAGCCATACGAAAAATGCCAATGGTTCTGATAATCGCTGTACTTACCAAAATGACTACAAAAAGAACACATAACATTGATCCACAGTCATACACAAAATTATTCGTTGAAGAATTATACGAAAAAGTAAGTTACCCCTTGAGTTCCCTCTTATACCCAACTGAGCACCAAAAAAGAGGAGCATGTCAGAACCAGTAAAGAAATCCTTAACCCTGTTAAACAGTGCTTCTGACAACCGCATCATTTCTAAAATTGTAAGGGGTGATGAAACGTGCATACATTTTTCTGACGTTAAACACGTAAAGAAAGAAAAGCAGGGATCATTGAAGATGCACCCCACGCCGACATTGATAAAAGACAAAGAGCAATGTAAAAAGTAATGTATGCCTGTTCTTCAAAAGTACGAGATTAGTCAAAAGCCATCCGGTTGGAAGAATATGGGGCGACAGTAGCAGCAAAACGCCACACAGCCCTCTAATCACCACAAGTCTTAGAAATTCTCCAAGAAGTAAATGTTTGGGGACTAATGGTCTCCCCATGACAATGGTATCTTCCATACAGCCGGTTTAGCACACACACAGCTGAGTTTTAAACAAAAATCAATTAACCCTCTGGGCGGTCTGCACTTTAAAACAGGCCATTCTGGAGACGATCTGCCAGAAATGCACCGCACATATTTTTTTGTCAGGTGGGGTTCTCAAAAGCGGTTGAGCCGTATTTTTAAAATTGCGGCCCGGCCGCTTTGGGAATCTTACTTGAAGGCAGAAAAAGCATCTCTGGACTGGCGGAATTTTACGTGCATACCGCTTGGAGGGTTAAAGTAATAGAACATCCACCTTATTATCCGCATCTAGCTATAAAAGGTGACTTTTGGTTATACAAGAAAACTTGATGAGAGAGAGAGAGGACGCCGTTTTCATTCAGAAGAGATTGATGTGGCTATAAGTATATTTTTCATCAACTCGAAGAAATGAATGGTTTGAGGTGCATTTAATCTGGGGAAAGTTCGTCTTCAGAGTTCTGCATTGATGCTGGAGGAGACTACTTTAAACTCCTTAATTATATTTTGTACGTATAATCCTTTAAAAACTTGGGTGTAACTCAAAAAATTCAGAGTGACCCTCGTAATCAATTAATCAAATCAAATTATTGAAGTTTTCTATGCGAGAAATTCTAACTGTGCAATCGAATTACAATATGAAAATATAATAAATTTCAAGTATTGTTTGAGTTGTAAGAAATTTTGATTTCATAAAAAAAATTTTCTGAAAATGCATGTAATAAAAGAGCCTTAGAAATATACTTAATTTTATGGCACAGTAATTGAGTGAGTGAACATTAACGTCGCACAGGGATTTTGGTGACGAACCTCGTAATTTGAACCATGGTCAAGACGAGGACGCAAGTAATACGACCTCGTCACCCCCCTTCCTAACTACCACACCACACCAATTCAGGACATTCTCCCACAGATTTTACGCGCATCGTTCCCCTATACGTTCTGTCTTTAGCATGCACTGGATAGAACTACTGACATGCCTGCCATGATCCGATACCTTGACCACTGGGCTGTACTTTTCATAGCCTTAAATTTATGTAACATATACCGCTTTCAAAATATAGTTAGTACCAGGGACTGTTTTAAATACTTTTTAAATTTTCAATTACTAATTATAGAACTAACTTTCAATCAAAAATGTCATTTTCCCTAATTCCCAGTGGCTACTTTGAAGTTCCCTCCTTAATAATTCAAACTTACCAAAGTGTGTTGTAGAGATTTAATATTATAACCATAAACGGAACTTACTACTCCCATCTCTAAATTGTTATTAAAACAAATTCGATGCATATGTTTGAATTAATTGAAACCTCAAAATTCTTTAAATTACATATTTTTTCTAATAAATTTACATGTAATAAACACCAAATCATTGCCACATTCAGTACTCTCCCTTGGGTAATCTCTAATTAATTAGTTTTAAAAAAAATTACTCTTTTACATATGACATCTAAATTTTTCATTCTTACTCTATCGTAATTTAACGTTCTCAAATTGGGATTAAGCAATGTCCCCTAATAGATTTAAAAATTATGGCGTGGTGCTAAGACATTTCCGAATTTATATCGAATGCAACTCCTTCTGGGGACTGGCCTAGTTAATCTAAGGTTAAGAAACATGAAACAAATCCCTATTCGATATCTAAAATGCTAAATAACATATTTTTTAAAAACATTTTCGTAAAATAATATTGAACATGATCCTCTAATGTCTTAACCGCTTGCCTGATTATCCCGAGTTATCTCGGCCTGCATATACTGCATTTAATCACTATTATCCCGAAAAACTCGGGTGAAGCCTAAGAATTTGTCAGTAAGATTGGTTTTTGATCACGGTTTTACTCGGCCTGAAGGAAATGAAAGGAAATATTCAGTTTTGATTGGCAGTTTGCAAAGGTTTGTTGGTTTTGCAAATCTTTTGGCCGGACAGGTCACATGTTTTACCTATTGTATAGAACATGTCGGCTTTTGGATTATATATAGTGATGTATAAAGAAGGATAGTTCCATTGTGTGTGTGTGAAAAAAGTAAAATAATGACGATGATCTAAGATAGTTAAAGCGATGATTTTTCAGATAGTGATTATGAAGAGGTGGACATTATAAATAGTGGAAGCGATGATTCTTTATGTAGCCTACATTTTGTATAGTAAATCAGGAGGTTCCTGATCACCTAAACAATTTAGAATGAAACTGATTGAAAAAAAAATAATTTCAGCAGCACCAAACGATATTTTCTGCCACATCAGGAAATACATCCAGCATTAGTCCATTACCACTCAGATTAACCTCAGAGCATTTTCCAGATGGTATTCCTGCTACTGAAAAAAAAATCAAATCCAAAGAGACAGTGTACTCTGTCCTACCGTAAAAGAGATTCCAGAGGTAAGCCAGTAAGAAAAAAAAAACCAGATACCCCAGTGCATAGAATGCAAAGTAAAACGTTCTGTTGTCCCATGTTTGAAAACTATCATACAAATACTAAAATTTAATTCTGTTCCATTTGCCCGAGCTAACTTCGGATAGTAAATTAACATTAAATCTTTCCACCCAAATAAAAATTAAAATTCAACTTAAAATCTACATGTTTTGGTTCGTCTTCTTGCATTTAATAATAAAATTTTTTAAAAAAATGTGATGAATTTTTGCAAAATTAAAAAAAAAAAAAAAATGTGTGAGGAAAGCAGCAACTCTTCTTAAGAAATTTATCTGCACCCGAAATCTTCGGCGAAAAGAAACTCTAAATGATTTCTGGAAATAAAATAGCTTGTGCCTCATCTATTCAGTAGATTTTCCAGAATAACTGGTAGATTTTTCTGGAAAAAGATTCTTCCCTTTTAGACAAAGAAGAAACAGTAAATAATTTATCATTAACACAATTTATAAAAGGTTGCAATACGAAGCTGTTCTAGTCACTGGTGTAGGAGGAAAGAGAGGGAATTGTTTTCAGATACATAAAACTTCAGTTTTAAGAATAATTATTTTATTACTGAACATTAAATTAATCATTAATTAATTCATAACTTTGTTGAAACTTTTTATGAGACTCAAAAAATATTTTCAACAGCAATGCCCCTTTTCATTCGTTTAAATATGCATTTTTTTAAATATTAATCATATTGATATTATATATTTTGTAATAATCGTTTATCTCAATCGTAACGTTTCATTTGAGTTTTAATTAATATTTAGGACTTGAAAAACCTAAAACTCAAATTTCTATTTAAGTATTGTTCATAAATCTTAATTTTCCTAATGAGCTAATATGAGGAAAAAACATGTCATCACAAAATTACACATAAGTTACAATATATATATATATATATAGATAGATAGATAGATAGATAGATAGATATAGATACAGATATATCTTTAACTTTATTAGTAGTTTTCATTGCGTAAAATACTATTATTTCGTCTTTACTTAAATTGAATGAATGGCACTATTTATAATTTTAGTATTTTATTAATCATTCAACTGCCCATACGGTATAGTGGTTAGTGGTGAAGACTTCTGTACTGTAGAGCCTGGGTTCGAATCCCGGAAAAGGTATGGGTGCTTGTAAATGTATACTTTCTGCGCGGCATGGGGTATCCCAGAAAGGACTTCCTGGGCGAGATTGGTGGAGAGGGAAGAGATGGGTGGGAGATCTCGAACCCTTTCAAGGTGTTCTCCATCAAAATTAGGGGTGAAATGGAGCCACGCAAATTGTACCGTCACCTGCAATAAAGTCCAGTTTCAATACGGCTAACGACATACGTCAAAACCGTTGTCATTGATAGTCTTTCCAAGATCCGATAGAGGCAGCCTGATCAAGTGGCATTTACTACCAACCTAATCCTGTAAATCGCTAATACCACTCAGTCGCAGATACTATTTTGGTTTTATCCATATTTAAATTACGATTGCCCTATTGGGGTACTACTGAAGCTTAGAATTTTATGATTAAAATTCCCATACCTAGATGATAAAACACTAAAATGAATATCACCACACTCTCAGGACACACTGCACCTTGGATAAGTTTCAGAAATACTTACATTTCCACTACTAACAACTTTCCTATTTCAAATCATTTATTCATCTCCTTATTTTCGAATTATTAAATCAGAATGTATTTGATGGTATTATATTTTGAACCTGCAAAGCTACCTGTATACAGGAATTTTGAAGTACTCCACTATTTACTATTTAACGTCATAAGTATAAAATTAATACGAAAATTAATCCCTATTAAATTATGTACTTTTTTTTTAAAACTCAAATTCATTCATCTGTAAAAAATGAGTTATGTATAAAGTACCATTTTTTAAAACTACATCTTTCTATTTCCAAATACGTAAACAATATTATATTTTTTCAGAAATATTTTTATACAAAAATTTGTCATTTAAGAGGCACCAAATACTTTTGTATTCATTTATTTCCCAGGTTAGTATGACTTTTCCTATTGCTTTTGTGTGAACACCACAATAATTATTTTCAGATAATGTTACTATTCTAAAATATTTCTTTTGTTTTACTGAACAATTAACATTCTTCCATTGATAATATTTATCTTTATATCATGTTTTTAAATGTTTTTTATTATCTAAATACATAGAACTCTATAAATAGATCAATCCATAAACAATTTAATACATTTCAGCTAAAATGTCAGTTAAATGTCAGCTAAATGAAAATTGATGATAATAGATAGATAATCAAATATAAATATCATCTGTTTATATGACTATGCATGTTCATTCAACTTTTTCATCAAGTACATCTTGATCCTTGTACCCAAAATAAATAAGTTACTGTTGTATTACAGCCAAAAAATATGAAATAAACAAACTTATTGATATGTATATATATCTTTATTTCAAGATGGAATTTTTATTTGAAATATAAAATTCTTATAATGTTTTAAGGCATTTTTATAAGACCCAATTAAATGGATAGCATTGAGAATGAACATTTATTTCCAAGTTCACATTGTTTATATCCAAGAGATCTATAACATTCAAGTTAAATTTCAGTGCTTTGAAAAGGCTATACAAATATTTGTTCATCAATGATGAAATAAGCTGTGTGACCCAGACCTTACTTAAGTACTACTTTTTAGTGTAGTTTAAAGAAAACACAATAGTGTTTACTATCAGTCTCTGAATGCCCAATATCTGTACAACAATATCCTTTTTTATTTTTTTATCATTTTTAACCCGTATCTAATCTCTGTACTTAGTCTCGGAATTGTGTTTACTTTTCAAGGATTGTACAGTTTGCATTTTGCAATTTAAATATTTTAAGTTGTATTTTTGTGAAAAAATGTGCAATAAGTACAACATGTGAAAACATGTATATTTTAAATTTTAAATTTGTGTATTTACTTTTAGACTATGTAATGAAAAAGTTTACCTTTGTAAATAACATGAAACCACCTTAAATACCTTTTAGTGAACGATGAAAAAAAATGGGAATATAATGTACATGTAAAATATTTTTCATGCTTTGTGATTTAAGGTGTATCTTAAGATAAAATGAGTTATGCAATAAATAGAAAAGATGAATAGAGATTAGTTTGATTTACGTAATTTTTAATTCATGTATAAAAGTCTGTATTTAGTCTAAATATATGTTAATCTGAAAAAAAAAATTTTTAGAAAATGAAAACAGTTAAAAATTATCGAAATATATCTTCCAGATAGATGTTTCTTTAAATGTAACTGTTTGCATTTAAAAACATTATATACCTCCTAGTATCGGTTTTGATGATAATTCAGTCATGTAGTCAAAATCTATTTGCTACTTTAAAAAAATAAAACGATATTATGTTAAATGAATGTATCAGTACATATAGCTCGTAGATATAAAACACGATAAAGGTTTAATTTTCTCCTTTAGCAATATTTCATACTCTTATTATTTGAAACTTTCTTAAGTGTATGATATATTTTTTATAGCACCATTCAACATACCGCCTATTCGGTCATATTGCAGAAACTTTTCATTAATTTTTCTAAGCCTTTTACGTTTAATCATTAATTTAATTTCAAGTGTAAATTCTGAATTTAAAAATCCCAATATAATAACCGAAATGAGAATATTTATAAAATGTGGATTTCGTACATAAATTATAGTCTTTTTTTTAAACCTAGCATAAAGTTTGATGGCCAACATCTCTCTTGTTAAAATCACCAACAAATTCCAAATTTTTAAAGACCTGTCTTTTTGAATATCTATGGTTATTTATGCATACAATCAGTGCTTTCAAACTTTCAATATTTGCGACCCAATATTCAATCATAATTTTCATCACGTTCTCTGCAATCCATGTACAATAACAATGCAGTGAATCTCTTAACAATACTATACTTTTGATTCTGGGTAGTGCTAAAATGGCCGAGACTTAAACCTGTAAGTTCCACTGGCGTATATAAACGTCTCTGATCCGCTAAAAGTGTTATTTTTCCCGGATGTATATATTTGTTCGTCGAAGTGCTATCTTTCTGTGCTGCTCTTGCTATCCATAAAAGTATTTACGAAGGCTTTAGAATGCTATAAAAAGGACCGGTATATACAAGAATGTACTTATTTCATAGGATTTTTGCTTAATTATTCCTTTCTTCCTCTTCCCCGCTTGCTACATCACATACGCATCGTAGAAGCTTTTGAAATCGGTAGTTAAGGAATTAACATGCAAACCATACAAATAAAATGTCACTATGAATTTTATATTTGACAAGCTAAGGGATCACTGGTAGTTGGGTTATTTTTTCTTCTATGAATTATAGATTGTTAAATTAATCATTAAATATCAAAAGTAATAATATGCACATTTATAAGTATGTTATATTAGCGTAAATATATGCGTATTTTATTTTTTATTATGTCAGATTGTATTTTTGTTTTTTTTACTTTAGTAAAAATTAATAATTTTTAAAATAATATTTTGTTTCGACTTTTCAATCATGTTCGCGCCTCCTCCGGACGATCCCGCCCCTTCAAGGTGGGAGCGCCTCCGAGTTGTAAGAGAAACGCTGATAAACATAAATACCGTTTCGTAATCCCGCAGCCTAAGCTTACAAAGTGGTGAAGCGGACACGCTACTTCTAAGCGAACCACCGTCAGTATATTTATTTTAATCTTCTAATAATGATATATCCATTCTTTTTTCTTTCCCTACAGCACAGTAATGTAGACAAATTACAGGTTGTTGTTGAAGGAACTCAAAACAATGTTAAACTCGCAATCTTTACTTCCTAATTTCAAGAATTTGCTATATTGTACAACTGTGTCGCTACTTTATGTTTTACCAATACCGTCTGATTGTGACTTCTGTTTCCTGTATTGTTTATTGAAAAGTATATCTTTTTAGAATACCTCAACTTACGTGAACTTGGAATTACGCTATTTTCAAATCCCATCGATTCGTCGTTTGTTTGAGAAATAAATAAGAAAATAAAAAACTTTTAAAAAATAAGCTTATATTTGGGTCAAGTTTAAAAGAGTAAATAAACTTTTCTTTAAACTATTATAAACTTACAAAGTCGTTAGACAACTCTATGATAAGGCAAAAGCTGTCGCGAGATTCAGTGCATTATTACAAACTTTAAAATTAAAACTCAATCAGATCAAGTTATTTAATTAAATCTTCATATCAAAGCCTTTATATCATGCAAATTGTGTAACGATTTTGTTAAGTTGATAGCAAAAAAAATGTTTTAACAGAAAAGTTTGTTTTACTTCCTTAGAGCATTTAAATAAAAGCTGTGTTTAAATAGGTTTTTTTTTACTTTTAATTTATTTTTACTTTAGTTATCGCTGGACAGAGTGATTCCTCAATCTGTTAATCCTATACCCACTGAATGTTTCATTAGCCAGCGACTTGAACAGTCCAGCTAAGGGGTACTCAATCTTTTTTTTTCCGCCAGGCCACATGTATATGACAGATATTTCACTCGGCCCGCAACAAGAGGATAATGAAGTGTAGCATAAAGACAATCAAAACATCTATTGAAAAGCAAAATTAATTAAAAATATTAAAACTTTTTGTTTTTACGATAATATTATATCAAAAAACGAAAACACAATTTTTTTAAAATCCGTAATTTTAACCATTTTTCAATTTTGTGCAAAAATTTGATAATACTATTCTCTACAAACGAAAAATATTTTCGTGTGATTATAATCAAAATGACGAAGTTTTTAAAAAGTTTTATTAAAAATTTAAGTATTTTGAAAAATCGTAAAAAAAAAAGTTTTAGGCTTTTATTTTTAAATGAATTCATTCCTGAAATAGAAAGTCTAACTTCTTTAGTGCAGAATGTCGATCTTCGCAATTATATTGAAATATTCTATGAATTTTCTAAGGAAAACGCATCGATCATCTCTGAGTCATTTTTAGAAAAAATTGTGAAAAAAATGGAAAATGCCATTATTTTTTAAAAAAAGATTCCTATACCTCACATCAAGTCGAGAAATAAATGGTCTTTCGAATTAGGTAATTATTTTTGTCTCAGTTTAACAGAAAAGAATAAGATGGTTTTTGAAAATAGGTCAAAAATCGAAACTTCTTTAAGCTCAATCCGATAAGCTGCTTTGGCAGAATAAAAGCTAACATGAGTAAAAGGTTCGCTACCCATCTTTAACCAATTGCGATATCGGAATATAAAACTACCGTTTATAATACAACTTTAAACCAAACGTTTAACAAAAACTTCAGCTCAATCGGTTGAAGACATCAGCTTCAAAATTGAGTTGCAAGATTCCACCCGAACAAATTACTTTAATTAATATCTTTTGAATCATAGAACGGTTATATCGGAATATAAATGGTCAAAACATGCATTGTCATCCAAACTAAACGTGTATACGAAGTTTCAGTACAATCGGTTGAAGACATCAGCTTCAAAACTGAGTTGCAATATTCCACCGGAACATTTTACATTGCAAGTTAAATAAAAGCTTGTAAAATAGGTGAAACTGGTGAAATTTGTAATTTAATTGAAGAAGTTTTCAATATTGCCAGTCAAATAAATTTAAAATATATAGATGATCGTTCAAAAACTGCTAAAGGATTTCCATTATTTATGAGCTCATAGAAATGAGACATTGAAGAACTTGAGTCTTTGGACACAGTTCAATTGGAAGATCGAATGATGGTTAGGAATTTGACAGAATGGCTCAACTTAAATGAAAAAGGGTTACAAATTTTAGAAAATATAGCCTCGAATGATGAGTGGATGTTTTCAACAAAACAAGGAATAAAGAAAAATTTAAGCTACTAGCTACGATGAAATTTTACGAAGAAAAACTATTTGGGCCGGCAGACTATTTATGAAACCTTCTATATAAAAAAAGCATTGGTTTGCGATTTTGTACTTGAGTTATCTAAGATTTTATTAAACATTTTTACTTATTTATTATTTTCTTCCGTCTTTGGCCCCAAATAAAAGTAATTTATATTTATTTACATGTGAAATTATACCCCAGCTTACGCGGTTATCACTTAGTCCCACCTATCGCGTAAGTTCAGGGTATTACTGATTTTTATAATCATTATTATTATTATTGATTATATATGTATATATAGAACATCCAAAAACATTGTATTATATATATATATATATATATATATATATATATATATATATATATATATATATATATATATATATATATATATATATATATATGACATGTTTTGTGAGTCAGAAACCGACTTAGTTTTTAAAAGGAACTTCATTTGAGGAAAGTTAGACATCATCTAACGCTAAGAGGCCGAGAGAGAAATGAACGAGACACACCGAAAATCTTAAGTGGGTTAGCACTTAAGATGCCAATCGCGGATTTCATGAGTGCACTTGAAAGTTAATGCTGACATAGTGGCTATTCAATATAACGATCTGGAATTATACATGTTTATTGGCTATGTCATATGTTCGGAAGAAATAAATGGGTGATTAGTCTGATGCTTGAAGAGGTAATGATAAAAAATAATAGTTAAGAGCTAGATAGAAAATTTAATTTTTAATCTAATTTAATTATCCTTACATATATATGCATGTGTTTGTGAAATAAACTTTGAATTGAAATGGGAAAGTCAATATGTGTAAAGAAAATTGTTTGAAAAAAATCATTTAAAAAAGAAAAGAATTAAAAGTAGGAAAATAAAAGTGAATTGAAACCAGTATCTACTATGCAAAGCAAAAATAGCTATGATCCAAAAGAGAAAAAAACATCACATATGTTTTTCACTAACCCTCATTAATACTATAATTAAAATAAACTGTTAAATAAATATCTAAATTATAAACTAATCACGATAAATTCTTTTATTTCTTTTAACATAATTATTTCATTGAAAAAAGATAGATACAAAATGAGGACACTATTTATCGCGGAAAATTATAACTTTTATCCAGAAACAAGTAAATTTAACTACAAGTTATTTAAAGTACTTAATTAAATTTAAATAAATTAAGTAGATAAAATTATTTCAATTTAAATAAATATCAAAATTATTAAGTTTTAAACAGGTTCTCTTTTGTGTTGAAAATTGCGTGGGTAATTTAAAATTAAAAACGACACAATTAATTAAATATACTACTTCAATAAGTAAATGTTATTTTAAATTTCAGAAAATTTTTCTCTTAACTAGCACAGTTTGTCTTACTTAATTACTTACTTAACTTATTAAACTTGATTCATTACAACTCATATACTTTCTTACTACTTTATTTTTATTTCTTTTTATTCATTAGTATTAAAATAACACGGTTTAACTTACTATCTAGAAAGAGTTATATATTTTATTAAGAGTAATATTAAGTGATGTTAATAACATATAATATTAAGTGATATTAAGTATAACATATTAAGTGATATTAAGAGTTAATATTATGTTTAAAACTCATTAAAAATGTAACAGTCAAAATAAACTCATTTGGGGATAGAAATTTTTATTCGTATTCTTCCTATATTTGAAATCATAATTAGTTATGATTATATATTAAGCTCTGATTTTTTAATATGCATAGATTTTTTAGGCTATAATTTTTAAAAGGTAATAAAATCAATTTAATTTGCATTTGGTTGTTCATTGCTTCTTTTGTTAAACAAGCATTAAAATTTATTTTGTTGGAAATATTTTAAAGCTACTCGAGATTCACTTTCATGCATTGTCATTGTCTCTTCAGCAATATGTATAGCTATTTTCATGAATAGCTATTTAAGTCATGTAGAGATGAGTGAGTGAATATTAACGACATCGCTCAGTTCAGCTACTCGAGGGCTTTTTGCGACGGATCTCGTAATTTCAAATCATGTTCAAGTGACGAGGACGCCAAGTCATATAGAAATAAATGTTTATTAATGATTTCTGTTGCTAATAATTTATTTCTAAATGATTTTTAATATAAAATAGTTGAAATTTTTTTTATAATATGTATAAGGCTCATTTAATAGGATTAGTATAAACAGTTTTAAATAGACTTTAATTTAATAAATATATGATTCAAAATGCTGAAAGTTAAGCATCCAAATAAAGCAATTAATTCTACTTAAATTATCATATGAGATTTATATATGTATTCTAGACAAGAACTATGAAGAACAGAAGAAAAAAAAATAAAGTTATTATGAGGCACACAATTAGGGATTGCAATATCGGACCAAAAGTTCAATACCGGAATTCGGTACTTCTTAGCACTTAATACCGAGATACCGGTTTTAATACCGGGAGTAGAAATTTTAGAAAAAGACAGAAATCACTGAGTACTTTTTTGTTTTACTTACCAGTTTTATTAGAGAGTGTAAATATCACAAAAAATAATTCGTAACTTATAAATTATACAGTATATAAAGAATCACAAAAAAAGTGTGAATAGTAATATTCAGTCTGTGGTACTATTATAACTTTTTGAAATGTTATCTTAAAAACCATAATTCATCAATTGTACTGTCATTAAGCCTGAAACGTAATTTTGTGCAAAAATTACCAGCTGTAGAAAACGCTCTTTCGGCATCTATGCTAGTTGGTGGTGCTGTTAGTAATGAGCGATACAAATTTTCCAAGTATTTACCTTTAAATACCTCATTTTCAAATAAATCGATTTCTCGTTGGATGATTTTGGATATAGATGCTTTCTTTACTGTATTTTGGTTTATTGAAATGTTTTTAGTCATCGCTAATTCTAATTTTTGTCCAAGGGACAATTACTTTTCATAATTGATATTAGTGTCATCATTTTCGATAACTGTACTGAATTCTTATGAATGTGAATAGTTTGCGGATAAAAAGTTTTAAGTAAGTTTACTATAAACTTTATTACATTTGACTTGGTTAGTACTGATACAGTTCTGGATATTAAGTCGAATTCACTGTCCGAAAAATTAATTTGCAGGTTTAAGTCGATCATTGCCTTTTGATTGGATTTTTCAGTTTAAAAAATCTTTCCATCTTAGAGTAAACTCTTCTAAAGTGTTTTACAACAATATTACCATATGTTCTGTTTTATTTTCAGTTAGTATATATTTTTGTAAAAAGGCATTTTTTGTAGGGGAACGTTTAAATACCTTAACAATTTTTCGAACTTTATTAATTATAGGAAGCAATTCTTGATGAGTTAATGTTTCATCCTCATTAGTAATATCTTCAACAATTGCATTGTCGTTATCATCATTACCAGTATCACTCTCACACTCTTCAAAGTCGAAATCCGAATTTTCTGTATCCACAGTATTTGAATTCTTCTGTTCCTTATTTTTTGGTATAAAACATCTATTACTCCTAATTGAATTCCATGAGCATAGCACAATTGCTGATTTGCATGAATCAACTTTCCACCTGTTTTCATAACTGTTTCTCCATCAGTCGTTATGGATATAATATCTTCTTTCAGGGATATCATGTTTCGCTAATTTAGATTTAAGAACAGCTACACATTTTTCGGCTGCATACTTCCCGAGATATGTGTAAGTCCTATATTCCAAAACATTTTTCTGAATGAATATTTATATTTAAATAGCGTCTATTTCTTACACTCGTTCATTCATCAAATGTAAGACTAAATTTTTCACCATTTACTTTTAACTGTATTAGCTCTTGTTTCAAAGAATTGCGAACACCGTCACTGTAGTTTATAACAGTTCTTCTTATAGTATTAACCAACATTGGTAAATTTTTAAAACCTTTGGCGGATAGTGATTTTCTTAATTCAGTAGAAGTGTAAAACACTCTAAATGGCAAACCATCTAATGCTATCGTCTTATTTACAATTTCATCCAAATTATTTATTTTTTTCGAAATAATCTTAAATTCCTTACGGCTTGGGCTTAGAAACTGTGCTTAAATTTGCACCTTTATCGCAATTAGGTCCTTTCCTCTTAAACAAATTTGTTTCATGCTTCGTTTTCAAATGTGTATGGAGTCCGCTTGTACTTTCTCCATTCACTTTAATAACACTAGAACATCTTTTACATTGTGCCAGCATATTCTTTTCATCATATAAATAATGAAACCAAACCGAAGTATTATCAACTGATTTTTTATTTTCCTTAAAGTTATTCTTATTCATTATTATGGGTTATTATTTATGAGTATATATACATAATGAGTCTGTAAAATATTTTGAAACCTTAAGTATGATATGCAAATAAAATGTGAATAACAGACTCACAAATTTAAAAAAAAATAACGAAATATTACGCATTTGCTTCACAAGTGCAACCTTGGTTTCTCAGATACGAATATCGGACTGCAAAACCTGCGAGAGTGCAGAATCGCTCTGAGCTGAATAGGATAGTTTTGGCCTTGGATGATTTACATATTTTATAACTTCTTTTGATTTAAGATACAAATTTGTATTCACAGTCTAATTAGTTTCACCCGTTAGGGAGACGTTATAGTAACAGGTGTTGACGGATGAAGGAAGGCAGAAGAGCTTGGATATGTTATTCTTATTTCAAAGTTAGGAGTAGTGCATTTAGTTCTATTTATCACAGAAATAATTTATATCTATATTTTTAAGTTCAGATTAGTAGTCTTTAATCCTGCAATTCAAGCAATGCAAAAATCAGGTGATGGATTTAATGAGTTACATGGAGAACTGTAAAACCAGCTAGGAAAAATAAACCACTTACCTTGATCAAACAATTTGCATTTATCCTTCCTGCAAAATGTGAACGACTATACAAATTATAAATCCATTTTTACAATTGGATTTTTTTTCCGAGTGTGTCATTTCTGTGATAACATTATCATTTAACAAACTTTGAAACAAGATTCAAACTATAGAATTATTACTATTCTTTACAAATTCTATTTTTCTTCAGTCACGGAAATATTATATCAAGTATTTTTATATCCAAATATATCTAATATTCTATTTTAAAGAAATGTAGCTACCGAACGATTTGTAAGAGAACATAAAATTATTTCGCCAAAAGAAATATTAACATATATTTATGCTTGTAATTGACCTTTGTTTTAAATGGAAGATTTTTACTCAAACAAATGCGATTCAAGAATAGAGAATAAGAAACGAAAAAAAAAATTGTAAAGGTTTTTTATTGTTGCATTTTTAGAAAAGAATGCAGATAAAATAAATTTATTATAATGGTTTATCCCTATAGGTAAATATAGCTACAATTTAAAACCAACCATTTAAAAATTAATTGTAATTCTTTTATTTAACTTTTTTTACATTCAGAGAATATTATTGATGATATTAGCTGAAGAATAGGATCTGAAAAGCTGATAATAAAAGCATTTTTCTTTTATATTCTTTTCTTTTTTTTTCAAATTCCAAAACCATAAAATTCGAGTAATGTTTAAATTTATTTGTAATTATCTTGTTTTTATGTTACAAACTGTTACACTTTCTCTTATTAAGTACTGATTACAATAATTATACATTTTGTAACATCTGATTGCTATAATTTTAATTTAAAAAACTGAACTTTATTACTTCTTCCATTAAAATATAAATATATAATGTATATCCTTTCCCCAATTTCAGTATGTAAAAGTAATTCGTATTAGTTATTGCCATCACTTTCGCGCAAAAAATATATTTAATGATGAGCAGCTACAGTTTCCATTTGGCAAATATTTACAAAATAGTGAAATAAACAAAAATCCTTTTTACATTACATTAAGAATGTAATCGAAAATATTTGAAGAAAACTAAGATTCCAGTGTTAAGGGGATTCACCCATGTAACGGCCTGTTTTTTAAGCATTTTTAGAGAATTTCTTTAAAATTTTTGACGACCAGTAAAAAGATAGAACTTTAAGTTTTTATCATTTATTTATATGTATTTTAAGAGAATGTATAATGTTTAGCAAAAAATATAAAATAGAACGTGAGTTATAGCGCTCTGAACACACCCACAACAAAAAATGGACACTCACTTCATTCCACAATTCCGGCTGATTGACTTATCTGAAAAAAAAAATTAACGGCGTTTTAATCTATAAGGTTAAATACATAGAATGGACTATACTCAATTGAAAGTATTAAAAATAGGATTTTTGATAGACTTCTGAAGAAAAAATTTCGAATTTCATGGTGTGTGTGTGCGTGTTTTTTATGCTTTTGTTATAAAAAAGGGAAACGTTTTCAATTTGGGAATGATCGTAGCCCAATTGGTGCGTATACTTGTTATGAGTCTACCCTATAAATTTGAAGTCACTCGGTCAAACAATTCTGGAAATATGATGGAGAAAAGTTTGAAAAACACAATTTTGAGAAAAGAGCGTCAAGTTTCAGGTCTGATTAAAACAATGAAAATCTTAATTTACCCTCAATCGGTAATGCTCTTCAAAGCTAAACCATAACTAAAACGAGTTCGACGAAACATTCAATAACTATTGATATGTCCTTGTAATCCTCTACAACAGCGTTTCTCAAACTGTGGGGCGCGCCCTCTTGAGGGGCGTGACAACTCTACGAAGAGGGCGAGAGCATATTGAAAAGTAGAAAACAGCAGATTATTTGAAAAAAATTAAGTTACTGAAAGTAAACAAACAAAATGCATAATAAAAATAAAATACATACTTACACTGATATATTACACTTATAAATGAATCAGTGCCACACAATGTATTTTATAATTACTTTAGCAATACTAAATTAAGAACGTTTAATAATTACGAATGACTTTATGGGATTGTCATGTATAAAATTATACACAAAAAGCATATATAAGACACTTATCTTGATAAATTGTACGGTTTATAACAAGTCCTTTAACTGCCAAATAAAAGTTATACGCTATTAGCGTCTCAATGCCAACCGTTTTCCACACGTTTTCACGTGTATAAGATATATTCGGGATTAAAGAGTAAATAATCTGAAATAAGTAAATCCTTCGCAAACATTGTCAAGGTCATTTTATTGCATTCCAAAATTTTACGGATAGCAGTGCACAAAAAAGATCGTACTTCGGAAAAATGTATATATACGTCAGGGAAAATAATGATTTGGCTGAGTGAAACGTTTATATACGCCGCTGGCACTAAAGAGGTTAAAGTCGTATCGTATTTTTAGCATCAGAGTATAATATTATCGAATTCAATACATTGATATATTGTATGAGGGGGTGCGATGAAAATTATGATTGAATATTGGGTCGCGAATAATGAAACTTTGAGAAGCACTGCTCTACAAACTTGTCGATACTTGTATGAGCGTATATTTGCATAGAAGAGTCAGTGGTATCAACCGGACTGTACACAATAGGCCAGCTTTGATTGCCAACTCAGCGCTCTGAACAGCTACTCTTTTTAACACCTGCTTCTTTATAACGACTTCGAATTTTAAAAATATCTTTACTACTGTATTCTAGACATGTTTAGGAAGCAATTTATGAAAAAAAAATTGTTTTTTTTTAACCCATTACATGGGTAAACCCTCTTAAGGGCAAAGAGTAATTTATTATTACAAATATTATTCACAAATAATTTTGTTTCATACGCAATAGCGAGCTTTAATCTACTTCTTATTGAAGAAACTTATAAATTATAGGCAGCTAGGTGGCTTAGAGCACTCAACTAAGTGACTCAACATATACGCACATATAATAAAATAAAGAAATCGCAATAATTATTTCAAAGGTATATTTAAACCTTTTTTACTGGAAGTTTCAAAAGGAATATAGATTATAAGATTTTGACAACTGCACACATGTTCTCTTCGGTTAATATCATTACCACTCAGAGTTACTAAAAGACAGTAATGTATAACTTTTACTTCTTATTAATTATATATAAGGAATTGTTTTAAACCCTTAATTACTAAAACGTTATTGATTATTTTTGATAAACTATTTTTACCAAGCATTTTTCTACGATTTCTTATTTCTTTTTATAATTCAATGAAAATAAAACATTTTTATAATCTATTCTGGAGTAAACTTTAGTTTTTTTTTAATATAAAATTATTTTAAGAAAGCTAAAATCACACATATAACTATCAAACACATAGAATAATTTATACATTGTGGTAAAATTTACTTAAGTTAACGACACACACACAGAGAGCGAGAAAAAGAGAGAGGAACTTTAAACATTGTCAGAAATCGTTAATAAAATCACTTTAAGGATTGCTAAAGAGCCAGAAAATCATTGAACAGAAAAAGAATTTACTTAAACTGTTTTTCTTTCTCTAATCCATGAAACTATTAAAAAGTTTCAAAATAAATTATTGCAACAATAGTATTCTATTGTACAATCATTTACGTTCAGCAAACAAAAGGTATTTCTGGTGTTTACAAGGTGTCACATGATCATTGGGGCTAACTTTAGGAAACCTCACAAGGATTCAGATTTGCATAGTAACCCATGGTGAAAACGTCTTCGTTCGGCCCTAGGTGGTGTTGTTCACAAATGCATTTAAAGGAAACGGACCCGCATTACCACAGTCAATTGACCTGCCATCGCCGCAGAGAAGTATGGAACGTTTTACAAACACCGAGCTGGAAGTTATACATCTGATTTACAGATTGGCAGAAGGAAATGCACAAACAGTAGAAAGATATTATCTTAAAAGGTACCCCAAGAGAAACGCACCGGCCCACCGGATTTTTGATAATTTGCTACACAATTTGTTTAAATATGGATCATTATAAGGTAACATGCACAGTGAGGAAGGGCCACGAGTGATTTGAACTTCCAGCATGGTACTCGGATTCCTTTGGAAGGCATCCAACACATTTTGTTCCATGTATGGATCAAAATTTATACAATACCATGGTCTGTTGGGTTGTGTGGCCCACCTTCTCTGTGCCTATGTCTTCATACTGATTCATATTCACCCAAATTCTTATACAAATCAGCAAACATCCGGTGGTCTGGTGCATCTCTGTATGGGTATCTTTAGTGATACAATCTATCTGCTGCTTGTGCATTTTCTTCTGACAATCCGTAAATAAGGTGCACATCTGCGCTTGCAAGACATTCCATACTTTTCTCTCTACGGGCGATAACAGCTCAAATGACTACGGCAATACATGTCTGCTTCCTTAAATGCTTTTGTGAACAACGCCGCTTAACACCGAACGAATAGTGTTTCAAAAGTGGCGGAACGTACACCCCCCGTATCGGGGGGGCCAGGTTTCTAGGGGGCCCAAAGCCTGAATGCCTTCAAGTACCTACCCTTAGTATAATCCCACTTCGGGGGCCAAACCCTGATTTTACAGGGGGGAACAAATGTTCTCCGATACGCCACTGTTTCCTACTATGCGTTGCTATGAAAATCTGAATCCTTGTGATGTTCCCTACATCCCCTAAAAGTTTATTCCAATGATCCTGGAACCTCCTGTATATAATATTTAACTATATAAAAATCTTTAAGGTATACAACTACGCTCGAAACCATGATTTTAAAAAAGCGCATAAATGGATAATTTTCATATTTAGTGTCACTTAGATTAGAATACATGTATAAAATTGTTTAAAGGACATTTTGACAAAAAACATTTTATTTAAATACAATATTTTGGCAAAGAATTAACTTATAATAATCTCTTTTCAAAATATGTTCTCCTTTTATAAAAAATGCTTCTAAAACAATAATATTTGTAGTGTGTGTGTGTGCTTATATAAAGTAAAGACTTCTCCAGAGAGTCTGAACTAAGATTTTTGAAAAATTCACATTATTTTCAGTTACCACCTATTGAAATAAATATCGGTACTTTTTTCTTAAAATTGCTACCCTCTGTTGTCGTAAAATATGGATAGACCCACTTCTAAGTTATATATTTAAAAAATTCTGGTTGAGCCTCTGTAGAGAGGTTTGAGCTATATACAGGCAAAATATTATTATAATAGAAGCATTTTCACAAGAGGAGAATAATTTGAAAATGGGTCATTCTATGTTCATTTTTTGTCAAAATATTGTACTTAAATAATTTTTTATTGTAATAATATTCTTAAAACGATTTTATATACATTTTCTAATCTAAGTGATACTAAATATCACAAATATTATCCATTTATACGCTTTTGCAAAATCACGGTTCCGAACGTAGTCGGATTCCTCAAATAAAATAAAATATATCCTAAGAATAGTTATTCTCAAGAAATAACTGTATTCCCGAAAACAAATAGTTTTAATATTTAAATAAATATATAGTTCCCTTCAATTATAGTAAATATCCTTCACATATATACCTACAGATGATCCGTTCAAACGAAAGATGAAGGATGATCGGAATGTCAAGATTATAATCGTAATATACCCAAATAACTACAAACATTAATAAAATCACATGCATACCTACTTTAAACAGAAAGGCAATTTGAATGCTTGAAAGGAAAGAAAACATTTATTTTAAAAGGTTATTCCATTTTCCAAATGGAAAGTCAACACAAAGAGAATAAGGTTGGAATAGATAAGGAATTCCTTTTATTCATCCGCGTTTTATATGTTCAATGGAATTGAAACGCCGCATAAATCCTTGAAGAAGAAGAAAATGAAATGAAAATACAAAGAAAAATTATTCCTCTCTATCTGGTGAATTATGGGTGAAAGAATGTTTTGGAAAACAGGACATCCGATTTGAGTTCACCAACCAGGTTGAAATTCCTTTTCTTTTGTATGCAAATAAATTATCTGAGCTCTGTTTTGTTTTAAACATCATTCATTATATTTGTTTACTTTGTAATTTTCTACTTGAATTTGATGATTGTCATTCAGATGTTATTAAAATGTTTCAATAAAAATAAAAAAAAATAAAATAAACTAGGAAATTTTTCAGATTCAAATATTTTCATAGGGTTTTTAATTCTTAATTCGAAACCAACATTGAATTCACCTATTTAAAATGAATTATCCTCAAAAGAATTTTTTTTGGTGTTTTTATGATACTAAAAATAATAAATAAGTGCACATGATGCAAAACACCTGTGTTTCTTATAAGGCTATTGCTTTTATTTTCTGAATATAAGAAACATATCTTCGAAATGTAACGTTTTTAATTCAACTTTAATATCAAATTTGTTATGTTAATTTATGTTTTGAAAAACTTAAGCGAAAATTTAGAGAAAATTTCAGGAATATATATGTGTGTCTGTGCGTGTGTGTATGTGTGTGTCTATATGTGTGTGTGTGTGAGAAAGAGAGTGTGTGTAATTAAGAAATTTGAGGACATTATTTTCATTTTTTAAACATATTTTATTATTTTTATTATTATTAATTTCCAGAAGCCGGTTATAAAGTTCAATAGCTCATTATTCTAAAACGGATACAGGAAGTGTTTACATTTGTTCTTCCCGATGTTTTTGACAAAGTCATGCATTGCAAAATTATTAATATAGAGGGCTGTCAGGTAAGATGTATTGTGAAGACTAGGTGGGTTTTTTTGTTTGTTACTGAGGTAATGTCTTATGTCTACGTTTCTGAGTCTTAATTTAGCTTAAATAGTATATCCTGAGTTTTAGATCCGCCAGGACGCTTAGTCGATTAATTTGTATATATTGGTGTAACAAAGTAATTACATTTTTTAATTTGCTCAAAGAATGAATCTCACACACAGATAAGTTAATAGCCAATCCTGTATAAGAACGATCACTTCAAAGTCTTGTTTTCTTTTCTCATTCCCATGTTTACTACCCAGCTAATATTCCAGTGAGAAAAAATTGGATTATATGATTGATGTCATGAAGGAAAACAGTATATTATAAAACAGCATAAAGTCTATAACATAAAAACTTTAAGAATCAAAAATGAATGATCGTCTTTATTTTTCCAACTCATGAAATGCTTAAAACATTTGGGAATCAATGAATAATCAAATTTTCCTTTTTTTAACCTTCATTTTCTACCCAAAAAAAAAGAGATTTTTACAATTTGTTGAATGAAACTGTGACATTACGTTAAAGTATGAGCTGAGTATTTTTCAGTATTTGTACTCTGGTGCATTTACAATATTCCTATAATTACTTCTTTGATTTCTTTCATTCTGAGAAAATATAGATTTACGACTAACGTTGATACTTGTGATTACGTATATGACCTTGTCGAGCTTCAGCAGAGATTTTTTATATTCTTTCAAGTTAACCCTAATCTACCGCATTGTGATTTACTGCAGTATTTTTCGTGCAATATTTTTTTTGAATCACTACATTGAAAATTAAAGGAAAAACATGAACAAAATACTCAACTTTGGGAAATTTAATCCGTTACAGCTAATTAATTAATTAAAGATTAACTGCAAAATTAATTATATACACTATTCACTTAAAATAAATAGTCAAATCGTTTTCTAAGATCTCCATTAACATAAAAAAAAATTAATAAGACACTTTTGACATTAACTATTTTTTCGGAACAAAGATGACAATCTTCGCAAATCCGCTGAAAACGCCGTCAGCTGAAAACGCAATTTCTGCTATAAAACTTTTCGCCTTCCCCGCTAAAATACTCCTCATAGAACCCGTGCTGTCATATATCTTGAATGAGCAGATTTAAAAAAAATATTCTTGCTAAGTATCGTCAGAGTATTCGTAAAAATATGGTTATTCTATGTAATTTTAAAGTGAGTGGTACTTATAAGTACCGTCGGTAGATAAAGGGTTAAAACCATATTTTACATTGTATATGTATTTTTTTTTTTTTCTTTTGAATATTTACTTATATTAATAAAAAACAAATCTTTAATCATTCAATCGAACTTAAAATAAAATAAACTAGCAGATTATTGTTCACCTTCTTTCCTATTAAGGTATCCAACTACCCTAAAATCATGATTTTTTTGAAAATTTACAAATTTTTCTTATGATTTTATATTATAGCCATCTTAT
>BMAV01004239.1:0-12228 GCA_019973955.1 Trichonephila inaurata madagascariensis | reverse complement strand
TAAGTTGAGAGTATTGCTGTTGGAGTCATTATACTGTTAAAAATTAAAGTCGTTTCCAATATCTAAATTTTGAAAGGGTTATTTAAAATTTCTCTCTAAAATATTTAAATAGATCTCATAATTCACAATACTATCAAAAAATACCAAATTGTTTAATCCTGAAGATGATTTATTACCCCACATAAGAACACTTCTACCTCCATGGTTCAATGATAAAACTAGATCCTTGGGGTTAATTTTCAGAAAATTCAACATTGGCAGCAAATTTATTGGGGTGACAGAAAATTCAACATTTTTGGTTCCGATGGGCGTATAATAGTTTTTAAACGAAAAATTGAGGAATTTAATCTTATAAATTTAGATGGAACAAGTACCCCTCCACCTTCATGCTTCAGCATGAAGGTGGAGGTTGTTCTTGTGTGGGGGTGTAAATTTGCTTATTGCTTGTGTGCTTTTGATTTATTTTTTATCTAAGCATCACCCACCGACAAATAAAGAGTGGGGGAGGAAGGGGTGGTGCTAAGGATAGCTCAATTTCGCCGTAATCCACTACTGAGATTTGTTGGAAAACTATACTTTTACAAGCCAATGATATTAATTATTTCTAAGGAAGCTGTATTTCAATTTTGTGTTAAATAAATAAAGTATATTTATACTCGATACAAGACTTGCACGCGTTTATATTCCTTGATTAACTTAAGCAGAAATTTTTTTTTAATCCTAAAGCATCGCTTTTGTTTGTAGTTGGTGTAGCGGAGTGTGATTGAGAAAAATATTATGTCCAAAACTGCTTAGTAATAATAAAGATATTTGTTTGATTAACATGAATATTTTAAAACTGAAGCGATAGTTGTACGGATCTTTTGCTTCTTCAGGGAAGTCCATGATGATGTGATCCTACAATCTTCGGGCTTCGAAACTTCGCTTTAAGACGACTTTTGTAACTGAGGTGTGAGCCGTTTTGTATATAGTTTTGAGCTTGGTTTAAGTTTAAAAATTATATTAAAAAATTTTAGAATGAAAAAACATGTTGGTATATAAACTTTTTAAAATAAAAATATAGCATGGCTGAAATAAAACATATTATGAAATTTAACTAGAGATGGAAACGGTTCTTTTTTGGATTCAAATTTTATAGAAAATATATTACTCTTTTTGTCTTTAATATTTCATTGCGAAAATTATTTTTTTATATTTATTTAGGGAATCGAAATTTTACGCATATGATTAATGCGTAATAGAAATCCTCTAATTTTCTTTTGGAATTCTCTTATAAATCCTTTAAATTACAATTGAAATATATATATTTTTTAGAAATATTAAAATTTCCTAATTGAAAAAGTCACCTCAGTGATTGGTGTCTTCTGAAGGCAAAAGCATATTTATAACATTTTGAAAAATATCTAATGGCAATATATGTTTGTTATTAGAGATTTCGTGTGTAAATGTCCCAATGTGTGCAGAAGTGTTCATAATCGAATCATTCCATAAGAAATACTGCAAGAAGGGTATATGGCCGCGGTAGCCGAGTGGTACAAGTATCGGATCGTGGCTTGCCTTGTCACGAGTTCGAGCCCAGTACCACTAAAGACCCACCGTTTAGGGCAGCGATGCACGTTAAATCTGTCGAGATCTGAAATGTCCTTCCATTGGTGTGATGTGGTAGTTAGGAGAGGGGGTGCCACGTCACTTGATCCTGGTTCAAAATTACGTGGCCCGTCGCCAAAAGCCCTCATGTAGCTGAACAGTGCGACGTTAATATTCAATCAAGCAAGAAGGGTATTTTACTGATTAAGAGAAATTTTGCTTATGATACAGATGCTTAATTTTATCAGAATTTAAAACTCTCAGAGCGCAATGAATAGTGCATTGGATTTCTACACCAAATAATGTGGGTTCGAATCCTGAATGGGATGGCCTAATTTCTGAGAATGTGATTTGTGAATGAATAAATAGTGTAACAACCAAAAAATAGTCCAAAAACATATATAGAAAGAAAAATCGCCTTACATTTTGCCTCTTAATATTGCGATTCTGTCATATGTATATACTTATTGATAGTAATTGGAATTATTTAATAAAAAGTAACTAAAATAAATTTTTTGAGCTAAGTAGGAATCGAAAATTGAATGTTTTTTTTATAATACTTGTTAGAGTTTAATCCCTATAGGGAGAATGATCGAAAACAAAATTTCACTAACTGAGGGAAATCACCGAAAACGAATGCTAACCTTCACTTCTCTACTTGCTGTACTCTCTTGCTGTTGTGTGTGTATGTGCTTGTGATATAATTGTGTTCACCGCAAAATGTGTTCCTTAATAAATATAAGAAAAATCGAAGGCATCTCGTCATTTCAGCAGTGCTAATCATATATCATGACATGCTGGTGACGAAGGACGTAATCGAAAGAATTTTAAAAGCAGTGTTAATTATTACGCATTAAAGGATTCGGATACGGCCACGCCCTTGCTGATCGAGGTAGGTCCCTTATCAATTTATTATTTCGAATTTATATTGCTGAACTATGGATTTAGAACAACTTAAGACGAAGCGAAGCACCGTAAGGTCACTTTTTACTAAATTGGTCACTAAAATAAATGCTAATATTGAAACCCCGATAAATGAAGAAATAAACAGAGAAATTAAGCTTGACATTTTACAAGGTCTAAATTGCCAATTAGTGGAAAAATAAAGGATTTGAAAGAATTGTATTTTGGTATCGAAAAGGTTGTTGATATTAGCGATTTGGAAAAAGAGATTATGGATAGCGAAAAATATCGGGAAACGGGAACCATAGTTAGATCGAAATTAGATAGGTATATGACTTTACTAGAAAGGACCTCCTCAAATATTTCTGACGGGTGTACAAGCAGTGAACAAGTTTCAAGGGAAACCGAAACTAATATAATCCGAAATTCCTTTAAAACCGAAAACAGCGTAAAGTTGCCCCGAATTAATATAAACACATTTAACGGTGAATCCAGCGAATGGCTAGATTTTTATAATTCATTTGAAATCGCGATACATAAAAATGGTACATTGAGTAAAATTGAAAAATTCACCTATTTAAAATCGTATTTACGTGAAGCCGCTTCAACGGCAATTTCCGGATTTGCCCTCACAAACGAAAACTATGATTCCGCGATTCAGTTACTTCAAGATCGATTTGGGAGAAAGGAACTGGCCATTAACGCTCATATGACAAAATTATTTCAGCTTGAAACGGTGAAGTCAGTAAACAATGTTCCCGCCTTAAGAAAATTATACGATAATATCGAAATTCAAGTTAGATCCCTTCAGTCTCTCGGTATTATACATCCAGAAAGCATTCGACCGTGTGTGGCTCACCGGATTAACTTACAAACCAATCAAGTACAACCTACCCCTCCTTATCCAACTCCTCCACTACAATTCAATCGTTCTTACCAAGTCCGTGTCAAGGACACTCTTCTAACTCAAAAAATATTAACTGCGGTGTGGCCCAGGTAGTTTACTCGGACCTCTTCTCTTCAATTTATACATTAACGATATCCCAGATTACTCTCTCACTAATATTAATATGTTTGCAGACGACACAGCCGTGCACACCACTTACAAGAGGATCACCTCAGTCACATTTGCACTCAATAAGCATCTTAAGCTCTTAGAAAACTTTTACGATCTGTGGAAAATCAGTATTAACGTAGATAAATCCGCTGCTGTTCTCTTCACTAAAAAACGTAAATTCCACCTCCTCCAACCATGTACAACACAATTATCCCATGGTCTCAAAGCTCTAAATACCTCGGTATCACTTTTGATAAAAATCTCACTTGGAAAACACACATTCAACACACGCGAGAAAAATTCCAGAAAATAATGTTTAAACTATTCCCCCTAATTGGACGGAATTCTGAATTATCTAGAGACAACAAAGTGCTTCTCTTTACAGCCGTTTTGCGTCCAATAATAGCCTATGCTTGCCCAGTGTGGGGATACGCAGCTAAAACTAATATTAATATCCTAGATACTCTTCAAAATTCAACCATCCGGATGATTGTTAAAGCAACTAGATATATGAGAAATGACGACATCCGAAAGCCATTAAAATCAATAGTTTTAAAACTTATTCAAAAATAGCAAAAAAATTCTTCAGTTCCTTGCAATTCACTAATAACTCCAATATGATTAATATGCCTAACTACGATACAAATGATACCACTAAAAGACCGAGAAGAATTCTTCTCGATTCTTATAATCCACCTTAATTTTGGCTTTAGTGCAATTTTGATTGCACACCACTGCTATTATTTTAACTTTTTCTAAATTTGTTCTCTTATTTTGTCGTATTCCCTGCATCTGGGCTTGCCCCCCCCCTTCGTCTTAAATTTCTTCCTGAGAGATTTGAGCAGCCAATGAGGTCACTATCCTCACCAGCCATGTACCAATCAGAGAGCGCCATCTTAGCTTCAAACTAGTGATCAAAAATTTTTTCGAACATAGAACTTTTTGAACGATTGGCTTACCTATCAGCAACCTTCTACCCCCAGCATGATAACGTCACAGTCGCTCCACATCTACATTCGGGTAGGATGGAGTGCTTCGCGAGCCATATGCCCAGTTACTTCATCGTAGACCATCGTAGACCATCTCGGTATTAGAACCGAAACATATTCTAATCTTCTTTTTCCTGTAATATTGCAAAGGTTCCCTTAGAAATTAATATTCTCTATAATCGTCAACGTAAATGTGATGCAACGGATATAAATGACTTGATTTGTTTTTTAAAACAGGAAATACAGAGCCGTGAGACAGCCTTTTCAATGTCTAATTCAAACAGTTTCGCTTCTGAACCTAATCGGCGCCAGACGTCAAAAATGCATTCGCCTCAAAATTTTCCAAATAAAAGCAACTTCAATTCGTCCCACGCAATGGTGACTCATCACTCTCAACCGCAGATAAAATGCGTATTCTGTTTTAAAAATAATAAATCCGACACAACTCACATCTCCGAGGATTGTCCCTTAGATTTGGAACAAAGAAAAAATGCAATAAAATTGTTAAAGAAGTGCTTTATTTGTTTTGGGAATTTTCACATAACTCGAAATTGTAAAAAGAAATATTTGGCTTGTAAATGTAAATCCGGATTTCCCCATAACAAATTAATCTGCGAATTTCTTTTTCCCCGACTAATAAAACAAAAAATCAACCGCTGAGTTGTGAGGATGAACACGATAAACAACCCGAATACGAAGGTCAAACGACTACTCTTTCTACTCTCGGCGATAGAAATGATTTAATATTTTTGCAAACATTTGTAGCCCAAATAAACGGCATAAAGATCCGAGGCTTAATTGATACTGGGAGTAGTAAATCGTTTGTTTTAAAAAGGGTTGTTGATCTACTTCAGCTAAAATCATCTTCTACCGAGGAGTTGATAATTTATGCGTTCGGGGTTCGGAGGGTAGGAAACAAAGTTTTGATATTGTGAAACAAACTCCAAAGCATTTCTAATTCGAGATTGAGTATTGACATAAGGGCGGCAGTCACCGATAAAATAACTCATGGGAGAATTTCTGTTCCGAGCGGTTTCATTAGGAAAATTGCTTTGAAAAAAGAATTAATACTCGCTGATGACGGGTTTAGCACGGAAATTGATTTGTTGATAGGATCAGATTTTATTTGCGAAATCTTAGGTGATCGGAATCTAAAAATTAGTAAAAGATTAATGGCAACTAATAGTATTTTTGGAGAGATCTTGCAAGGTCGTATAAATAACGAAGTAAATGTTAAATTGGTTCAGGTCAATTATTTGTCAACTAATGATAAAAAAATGGATTACGATCAAATAAATAAATTCTGGGAATTAGAAAATATGGGAATTAATAAGCAAGAAAGTTCAAATTCGGATTTACAAATTTTAAAAAAAATTTGAGGAGAACACTACATACACAAACGGTCGGTATGAAACTAAATTGCTTTGGAAGGATGATAAAATTCAACTAAGCAATAATTATGAGGTCGCAAAAAGACGATTGTTCAACTTAAATGATAAGTTTAAATGGGATAAAGGTTTATATTTAAACTATAAAGAAATCATTCAGCAACAGTTAAAAGATGAAATAGTTGAATTTACTGATTGCGAACCAAATAAAACATGCCCAGGGTATTTTATGCCACACCATGCAGTAATAAGGGAGGAAAAGGAGACCACTAAGGCAGTTCTTCTCAAACTTTCAATACTGGCGACCCACTTTTCAATCATAATTTTTATCGCACCCCCCTTATACAATAATAATTTATTGAATGCAATAATAATGCACTGACGCTAAAGCTACAAAATGATCTTAATTATAAACCGTACAAATTAATAAAATAAGTATATTAAATTTTATATAAGTAACTTTTAAGTAATATATATTTTATTTTTTTTTCCTCGAATTTTTAAATTGGAACAGATTGTAAAATGCGGTGGCTGCTTTCAAGACAAAATATAGATCTCAGCCAAATATAGAAAATGTACTCAGAGTGTCAATATCTAATCGCAAACGTTCCTTTGAAAAACTTTCCTCTGCAAGACATGCCCATGGAAGTCCCTAAAACTTATTAAACTTGTTCTTAATTTAGTATTTATAAATTAGTTATAAAAATACCTTGTGCAGCACTGATACATTAAAAATTTTACTGTCTGAAGTACCCGCTCTTGAACGAGTTCATTTTTTAAAAAACAAAAAACATCCTTGATAAATAGCTGAATTGTCAGGAGAGTAAACCCAAATGCGCGACAATGTTTACGAAAATGTAAAATGATATTTTAAAATGAATGCTCATATTATAATTAGTTTTAAGCGAACTGTAATTTTAAGCCTCACAGAATTAGAGAATTAGCATTTAGAAATTAATGTTAAACAATGAAAAATAATATAAAATTCCAATGAAGAATAATAGTGTTATTTTTAATATTTAAAGCTGAGAAGACTTCAAAATGATTTTATCCCGGGGCAGACACACACTCGATACTAGCGTTAATTGGTCGCGGGTGATTGAGTCACCCAATCCTTTTTATAATTATTTTATTGTACACGATACAAATCGTGATTCCGTGAATAATTTAATTAAGAGAGAGTAAACTTACCTAATTTCCAGAACTTTTCAATTTTTTTCTTTGGTAACAAATAAAGTTTTGCCAGAATTAACGATTTTGTAATTTGTGTGTCCCGCGCGACCACTCTTCCGGGTTAAAAGTCTTGGCCAAGTAATCCTTCAAAGTGCTCTCCGTGTGATTTTCCAAATATCATAAAACTCTAATAAATACATTACTTACAACTTCCCTAAATGAGAAACAAACACATAAGAGAGGGGTCATAACTAACTGTACCAATAACTTAGAAGGTCAAACAGATTATCAGCAAAAAAAGATTACAGCTATAATGTGCAGTATTTCAAAAATAATCACAGTGATGAATTTTTTATGTTCCTAAATTTTTTCGATTCTGGGTCTGGGATTTGTTTTTTCTGTGTGAAAGAGTAGTAAAAATCACTTATCATGAGATTACAGCAAATAAAATAAAAGTTTTTTTATTTGGTTTTTTGGATCATATATAGCTAATTAGGTATTGAAGTTTTTATTTTTTAGATGAGTTATATATATAGCGCCTATAAATTATATCAGAGTAAAAGTACATTTTTTTCTATGTCTGAAATATTTTGTAATTCATTCCAGTAAATTAATTATTTTTAAATCTTTTTATTTTCGATTTGCTCGCGCCCCTCGTGGTATCGCGCCCCCAGGGGCGCGCGCCCAGTTTAGAAACACTGCACTAAGGTAAAGAATTTGCCGACGCTTCCTCTAAATCCAGAGATCGTTGTCCTCAACGATTTGTTATATTGTGGTCCAAATTTAAATCCTGAATTACTGAGAATAATTTGAAATTCAGAAATGAAAAATCGCGATGTGGGCAGACATTCAGCGTGCTTTTGGAAATAGGATAAAAGAGGAGGACAGATATACCTGCAGTTTCTATGGGGCCACGACAATGGTACTTTGTCTCCGATCTTGAGGACCAACCTGTCCGTGTTCTAAGAATGACGCGTGTATTTTTCAGGAAAATTAGCAGTCCTTTTCTTTGCTGCCACTTAGGACTCATTTGGAAAAATACGAGCATTCGAAGTCACTGAAAAACTACGTGATCTATACGTAGATGATTTCTTATGCAGTGTAGACAGTCTCTCAAAAGCAAAACAATTCGTCAAAGATGCCACTTACATTTTGAGTGATGCTGGAATGAATTTGCGAAAGTGGATCACTTCTTCGGCGGAATTGAGGAAGTGGTTGAAAAACGAAAACATAGACTGTCGCGGAAATACATCCGTTCCGATAGCTGACCAAAAGGTTTTAGGACTCGTGTGGAATGTTAACAATGACAGTTTGGCAATTGACACGAGTCAAATCTTGAAGGTGAAAGATATTAATCCTTCAAAGCGGTCAATGTTGAGTACTTGCGGGATGCTTTTCGACCCTTTGGGGATGTTGAGTCCCTTTACAGTCAGATTAAAATTACTTCTACAGAATACCTGGGAACGGGACCTGAAATGGGACGATTCATTACCAATGGACATTCAAGATACATTTTCAGTCATGGATTGATTAGGGACACTATTCCTCAGATTTCGTTGCCTCGTACTTATTTCTCAAATGTAGAAACGAAAATGGCTGAAATACATATTTTTTCCGACGCCAGCCAAAAGGCTTATGGCTGTGTGGCTTACTTTAGGAAAGGCACTAACGATGACATATTTACAAGTTTCATAATGGCAAAATGCCGCTTAGCTCCTTTAAAGAAGTTAAGTTTGGCACGATTGGAGCTCATGGGAGCCCTTGTTTCTGCCAGATTGGCGGAATATCTTTCAAATTCATTTCCCTGGATTACGTCTGATAACATATTCTTTTGGTCTGATTCGCAAATTATACTCCACTGGATCCAGGGTGATCCTTTACGATGGAAAGAGTTCGTGAGAAATCGTGTTCGAGAAATCCAAGAAAAAAGTGATCCTAACCATTGGAACTATTGCCGAGGAAAGACTAATCCTGCAGACAAGTTAACTCGAGGACTCTCCATTTATGCGTTAGTCAAAGACGAAGTGTGGTGGCGAGGACCAGACTGGCTGTCTAGTTCGAATCTACAGTGTGAACTTCACACAATGAAATTAATGCCATTGAATTAACTGATGAACTAAGGAAAAACTATGTTCCAGAAAATAAAATTCAGTATTAACTGTAAATGAAAACAATTGTAATGACTTCTTAAATAACCTTTATGGTGTCACAAATGATTACAGTAAATTTATTCGTATTATTTCATATATTTCTAGATTTATACACAACTGTAGGGTTCCCCAGTCAAAGAGAACTGGGCCGATTTTTGCTGATGAACGAAATTTAGCGGAAATTACAATAATCTGCATGGTTCAGCAAGGTAAGTTTAAAAGATATCAAGGAATTAAAAATGGTAAGTGTGTGTTCAAAAAGTAGATTGTCTTCCTTAAATGTTTTATAGACGAAAATGTCTTAAAGGTTGGAGGAAGACTGAAAAATTCAAATTTAAATACATATTCAAAACATCCGATTGTGTTACCTAGTAATCATATCTTAACAACCAATATTTTAGTGTTTTATCATAAAAGGTATATGCACTTGGGTGCACAAGCCTTGTTGTTTCAGGTGCGCCAAAAATTTTGGCCTATTAATGGCAAGAATAATTGTAAGAAGGTTGTTTATAATTGTATTACTTGTGCAAAAAACAAACCTGTTTTGACATCCCAAATAATGGGAGATTTGCCTGCTGATCGTGTTACACCTAATCATGTATTTAACATCACTGGTATCGAGATTTTTCCGGACCATTTCTATTAAAATTCAAAAATCAAAGAAAAGGTATTTTTAACAAAGTGCATGTTGTAATTTATGTTTGTTTATGTACAAAGGCTATACATCTTGATTTTGTTACCGATCAAACTTCTGATTGTTTTATAGCTAGTCTCAAAAGGTTCTTTGGCAGAAGAGGTAAATGTGCAAAAATTTTCACTGATAATTCTAAAACCTTTGTTGGTGCTGATAAAGAAATTAAGAAATTGTATAATCTCGTTAATTCTCCTGATCAATGTTTAAGTGAGTATTTAATATCACAAGCTAGAGTGGAAATTTATCCCACCAAAATCACTGAATTTCGGAGGCATTTGGGAGGCTGGCGTAAAATCGTTCAAATTTCACTAAAAACGTGTACTTGGAAATCAAAAATTAACTCTCGAAAAATTTGTAACTATTCTGGCTGAAATTGAAGGTGTCTTAAATTCTAGGCCCCTAACCCTCCTATCTCCGGAATTCGAAGATTTCCAAACATTGTCTCCTAGACATTTTTTAATTGGTAGACCAGTAAATGGATTGGTGTTGAACCATTATTAACCAATATTAATGAATCAAGATTATCTAAGTGGCAGAAAATAACAAAATTCTCTCAAAGTGTTTGGAAAATTTGGAAACGCGATTACCTTAACACTTTACAACAAAGGTCAAAATGGAAATTAAAAGGAAACAATAGAAAAATAGGTGCACTTGTTTTGGTAAAAACTGAAAATCTACCTGGAACCAAATGGTTGCTAGGAAGAGTCTCGGAAATTATTCGTGGTAGCGACAATCAGGTATGAGTTGTTGTCCTAAAACTACCAAATGGCAATTTTATAAAAAGAAATGTTAGGGACATAGCAATTCTGCCCACTGAATATTTAATGTATAAATGTTGTATTATATATATATATATATATATATATATATTATGTTCTTGCAGTATTATTTATGTTTGTACTATTCACATGTTGCTATATCAAGAATATTTTACATTGTATTCTTCCGGGGGAGGATGTTAGAGTTTAATACCTATAGGGAGAATGATCGAAAACAAAATTTCCCTAACTGAGGGAAATCACCGAAAACGAATGTTAACTTTCACTTCTCTACTTGCTGTACTCTCTTGCTGTTGTGTGTGTATGTGCTTGTGATATAATTGTGTTCGCCGCAAAATGTGTTCCGTAATAAATATAAGAAAAATCGAAGGCATCTCGTCATTTCAGCACTGCTAATCATATATCATGACAATACTTGTTTATAATGTTTATCTTGAAATGAATAACCAGTCTCGTCTCAGCCATTTGAATAAGACTAAATTTCAAAACACTGAGAAATAAAGTTTGGGATGTCACATATTAAATTTTTATTCTGTGTTTATAAGTTGCCTCTGAGAAAACTGTAAATATTTCTTTAAAAGCACAAATTCTATTAAGAGGACTCGGTTCTCTTAGAACAATTTTTTTTATTTATGTGTTTAAGGTATCCGACTACGTTCGGAACCGTGATTTTAAAAAAGCGCATAAATGGATAAATTTCATGATATTTAGTGTCACATAGTAGTGTAACGAACTCTAGACCTTTTCTAAAACTCTAGGAGGCAACGCGGACTGATCCGAAGCACTGCGCATGCACGAGTGCCGTCAGAGGCAGTGGGCGTTTACCTCTCGACGAGAGCGGTCGATTCTGTGGGCTCAGCCATTGAGCGCAGTGTGGAAATTGAGTGTGTGATTTCCTCTCGACAAGAAAGATTGTATTTTTAGCTCCATCACACACACACAGAACGAGCGTAAGGGAATATCTCTCTACAAATGTCTTAAATTCGGAATATTAATGATTTTTACTTAAAAGTTGTAAATAGTGTACAAATTGTTTATGTCTGGGAACTGTTCTGTGTGCTTGAAAAATAAACTTCAAAATATCAACCAAGTGTCATCACTTATATGCTTAGGACAGTGCTTCTCAAATTTTCAGTACTGGCGCCCCCCTTTTTAATCACAATTTTTATCGCGCCCCCCTTATACATTAATAATGTACTGAATGCAATAATAATGCACTTTGACGCTAAAGCTACAATATGTTTTTATTATAAACCGTACAAATTAATAACATAAGTATTCAATTTTGTATGTTAATTTTAAGCAAAAAAAATAAAATAAGTAATAGGATAATCATTATGTTATTTTTCCTTTCTCTAATTTTTAAGTTGGAACATATTGCAAAATGCGAGGGCTGCTTAGAAGAGCAAAATATAGATATCAACTAAATATAGAAAAGAAATCAGAGGATCAGTTTCTAATCATAAGCATTCTGCTCTTCAAGACGCCCCTGAAGTCGCTAATATTAT
>BMAV01004237.1:0-11185 GCA_019973955.1 Trichonephila inaurata madagascariensis | reverse complement strand
GTGGTACATTTAAAACCAAATATGACGGATTTTTAAAGGGAAAAGGTGTTTCTTTTTTAAAAAAGTTAAAAAAACTAAAACGAAGCGTTTAGTTTCCCTGGTAAAATTTTCGGTAAAGGGGTCACTATTTAAGTTTCTAGGGAAAAAAAAAAAGTGGTGTTCATGTCATAAAAAGAAACTATTGAAAGGGGCACAATTTCAAAGAAAGAGGGGGGCATAAGTTTTGAACAATTTGGAATTTCGACAACCCTATCATATTCGTGATGGGGTTGAATTCGGGCAAGAAAAACTAAAATTGGTAAATTGGAGGAAAAAAAAAAAAAACCCCCAAACCCCGGAAAAAGAAATTCTTGCAAAAAAACCCTATTTGAAACAGGAACCAAAAAAGGATAATACCGCAAATTTTTTTTTTACTTTTCGGTTATCTGTCTGTCATGAAATTCTTTCAAGTGCAATAACTCGATTTCTAATAATCACAAAGTAATTTTTTAAAAATTGCATTGGGGTTTAGGGGAACGCCCCCCTTTGAATGACACCTTTTTTTAAAATCGGTCTGTAAGTGTGCTTTAAAAGAAAAATTTTTTTTTAAGGTTTTTAATTTTAAAAAAAATTAAAATTTTTCCCAAAAAACGGAGACAGTTTAGTTTCCCTGGTAAAATTTCGAATTGGGAAACTTTTTTTAAGTTTCAGGGTAAAATAAAATAGTGGTGGGCATTTAAGCCAAATAGGTCGGTTCTTTTCAATAAGGTTTTCATTAAAAATTACAGGAATTTTGCAAAACGGAGACCAGATTTAGATTCCTGGTCAAATTTCGAGTGAAATAGGTTACTTTGGTAAGTTCCTAGGCTAAAAAAAATAGTGTTGGGCATTTCAAGAGAAATAGGTCGGTTTTTTTAAAGAAGGTGCTTCATTTTTAAAAAAAAGTTACAAGAATTTCGCGAAACGGAGACAGATTTAGATTCCTGGTCAAATTTCGAGTGAAATGGATAACTTTGTTAAGTTTCTAGGGTAAAATGTGTGGGAATTTCAAAGCCATATAGGTCGTTTTTCAATAATATTTTCATTAAAAATTACAGAATTTCGCAAAACGGAGACCAGATTTAGATTCCTGGTCAAATTTTTAGTGAAATGGGTTACTTTAGTAAGTTTCTAGGGTAAAAATAGTGGTGGGCATTTCAATCCAAATAGGTCGGTTATTTTCAAGAAGGTGTTTAATTTTTAAAAAAAAGTTGTACGAATTTCGCAGAACGGAGACCAGATTTAGATTTCTGGTCAAATTTCGAGTGAAATGGGTAACTTTGTTAAGTTTCTAGGGTAAAAAAAAAACAGTGGTAGGCATTTCAAGCCAAATATGACGGATTTTTTCAAGAAGGTGTTTCATTTTTAAAAAAAAGTTACAGAAATTTCGCGAAACGGAGACCAGATTTAGATTCCTGTTCAAATTTCGAGTGAAATGGGTAACTTTGTGTTTAGTATCTAGGGTAAAAAAAAAATAGTGGTGGGCATTTCAATCGAAATAGGTCGGTTATTTTCAAGAAGGTGTTTAATTTTTTAAAAAAAGTTGTACGAATTTCGCAGAACGGAGACCAGATTTAGATTTCTGGTCAAATTTCGAGTGAAATGGGTCACTATTTAAGTTTCTAGGGTAAAAAAAGTGGTAGGCATTTCAAATCAAATATGCCGGTTTTTTCAAGAAGGTGTTTCTTTTTTAAAAAAGTTAAAAGAAATTTCATTGAAACGAAGACTAGATTTAGTTTCCCTTGGAAAAATTTTTTAGTGAAATGGGTCCTTTTTAAGTTTCTAGGGAAAAAAAGTGGTTTTTATGCCCACGAAAGAAACTTTTAAAAGGGGGGACAATTTCAAAAAAAAAGAGTTGGGCATAATTTTTTAAACCCATTTAAAATTTCGACAAGCGCTATACATATTCGTGATCAGGGGTTAAATTCCCTTGCAAGAAAAACTAAGATTAAAAGGGGTTGGAGGAAAAAAAAAAAATGCAAACACAGGAAAAAAGAAAAAAATTTTGTTTGAAATTAAACCTTTTTGGGAAACGGGAAAAGGCTTAAAAAGGATAATACCGAAATTTAAAATTTTTTTTTTATTTTTTTTTCTTTACCCTGATATTTGTCATGAAATTCTTTCCAAAGTGCAATAACTCGATTTCTAATAATCCAAAGTAATGTTTTAAGTGTATTCGGGTATGGGAACCTCCCCTTTCGAATGAACCGGGTTTTTTAAAATCGGTCAGTTTGTGCTTTCAAGAAAAAATAGGTTTTTTTTTTCAAAGAAAATTTTTAAATTTTTAAAAAAAGTTACATAAATTTTCCCTTGAAACAAGACGGGGTTTTTAAGATTCCTGGTCAAATTTCGAGATAATGGGTAATTTTGTTAAATTTTAAAAGGGAAAAAAAATGGGGGGTTGGGCATTTCAAGCCAAATAGGTGGGTTTTTTCAAAAAGGGTTTTTTCATTAAAAATTACGGGAATTTTGCAAAACGGGCCAGATTTAGATTCCTGGTCAAATTTCGGTGAAATGGGTTACTTTGGAAAAATTCCCTAGGCAAAAAAAAAGGTTTTGTTGGGCATTTAAAAGAGAAATAGGTGGGTTTTTTTAAAGAAGGTGTTTCTTTTTTAAAAAATTTTAAAAAATTTTAAAAAAACGGGGGCCAAATTTAGATTCCTGGTAAAATTTTCGAGGTGAAAGGGGTAACTTTTTAAGCCAAAAAAGGTTTTTCCCAAAAAAGGGTTTTTTAAAAAAAAAGAAAAAATTTTAAAAAATTTAGTTTTTTTTGGGGGGCATTTAAAAAAGGGGAAATAAAGGGTCATTTTTTTCAAAAAGGGTGTTTTTTTTTTTAAAAAATTTACGAATTTCGGGAAAAAGGGAGACCAGATTTAGTTTTCCTGGCCCAATTTTTCCAAATTGAAAGGGGTAACTTTGTAAAAGTTTCTAGGGTAAAAAAAGGTGGTAGGCATTTCAAGCCAAATAGGGCGGTTTTTTTTCAAGAAGGTGTTTCTTTTTTAAAAAAGTTACAAAAATTTCTGAAACAGAGACTGATTTTTTTTTCCTGGTCAAATTTCGGGGTGAAATGGGTCACTATTTAAGTTTCTGGGGTAAAAAAATTTTCATGTCACTGAAAGAAACTATTGAAAGAGGGGACAATTTCAAGGAAAAGATTGGGATAAGTTTTGAACTATTTGGGAAATTTCGACAAGAGCTATACATATTCGTGATCAGGGTTGAATTCTTCTGTGCAAGAAAAAACTAAGATTGGTAAGTAAGAATTGGAGTGAAGAAAAAAATAACCTAAAACGCATCGGAAAGAGAAATTCGTTGCAATTAAACCTATTTGAAACTGGAACGCTTAAAAAAGGATAATACCGCAATTAATTTTTTTTACTTTATTTTCGGTTATCTGATAATTGTCATAGAAATTCTTTACCAAAGTGCAATAACTCGATTTCTAATAATCACAAAGTAATGTTTTAAGGGTATTCGGGTATGGGAACGCCTCCCCTTTCGAATAACACCTGGTTTTATAAATCGGTCAGTAAGTGTGCTTTCAAGCAAAATAGGTTGTTTTTTTTCAAGAAAATGTTTAATTTTAAAAAAAGTTACATGAATTTCGCGAAACGGAGACGAGGTTTAGATTCCTGGTCAAATTTCTAGATAATGGGTAACTTTGTTAAGTTTCTAGGGTAAAAAAAAATAGTGGTGGGCATTTCAAGCCAAATAGGTCGGTTTTTTTCAATAAGGTTTTTCATTAAAAAATTACAGGAATTTTGCAAAACGGAGACCAGATTTAGATTCCTGGTCAAATTTCGAGTGAAATGTGTTACTTTGGTAAATTCCTAGGATAAAAATAGTGTTGGGCATTTCAAGAGAAATAGGTCGGTTTTTTCAAGAAGGTGTTTCATTTTTAAAAAAAAGTTACAAGATTTTCGCGAAACGGAGACCAGATTTAGATTCCTGGTCAAATTTCGAGTGAAATGGGTCACTTTTGTAAGTTTCTAGGGTAAAAAAAATAAATAAATAGTGTTGGGCATTTAAAGAGAAATAGGTCGGTTTTTTCAAGAAGGTTCATTCCTTAAAAAAGCTACAAGATTTTCGCTAAACAGAGATCTGATTTAGATTCCTACATCACCCTCAGTGAAATGGGTAACCTTTTAAAGTTTCTAGGAAAAAAAAAAATAGTGGTGCGAATTTCAAGTCAAATAGGTCGTTTTTTTCAATAATGTTTTTCATTTAAAGAATTACAGGAATTTCGCAAAACGGAGACCAGATTTAGATTCCTGGTCAAATTTCGAGTGAAATGAGTTACTTTGGTAAGTTTCTATGGTAAAAAAAATAGTGAGCCAGTGGCCTCAATCCAACAGGTCGGTTATTTTCAAGAAGTTGTTTCATTTTTTTAGAAAAGTTGTATGAATTTTCATAAGAACGGAGACCAGATTTAGATTTCTGGTCAAATTTCGAGTGAAATGGGTCACTTTTTAAGTTTCTAGGGTAAAAAAAGAAAAATAAATAGTGATGGGCATTTAAAGAGAAATAGGTCGGGTTTTTCAAGAAGGTGTTTCATTCAAAAAAAGTCAGCACCGCGAAAGGGAGAGATCAGATTTAGATTCATGGTCACCCTCGAGTGAAATGGTAACTTGTTGCTTCTCTAGGGTAAAAAATAGTGCGTTGAATGTCAATAGGTCACGTTTTTTTTCAATAATGTTTTTCAATAAAAAGAATTGCTACAGGAATTTCGCAAAAACGAAGAGCAGATTTAGATTCCTGGTCACCCCTGAATGAAATGAGTTCATTTTGCAATTTCCTGATGGTAAAAAAAAATAGTGCTGGGCATTTTAACCAAATAGGCGTCGGTTATTTTCTTAAAGGTGTGTTTTATATTTTTAAAAAAAAGTTTGACGAATTTCGCAGAACGGAGACCAGATTTAGATTTCTGGTCAAATTTCGAGTGAAATGGGTAACTTTGTTAAGTTTCTAGGTAAAAATAGTGGTAGGTATATTTCAAGCCAAATATGACGGATTTTTCAAGAAGTTGCGTTTCATTTTTGAAAAAAGCTACAGAGATTTCGCGAAACGAAGACCAGATTTAGATTCCTGGTCACTGAGTGAAATGGTCACTATTTAAGTTTCTAGGTAAAAAAGTGGTGTTCATGTCACTGAAAGAAACTATTAAAAGAGGTCACGAATTTTCAAGGAAAGATTTTGGGCATAAGTTTTGAACTATTTGAATTTCCCGACAAGCGCTATACATATTCGTGATCAGGGTTGAATTCTGTGCAAGAAAAATCAAGATTGGTAAGCATAGAATTGAGGAAGAAAAATAACCCAAATGCACGGAATAGAGAAAATCTTGCCGCAATTAAACCTATTTGAAACAGGAACGCTTAAAAAAGGATAATACCGCAATTAATTTTTACTTTATCGGTTATCTGATACTCTATTGCGAAATTTTTACCAGTGCAATAACTCGATTTCTAATAACCACAAAGAGGTTTTAAGTGTATTCCGGGTATGGGAACGGCTCCCTTCGAATGACACCTTGGTTTTTTAAATTGGTCAGTAAGTGTGCTTTCAAGCAAAATAGGTTTTTTTTTTTCAAGAAAAATGTTTAATTTTAAAAAGTTATTTTTAATTTCACGAAACGGAGATGAGGTTTCTGATTCCTGGTCAAGTGAGATAATGGGTAACTTTGTTAAGTTTCTAGGTAAAAATATAGTGGTGGGCATTTCAAGCCAAATAGGTCGGTTTTTTTCTTCACAAGGTTTTTCAGTAAAAATTACAGGAATTTGCAAAACGGAGACCAGATTTAGATTCCTGGTCAAATTTCGAGTGAAAATGGGTTACTTTGGTAAATTCCAGGCTAAAAAATATTGTTAAGCATTTTAAGAGAAATAGGTCGGTTTTTTTCAAGAAGGTGCTTCATTTTTAAAAAAAAGGTTGCTAAAGATTATCGCGAAACGGAGACCAGAATTAGATTAATGGTCAAAATTCGAGTGAAATGGGTAACTTTGTTAAGTTTCTAGGAAAAAAAAAAAAATGGTGGTGGGAATTTCGGGGTCAAATACTAGGTCGTTTTTTTCAATAATGTTTTTCATTAAAAAGAATTACAAGAATTTCATAGTAAAAACGGAGACCAGATTTAGATTCCTGGTCACCCTCTAGTGAAATGGGTCACTTTTGTAAGTTTCTAGGGTAAAAAAAAAAAAATAAATAGTGTTGGGCATTTAAAGAGAAATAGGTCGGTTATTTTCAAGAAGGTGTTTTATTTTTAAAAAAGAGTTGTATGAATTTCGCAGAACGGAGACCAGATTTAGATTTCTGGTCAAATTTCGAGTGAAATGGGTGACTTGGTATGTTTCTAGGGTAAAAAAAAAAAGGGCCAGTGGTAGGCATTTCTGGGCCAACATGACGGATTTTTTCAAGAAGGTGTTTCATTTTTAAAAAAAAGTTACAGAAATTTCGCGAAACGAAGACTAGATTTAGATTCCTGGTCAAATTTTGAGTGAAATGGGTCTCTTTTTTAAGTTTCTAGGGTAAAAAAAAAGTGGTGTTTATGTCACTGAAAGAAACTATTGAAAGAGGGGACGAATTTCAAAGAAAGAGTTGGGCATAAGTTTTGAACTATTTGGAATTTCGACAAGCGCTATACATATTCGTGATCAGGGTTGAATTCTGTGCAAGAAAAACTAAGATTGGTAAGAATTGGTGGAAGAAAAATAACCCAAAAGCACGGAAAAAGAGAAATTGCTGGGTAATTAAACCTATTTGAAATAGGGAACGCTTTAAAAAAAAGGATAATACCGCACTAATTTTTTACTTTTTTCGGTTATCTGATAATTTGCCTCAGGAAATTCTACCAAAGTGCAATAACTCGATTTCTACTTTCAATCACAAAGTTATGTTTTAAGTGTTTCGGGTATGGGAACGGCTCCCTTCGAATGACACCTGGTTTTATAAATCGGTCGCAAGTGTGTTTTCAAGCAAAATAGGTTGTTTTTTATAGAAAATGTTTAATTTTAAAAAAGTTACATGAATTTCGGGAAACGGAGATGAGGTTTAGATTCCTGGTCACCCTCGAGGATAATGGGTAACTTTGTTAAGTTTCTAGGGTAAAATAGTGGTGGGCATTTCATGCCAAATAATAGGTCGGTTTTTCAATAAGGTTTTTCATTGGGGTGCAAATTACAGGAATTTGCAGTGCAAAAACGGAGACCAGATTTAGATTCCTGGTCAAATTTCGAGTGAAATGGGTTACTTTGGTAAGTTCCTAGGCTAAAAAAAAAAAAATAATTTTGGGCATTTCAATATAAATAGGTCGGTTATTTTCAAGAAGTTGTTTCATTTTTAAAAAACAGTTGTACGAATTTTGCAAAACGGAGACCAAATTTAGATTCCTGGTCAAATTTCGAGTGAAATGGGTCACTTTTGTAAGTTTCTAGGGTAAAAAAAGAAAAATAAATAGTGTTGGGCATTTAAAGAGAAATAGGTCGGTTTTTTTCAAGAAGGTGTTTCATTCTTAAAAAAAAGTTACAAGAATTTCGCGAAAGGGAGATCAGATTTAGATTCCTGGTCAAATTTCGAGTGAAATGGGTAACTTTGTTAAGTTTCTAGGGTAAAAAAAAAAATAGTGGTGCGAATTTCAAGCCAAATAGGTCGTTTTTTTTCAATATATTTTTCATTAAAGGAATTACTGGAATTTCGCAAAACGAAGACCAGATTTAGATTCCTGGTTTAATTTCGAGTGAAATGGGTTCATTTGGTAAGTTTCTTTGGTAAAAAAAAAATAGTGTTGGGCATTTCAATCCAAATAGGTCGGTTATTTTCAAGAAGTTGTTTCATTTTTTAAAAGTTGCACGAATTTCGCAGAACGGAGACCAGATTTAGATTTCTGGTCACCGATTGAAAATGGCTAACTTGTTAAGTTTCTGCAAAAATATAGTGGTAGGCATTTCCGTCAAATATGAGTGGATTTTTTTCAAGAAGGTGTTTCATTTTGAAAAGTTACTACAGAGATTTCGAAACGAAAAACTAGATTTTAGATCTTCGGTTAAATTTCGAGTGAAATGCAATACTTATTTAAGTTTCTAGGGTAAAAAAGTGGAGTTCATGTCAATTGAAAGAAAACTATTGAAAAGAGGGCACGAATTTCAAGGAAAGAGTTGGGCATAAGTTTTGAACTATTTGGAATTTCGGACAAGAGCTGGCGGGGCTATTCGTGATCAGGCTGAATTTGTGCAAGAAAAACTAAGATTGGTAAGAATTGAGGAAGAAAAAAATAACCCAAACGCACGGAAAAGAGAAATTGTTGCAATTAAACCTATTTGAAACAGGAACGCTTAAGTTATAATAACCGCATCACTAATTTTTTACTTTATTTCGGTTATCTGATAATTGTCATAGAAATTCTTTACCAGCGACATAACCTCGATTTCTAATAATCACAAAGTAATGTTTTAAGGGTATTCGCGGCGGGAAACGGCTCCTTCTGAATGACAATCTGGTTTTATAAATCGGTCAGTAAGTGTGCTTTCAAGGTAACAGGTTGTTTTTTCAAGAAAATGCTTTAATTTTAAAAGCTACATGAATTTCCGCGAAACGGAGACTAGGTTTAGATTCCCGTTCAAATTTCGAGATAATGGGTAACTTTTGTTAAGTTTCCTAGGGTAAAAAATAGTGGTGGGCATTTTCAGTTTCAAATAGATCGGTTTTTTCAATAAGGTTTTTCATTAAAAAATTACAGGAATTTTATAAAACGGAGACCAGATTTAGATTCCTGGTCAAATTGAGTGAATGGGTCATTTTTGTAAGTTTCTAGGTAAAAAAAAATAAATAAATAGTGTTGGGCATTTAAAGAGAAATAGGTCGGTTTTTTTCAAGAAGGTGTTTCATTCTTAAAAAAAAGTTACAAGATTTTCGCGAAACGGAGATCTGATTTAGATTCCTGGTCAAATTTCGAGTGAAATGGGTAACTTTTTAAAGTTTCTAGGGAAAAAAAAAATAGTGGTGCGAATTTCAAGCCAAATAGGTCGTTTTTTTCAATAATGTTTTTCATTAAAAGAATTACAGGAATTTCGCAAAACGGAGACCAGATTTAGATTCCTGGTCAAATTTCGAGTGAAATGGGTTACTTTCGTAAGTTTCTAGGGTAAAAATAGTGGTGGGCATTTCAATCCAAATAGGTCCGGTATTTTCAAGAAGGTGTTTCATTTTTAAAAAAAAGTTGTACGAATTTCGCAAAACGGAGACCAGGTTTAGATGTCTGGTCAAATTTCGAGTGAAATGGGTCACTTTTGTAAGTTTCTAGGGTAAAAAAAAAAAATAGTGTTGCGCATTTAAAGAGAAATAGGTCGGTTTTTTTCAAGAATGTGTTCCATTCTTAAAAAAAAGTTACAAGAATTTCGCGAAAGGGAGATCAGATTTAGATTTCTGGCCAAATTTCGAGTGAAATGGGTAACTTTGTTAAGTTTCTAGGGTAAAAAAATAGTGGTGCGAATTTCAAGCCAAATAGGTCGTTTTTTCAATAATGTTTTTCATTAAAAGAATTACAGGAATTTCGCAAAACGGAGACCAGATTTAGATTCCTGGTCAAATTTCGAGTGAAATGGGTTACTTTGGTAAGTTTCTAGGGTAAAAAAAATAGTGTTGGGCATTTCAATCCAAATAGGTCGGTTATTTTCAAGAAGGTGTTTCATTTTTAAAAAAAAGTTGTACGAATTTCGCAGAACGGAGACCAGATTTAGATTTCTGGTCAAATTTCGAGTGAAATGGGTAACTTTGTTAAGTTTATAGGGTAAAAAAATAGTGGTAGGCATTTCAAGCCAAATATGACGGATTTTTTCAAGAAGGTGTTTCATTTTTAAAAACAGTTACAGAAATTTCGCGAAACGAAGACTAGATTTAGATTCCTGGTCAAATTTCGAGTGAAATGGGTCACTATTTTAGTTTCTAGGGTAAAAAAAGTGGTGATCATGTCACTGAAAGAAACTATTGAAAGAGGGCACGAATTTCAAAGAAAGAGTTGGGCATAAGTTTTGAACTATTTGGAATTTCGACAAGCGCTATACATATTCGTGATCAGGGTTGAATTCTGTGCAAGAAAAACTAAGATTGGTAAGAATTGGAAGAAGAAAAAAAATAACCCAAACGCACGGAAAAGAGAAATTCGTTGCAATTAAACCTATTTGAAACAGGAACGCTTAAAAAAGGATAATACCGCAATTAATTTTTTTTTACTTTTTTTTCGGTTATCTGATACTTGTCATAGAAATTCTTTACCAAAGTGCAATAACTCGATTTCTAATAACCACAAAGTAATGTTTTAAGTGTATTCGGGTATGGGAACGGCTCCCCTTTCGAATGACACCTGGTTTTTAAAATCGGTCAGTAAGTGTGCTTTCAAACCAAATAGGTTGTTTTTTTAAAGAAAATGTTTAATTTTAAAAAAAGTTACATAAATTTCGCGAAACGGAGACAAGGTTTAGATTCCTGGTCAAATTTTGAGATAATGGGTAACTTTGTTAAGTTTCTAGGTTAAAAAAAAATAGTGTTGGGCATTTCAAGAAATAGGTCGGTTTTTTTCAATAAGGTTTTTCATTTAAAAAAATTACAGGAATTTTGCAAAACGGAGACCAGATTTAGATTCCTGGTCAAATTTCGAGTGAAATGGGTAACTTTGTTAAGTTTCTAGGGTAAAAATAGGTGTTGGGAATTTCAAGCCAAATAGGTCGGTTTTTTTCAATAAGGTGTTTCATTTTAAAAAAGTTACAGGAATTTCGAAAACGGAGACCAGATTTAGATTCCTGGTCAAATTTCGAGTGAAATGGGTTACTTTGTAAGTTTCTAGGTAAAAAAAAAAATAGTGGTGGGAATTTCAATCCAAATAGGTCGGTTTTTTCAAGAAGGTGTTTCATTTTAAAAAAATTGTACAGAATTTCGCAAAACGGAGACCAGGTTTAGATTCTGGTCAAATTTCAGTGAAATGGGTACTTTGTAAGTTTCTAGGTAAAAATAGTGTTGCGATTTAAAGAAAATAGGTCGGTTTTTTCAAGAATTGTTCTTCTTAAAAATTACAAATTTTGCAAAAGGGATCAGATTTAGATTTCTGGCCAAATTTCGAGGAAATGGTACTTGTAAGTTTCTAGGTAAAAAAAAAGGGGGGGAAATTTTGCCAAATAGG
>BMAV01004236.1:0-94921 GCA_019973955.1 Trichonephila inaurata madagascariensis | reverse complement strand
AAAATGATTTTTTCAAACTTGCCTTTTGTTTGAAAAAAAAATACATCTCTTGTAAGCTGCAAATTTCGATTGAGAAAGGTGCAGCCCATTATTAAACTTCACAGGGCAAATGGGCCATGAGTGTAACCTACTGCGTATTTTGAATAAGCCAGAAAACTCCTTTATCTCACCCCCTTCCCCGCGATGAATTTTAAATTCTACCATTTGCTCGTTTTTTTTTTGAGAGAAGCGAGGTTTATTAACGTACGGTTTTCAGATTCTTTATGAAATTTTTTAACCATGTCATATTGTCAGAAACAATTGCGTAGCGATTTTTATGCAGAAATTGCTAAGGAAACTCCTACCAAAGCTGTAACATTTTCTATTTCTTTACAATGTTTAGAAATAGAAAGCATTCCTCATGCATCAAGATGTAAATGACGCAGTACTTTCTTTTCTGCATCGAAAAAGTACCCTTTCGAGTCAGGAATCGAGATTCACAAATATCTAATGGCCAGTTTCTTCAAATTTCCAATTAAATTTCTGCATAATAATTCATTAATAGTATTTTTAGCTGTTGAACAAAAAGTGTGTAGTTTCTCACTATGGATACTTTTTGTGTAGTTGCTTAATATAGTATTTCCAAAAGATAAGTGTAAAAAAAAAATTGTTTATTTTTTTGGACCCCAATATTACGAATAACCTCGATTTAACAGATAAAATGTTCTGTCCTAATGAATTCGTTAAATCGGGGTCTGACTGTATTCAGAGTGACAATTAAAATGATAGAACCCATAAAGGTAATGTTTCAAATATTGAAAATTAACTCACAATTTTTAAAATGGAATAGTTTTATAAATTTGAATTTACCATCATATGTTTATATTTTCTCGCCTTAACCTTTCAAAGCCTAAAAAAATATTCAAGGGAAGATTTAAAAACTCCAATGATCATGATATTGAATTAAATTTCATTTTTATATTTGAGAGAAAGGGGAAAGTTCTCTGTTTTTTGCAGTAAAAGAAGGGTGATAGTATACAGCAATATGAACTGTATTCGTCAAAAGAAAGTTGTGTTCAGAAGGTATTCAGTCATTTTTTTCATAACAACTTAAAAACTGTAATATGAAGAGAGGATGGTAATTTTGGATATGGTGATCTTTGTCGACCATATCGTTTTCGGCGTGAATTAGAGGTGTGGGATTCTCAAAATGAAGAACATTTTAGAATTCTTAATATGGCTTTAAGGTTTAACTTAAATTACATATATTGAACAAACTTATATTAGTGAGAATAAAACCAAAACCACGTAGCCGTAACTAAAACAGATCGCGCAATTGGATCTTATCTAAATAATTATATTATCCGCCTACTCTCAATCTAATAATATTACGATTTCTTGTTCAAATGATTTGTCCTACCTTGAATTTCCGCAACGGTTCAATCACCTTCAGATATTCAGTTAGGCTCGAGTCAATGTTTTATGCACTTGTAGTAATGGCTAGATATCCGTGATTCCTTGGTAGGCCGTCAAATTACACTTCTACCTTTTCCAAACATAGTTTTCTCTAAATTGCCATCCCGCTTACTAAAACTTCTGTCCTTTTAAAGGCTATCTTATTTGCATCTATACTTTCGTTTCACTTCTTGGATTTGGGTTGGAAAAGATTTGCCATTAATCTTGGCCATCAAAGAACCCAGAGGTTATGTTAGAGAAAGGACGCGTGAGCCGTCAAATGTGTCTGTGTGAATTTTTTCTATCTGTGGAAGTACTCACCGGTGAGTGAGGTGTGTACGTGAGCACCGTCAATTTTCCATTTCAAACAAAATAATTGAAAGCTTAAAATAAAAAAAAAAAAAAACTTTATTGTTTAAAATTTTGTTTAAAAGTAGGGCTTTTTAAGACTCAGAACAAGTTTTAAATTTCTATATAGAAAAGGCATCACGCTGGATGCGACAAGATCAGTTGTACGTCCCTCAACAGAAGCATTCCGTTGCTACTTCCGTCAATGGCAGAATCATTGAGATAAAAGTACATCATAAACCCATTTTGAAGAAAAATTGTGTTAGATTGGTATACATTTGAATCAGGGTATTTTTATGAACAAATATTTGAATAAGTTTCTCAAAAGATAACCAAGAACGTCGATACTTAGACCACATTGGCAGAGGAAGAATTGTCGCAACCTTTATTAGAGTTTTGATATGAGAATTTATCTTGTCTGCAACTACAGAAATTCTTCAGTAAATAATTCCCTTTTATAATTCAAAGATATCTGCAGCACGAAATGTTTCATTGAAAAAATCTCGTAAATTAAAGAGTTCAAGGTGTTTGAGCTGCATGTTTGATTCACCGCTGGGACTCGCATTTAAACAGTTTCAATTGGAGATCGAAAAATGTGCCTAGAAACTCTCAATTTTGTAACAATATTTGTTAATATCATTTCCCTATGAATCCCTTCTACATGCTATTTTCCCTTTTCGTATTATGAATTTATAAATATTATTTTCTTATTGCATGTTATTGTTCCTCTTGTTCAGATTAATTCATATGAAATCTGTGTACAATAAAGTTCTATTTTGAAAGTCGCGTTTTTCTCTAAGGAAGTGATTTGTATTGCTTCTTCTAAGATGTGCTTCTATTTTTTCGACTAAGTAGTATCTGGAAATGTAATTTTAATTGTGACATTTATATAAACTTTGCATACAGTGCATGCTATTTCTTCAGTCTAACAAAAATTTAGGATATGTATTCCATATATTAAGTCCTATCATTTCTGTTATTGAACAGATCTCATAAGATAGCATCTGCCCCATTTAAATACTGCAACAATGGCATAATTTTTTTTAATTGCAAGAGCTAAAAAAGCATGAAATAACAACAAAAGAAATAGCTAAGCAGATTATGTATTGGTTTTTCCTCAAAAAGCATTCTTCCACAAGAATATGATTCTTATACATGATGGTTAAAGATTAAATATTAACATGTCACTTTAATCCATGTTTAACAATGGTGAAAATATTTAAGCAAATATAATGTTTTAAATTGGAAACCATTTTATATATCTCATCTTTAGTAATCTTTAAAGATTCGTAACTTACTTAGAACAAGTACATAGAGCACACATATAGAAATAATAGTTTCGCAGATGATATAGCACAATGCATTCATTTCACTCTTCCCTAATATCTTTCCTTTCCATTCCTTATGGAAGGAAGATGCAGTTTGTAGTCTGTCAAGTTCCGTTACTGCGAAAATTCCCTTTAGTGAATAACTATAAAAGACGAGATGGAGTGCCTCGATTTTAGAGGAGAAAAAACCCCGACGAGAAATCGTCTGCATTTTGCTTTCACCTTTTAGGAGCTGTCCCATCAACCGCCCGTGATGGAAGGGTTGGGTGACTTCTAGAAATTGCCAGATATTTTGAATTTTTTTCATCGTTCTTCTCATGTGTGGATATAAAAATGAGGTTCATTTCTAAAGTTTTATTCTACACTTGCGGCAGGCGATTTTTAAAGAAGAAATGACTACATCACTGAAATGAAGTAGTATTTGTTTTATAGATAAATGAGGAAATTATTCTGTCAAATAAGGTATCATTATTTTTGAAATATCTGGAGTGTTTTCAGCAGCTGGAAATAAGTCTATTTTAGTTTTCATTTTTACGTAATTTAAACATAAAATAGGAGAAAGTGCTATTTCAAAACTTAAACTGTGTGGGGTCTCCGTTTAAAGCTGCGGATAATTAATCAGCTACCAAAACATTTTAAATGGAATAATGTTTGTTTTTGAAAAATATAAAAGATGATTGTTCTTTTAAAGGAAGACTTTATCATTTAAAAATACTGCAGTAAATGAAGGTGAGAATATTATAGAAACTTTTTATTCGTAATTGTTATAGAAAATGTTGAACAAGACTCTGTACAGTTGAATTTGTTTTTGTGCGGTTGATTCGAACCGCATAAAAATAATCGCTCAAAAAATATTCGAAAATTTCATTAATTCTTACATATTTCAAGCAAATTTGTCGAAATACTGCAGAAAATTTTTTTATGCGGTCGCACAAAAATAAAATCGCATAAAAAAGGACCGCACAAAAACAGGTTCTACTGTATTGTGTTATAAATGTAAATAGCCTAATTTTATGAAGAAATCATTTGACTTCACAAAGATCATTGATCAGTGGCGCACACAAGGGGAGGGTCCTGGGGATCCGACCCCAAAGCCCTGATTTTTTCCGATTGATTATAATTCTAAGTATATAGTACGTAAAATTTAATTAAATATTTGTTATTAATGATTAATTTTATTAATTAATGCTAATTATTTATTCAATAATTAATTTTTTACTGTGTTTTGTTCGCGAAAATCGACAAAATCAAAAGGAGCATGATACAAGAATGGTGAACTTTCGACCCCGGACCCCCCCTTGAAAAATTCCTCTGGGCGCTACTATATTGCTTTATGTTGTAACAGATTTTTATGTTAAATAGCAACGGGTAAATTAATAAACAGATGTATCATTAAGTTTTTCAAATGAGTGAATAATATAAGAAAAATATATCATAAAAATTATGTTATTCTAATGAAAGTTGGATCAAATGAGATGCAATGTTGGCTTATAAACTTCTGAGACTGTTCATAACTTTTCGTTAATAAAAATAATAACTATTTAGAATTTGTTGTAAACTGTAAATTGTTGGATAATTTCACCGTTAATAATAGAAAAACATTGACAAAGATCACTTTAAAGTTTTGCTTAAAATATTTTCGAAATTAACAGTAGTAGTAGTAAGTGGCAGTAAAGTAATTTATCTCCACAAAACGTACAGGTAATAAAAAGATCACATAAAAATATTTAACATGCGTATGTCAGTGATGAGCGTATGATTTGAGATTTAGTGTTATTTCACATCTAATAATTTCAAAACGACGCACATTTGAATTTTCTTATAAAACGCCATATGAAACTACATACTTCCCAAGAAGTATAAAAAATCTTTTCTTTGATTAAGAAAAACCTTCACAAGTGAAGGTTTTTCACTAAGTGAAGAAATTAATCTTCTACATACCTAAGCAAAATTAAAATTTTTATATGAAAAAGAAAAAAAAAACTGTAGTAAACAAATGAGAACATCCCTAACAATGATTTTCGCAAATTCTACAAGCGATCTCTTACTTTAATATGAACTTCAAACTGATTTTCATTCCTTTTTGTGGCTTACAAATTCGAAAATCTAAAGATCCAAAATCCTTCTTCGGCAAAGGATGGGCTTCTCTTTCACTTCACTTCTTCCCAAGAGATCATTGGCAAAAGGGAGTTAATGCAACCGCAGTCTCTGGTATCCTCGTGGGATACCCGAAAGCTGCTACTGCTGCACCCCAAATGGTTAACTCCCTTTTCCTTCTTTCTCCTGAACCATCCAGAAATATTACGTTGCTAATAAATAGCAGATGAACATTTTTTTCTCTAGTATCTGGAGGCTGGATGTAATGCGGGATGGAATAGAAGGTGGAGGTAGAAGACCCCCGGAACAGTGAGATGGTGCTAAATATTAATGGAGTAATTTAGGTTGCGTAAGAAATTGCGTAGAGATATTGGTTGTGTTCTGAGGATATAGCATTTGCCCAAGTTGCAGTCTTAGTGAACGAAGATTATTACAATTGAAATATAACTGAGCTTATTCTTCAATTGCAACTTCTAACCAATTGAAAATCTATTCATTTAAAATTGAGATATTTATTTATTTGGAGTACAAAATTATGCTTTAATACAGCGTTTCTCAAACTGTGGGGCATGACAACTCTACGAGCATATAGAAAAATCGAGAACAAAAGATTATTTTTTAAAAAAATATTAATTTACTGAAAGTAAGTAAACAAAATACATTCTGACGTAATAAAAAAATAAAATATGCATTTTTACACTGATATGGCACACTTATAAATGTATCAGTACTGCAAAATGTATTTTGTAATTAATTTAATAATATTAAGTAAAGAACAAGTTTATTAATTGCCAGTGACCCCATGGACTTGTCATTTTTATAACTAAAAACAAAAATTAACATTTATCTTAATAATTTATACGGTTTATAATTAATCCTTTAACTGTCGATTAAAAGTTATACGATTTGCTTCCCAATGCCAACCGTTTTCTACATAGGCGGGCGTATGTGATGCATTTGTGGGGGGGGCGGAAAAAGAAGCAAATAATCTGAAATAAGTAAATCCTTCGAAAACACTGTCAAGATCCTTTTATTGCACTCCAAAGCCTTCGGGATAATTTGATGGATAGCAGTGTACAGAAAAGTTCATACTTCGGAAAGACGTATATATACGTCCAGGGAAATAAAGACTTTGGCTTAGCGAGACGTTTATATACGCTAGGAGCGCTTAAAAGATTAAAGTCGTATATCGTAGTTTAAGTGTCAAAGTATATTATTGAATTCAATATATTGTTATTGTATGAGGGGGGCGCGAGGAAAATTATGATTGAATATTGGGTAGCGAATATTGCAACTTTGAGAAGCTCTGTTTTAATAGGAGAGAGATTTTATTTTAAATTATGTTTACTAAGGTTAAATTATTATTAATAACTAGAATAATTTACGGCAGTATTTTTCAAAATGCAGTATGCATACATATAATAAGCAGAAGTTCCTAAGACATACAAGTGGAGAAAAAAAAAGGATCTAAGAATATATTCATGGCGAAAATGACTTATGTTTTTATTTTTTAATGAAGGTATAGAGAATTTTAGATTTAGATAAGAATTTTAGTCACTTCAAAGGGTTTATTGATTTTAGGATCGAAATCAAGGGATATATTGGAAAAAAAGGGAGAATTAGTGGTTTATAGCAATTTCCTCGTATGCAATAGCACTTGGGTATCAATGTTTCATGTGCCATTGTTGAGCTCGAAAAATGTTGAGAAATATCATTAAAAAAATCAGGTCGTTATTTATATTTTCTTACGTTTTTTTAGTAAAAATACAGAAATAATGTTCAAAGAAATTTGTATTCTTTAAATGACATTTTTACGATAAATTTCCCTCTAAATTTGCAAAATGTTCTAGATAGTGGAAAACAAGATAAAACTCAAAACAATGAGATGATTTCGATCATTACGAGCGAAAATATTATTTTTATTGTCCTTCTACTGTTTTATTTTATTCAATTACTTTTCAAACACTTAACCTTGCTTCTTAATACCTTTTATCTTGCTGTTGATATCTTGTTTCTTAATCGTACACACTACATTCTAAATGTTTAAGTTACATTTATCTATTACTAATTTTAAATAATGCATCCCCACACGTACCAACTGGAAATATTGTTACAAGTAAAAATATAATAAAAGTTAAAATATTCTTATTCCATTCTAGGTATATTCCATGTATAAAAACAGCATAAATAAATATATTTATTTTCTCTGCTTTGACCAATCTACTCTTTTTGCAAAATTCCTATTCTGTACTTTGGATTTTATTGTTTATTGCTTGTTTCTAAAATTTAAAGTAATTACGTAATAGAAGAGCACACATGTATTTTAACCACAAAAACTCATATTAATTTTAAGAAATTTTTTTGCCTAGTGTTGCAAGTTTGAATATTAGTTCGAAATATTAAGGCGTTCAATGAGATTCAACATGCAATTGGGACATTAAATTTTGAATTGAACACACAACTCACTTTCTTTTTTTAACCACTAAACGAAGATTCCACTATAAGACACACTATTCCCATGTTTTCTCTAATTTATTGGTACTTCTTCCTGAGATACTAAATGAAGCTTTTTTTAAGCTAATATATCTGGCACAGTGACAAAATTTTTCGAATGTAATAGGTTCATTGATTCAATAGTTTCCTTTTTCTCTCTCACTGAGATTTTTCTCTTCAATTAAACCAATTTTAAAAAAAAAGCTGTGGCATATATTATGAAAACTTTCTAAGTAACTTTTATCGTAAGAGTCTCAGAAAGACTACTTTGAAATGTCTAATTAATAAGTTTTCTCTGTAAGTTATCTCAGTTCTGTACTCATTGATTTACTTCTTAATATTTTGTTCTTTTTTTGGCAACAGTTATTGGCCAATACCCAGCTAACAGACGCCTGCAGTTTAAGTGGATTTATATAATCTTAAATATATAATTTCCATTCCAGGACAAGTTAATATAAAATCTATCTACATAACAATATTTTAGAGTAATTGTAAGTCAATTGTTGACATTTGTGAATTAAATATCCGTAATTTTTTATGAAAAACATAAAATTTGTTTAACATTTCAGATTAATGAAAAGTGTTATATAGTGTTCGATGTTAACAGAAAAGACATGGGATATTCATTTACAAAAATATTGATTGAAAAGATGCATCTATGGTTTCTAGGAAATGATTTTTATAAATATATTTGTATTCGTTTTTCTTTGAAATGTATCTTAAGAATATACACTGAAGAGACAAAAAAAAAAAAAAAAAACCACCTGGTACACGTGTAAGGCCGCCACGAGCACGCTGAAGTTCCGCAACACGACGTGGCAGGGATTCGATTGATGTCTGAAGTAGTGCTGAGGGTAATTGGCACCATCAATCCTGCAGGGCTTTCCATAAATCAGAAGGAGTAAGAGGGGGTGAAGATCTCTTCTGAACAGTACGTTGCAAACGCATCCCAGATATATTCAATAATGCTCATGTCTGGGGATTTGGGTTGCCAGCGGAAGTGTCTAAATTCAGAAAAGCACTCCTGGAGCAACTCTGGAGCAATTCTGGACGTGTAGGTGTGTCGCATTGCCCTGCTGAAATTCCCCTAAGTCCGTCTGAATGCACAATGGATATAAATGGGTGTAGGTGATGAGAAAGGATGCTTAAGTGCCTGTCAGAGTCGTATCTATACGTATCAGGGGTCCAATACAGCGCCAAATGCACACGCCCCACACCACCACAGAGCCTCCACCAGCTTGAACAGTCTCCATGTCTGTAGGGTCCATGGATTCCTGAGGTAGTCTCCATACCCGTACACGTCCATCAGTTTGATTCAATTGGAAACGAGACTCGTAAGACCAGGCAACGTGTTTCCAGTCATCAGCAGTCCAATGTCGGTGTTTACAGGCCCAGACGAGGCATAAAGCTTTGTGTCGTGCAGTCAGAAGGGTACACGAGTGGGCCCTCGGCTCAGAAAACCCATATCTATTATGTTTCGTTGAATGGTTCACACGGTGACACTTCTTGATGGTCCAGCATTAAAATCTGCAGCAATTTGCGGAAGGGTTGAACATCTGTCACGCTTAATGATTTTCGTCAGTCGTCGTTGATCCTGTTCTTGCATGATCTTTTTCCTGCCGCAGAGATGTCGTAGATTTGATGTTTTACTGGATTCCCCCGATATTCATGATACATTCGTGAAATGGTCGTACGTAAAAATCCAAATTTATTCGCTACCCCGGAGTTGCTAAGCCCCATCTTTCGTGCGCCGACTATAACACCACGTTCAAACTCACTTGAATCTAGATAAACTGCCATTGTATGTGGTAGTAACCCTATCTATAACAACTCTGCCAGACACTCGTTGTCTTATATAGGCTTTGCCACCTGCAGCGCCGTACTCTGATTGGTTCCATATTTCTTTATTTGCATACGCATGCCTGTACCAGTTTTTTTGGCTCTTCAGTGTATTTTCTGGAGGTTCCCAACATGCAATTATACTTTCAAAATGAAAGATACGTACAACATAAACTTTTTACTTGTTAAAATTTTTTTGCTACACTTTTTTTTGTTCCATTTTCAGGAATAGAACTCTATAAACATTTTAAACTCTGACTTTACTATATGCTTATACATATATTTAGTAATGGTGTTTATTAATTATGGTATCGCTAAACTTTTGAAGTAAGGGAGATTTTTTTTTGTCAGTCTTCTTGATTAAAAAAAAACCTAAATGCTCTTATCTATATTGATTTCAAGAAAGCTTATAGTCTCTTCATCTCCTTCTTCATGTATATAATTTTTACATATAAATTAGTAGATTTACATCTTTTTACGTGAAGAAATTTTTTTATTAAGGTGTGCATTAATCGTTTTCTAATGGTACAATAAACTATAATACTTATTTTTGTTTTTACAAACTTAGTCATGGTAAAAAGCTAATAAATTTTTTGTTAGAAAATTTTTTTGAGGAAAATAATTTTGGTTATAAAGATGATACCTATGATATAATCTACCTAATAAAATATTGTGATTTATTTGATAAAATAATAATTAAATTTCTGTAGATTATACCGTTAGTACTTAATGTATTAAAATCCATACTAATGCATGTATATTATTGAATAACATCAAATCCATATTATTGAATCACATGCTATAATTATCGATATTTTTAATTAATAGTTCGACTACGGTTCTATCGACAATTCATGCGTTACATTATACGTAAGATCAAAATCAATGAATACTCAACAATAAATATTGTATAGATAAGGTCTATCAAGTAACTTGACAGACACTAATCTATTTTTAAGTAATTAGTATTTTGGATTGCTCCTTTAATTTCTAGAGTGTATAAGGTAAGAGATGATCCATAATTTACTTTGAGGATTAAATGTAATATAAAATAATTTGCATTACTGATACTTAAAATGAGAAATATTACTGATAGTATCAATCTTAATTGATAGGCTTAAAGCTATATATTTTTACTATCTGTAGTTGAGATAATGCGATAGTTTGCTAACCAATAGTCATATTAATGCTTAAGAAATGTTAATGCAAATATGATTGACTAGGCAATCGTTAATAGAAATTTTTCAACTCCTTACTGAATAGTTGAAGCCCATATTATAATTATAGTTTCCATTAAAAGCTATTAAAGAATTTTATTCTTTAAAGCCATTTCAATACTTTTTTTCAGAAAGTAAATAACAATATCTATATAGGCAGCAATAACAGTAACCAGCGAATATGAATTCAATTATTTTGGATACTGAAGAAAGCTGTTGTATAAAGATTAGAGAAAAAGGGATATAGATTAATAATTTAGAGAAACCTAAGGGTATATTTTCTTTCGTATAAATGACCTCACTCAGTAATTTAATAAGAGCTACCGACGATAGGATTTTGTAATTTAATAATTCACTTAGATGGCAGTAAAATTTCAGCGAATCCATCTACAAGAGATACAGACCTCTCTATCAATTTTACGGATTTAAGAAGCGAACCATATCTGCTTTCGTACACTGCTAGTTCTAACCATTGAATTATCAAGGTCATAATAATGAAGAAATCAATACAATGTTTCGTTATAATTTCTTACAATATTTCTATTAAGGGAATTAACACACTCGTAAATTATGTTAATACTATTTTGACAGACACACACAAAACGAGGAAGACAATAGAGCATGCAAATTAAAATCTACCCGTGATTGTAGATCCAGAGGAAAACAATGACATTGAAAGCATGTGCAAACATGATACATTGTTTCACAGAGTGCTGCAAAAGGTTGTTTACTCAAAAGGTTCACAGCGTAAAGTGCAAATCTGTACAAGGAAAGTACAGTTCTTATACAGTCTTCTGCGTCATTTCAGTAAGAAATGTTACCATCGCATAATGAAAGACAGCTTTCAACGTGACATGAAATACTAAGAAAAATACTTTTAAAAACTATTGAGGCACGTTGCTTCAAGGCATCACGCACATTTTCAATGAGATTCAGACTGAGTGAAAGTTCCAGCTGATGAGTGCCAGTGAAAGATGATTATTTTCTGATCAATTAAATCTCGTACAATCTGCATGAAATGAAAAACCCTATTATATCATCTACAAAACGAAACATTTTCACGAAAGAACGGAAGAAAAAATCAACTTATGATAGCAGAGCATTGGTTAGTCATGAACTCCTGATCAAGCACGTAGTTGGCAAGCATTCTTTCCGTTATTGACCATATGGCATGTCTAAACCATAATACTGTCTCCGCAAGTCACATATCGATCCCTTCATAGAATAATTTCGCCAAAATATACAGTAACCTCACACAATAATGGTCTTCATCTACAATCCGACCAAATACTGAATTTCTTTTCATCTGAGAAGAGCAATTTAATTGCGATGCAGAAGGCGCCATTGCTAACACACTCTGCAATGACGTCTCCTGTAGCACGCACACACAACAGACTTTCGGACGTGCAGATTCACCCTTTGCAACGTTTTTCCGGCATATTTAGGTTTCTATGGTGTAATGGCCTCCCCCTAGGGAAGCCTCCTCCTCATCTAATTGACCTAAATCTGTGGAAGGTAAAGATTGATGACCCAGACTAACCATGATAAATTCAATTTATTATGACCAAAGTTAATATTCCAAGACAAGCCAATTATAAAGGGAAATTCTAGAGTGATATAACGAGAGCTCAAAACCCTATGTGAATAAGAGCACCAAATCCTAATAGTTTAACTTTACTCAACATTATCTGAAGAATCCTAACTTCCTTAGTTTATTCTAATAGTTAAAGTCCGACCTTTAGTCGCGCGGCTAAATTCTGATCCTTACCGTAACAGCACTGCTTTCAGCGACTCAGATCCTTTTCCTTCTACTCCACGATTATTAAACTTCAACTATATATATATACTAGCTAATTCTGTATATCAAGGTTTCTTCTAGAGAGGGATGGCTTTGAAATAACGCAATTTTCCGGCCCAAAAATTCCCCAAGAGGATTAGTAGAAATTCTCGTAAAGCCCGTCACAATGGTAGTATGAAAGTGATTTGTGCCAGTTGAGTAGATGTATTGCTTCGATTCCTTTTGCTCAAATAACAGGAACCAATATACCAATCTTCTTGGGGCGTTGTATTACTAGAACGACCGCTGTAGATTTCACTTGTTCACATGTAGATTTCATTTGGCCCATAGCCGAGAAACGATGCTGTGAGAAATATCAAATTATCGGTCAACCTCTATCGTATGACACCTTTTTTTAGCTTTTCGATAATATTTTTTCTTTATTAAAATAATCTAAATCTTGCTCCCGCCTGGAAAGCATGCTTCAGCAAGCTCAATATTTCAACACTTCATATTATTCACTCATATATTCTAACTCTTGCTCAGTATACTAAAAGTCATACGTGGGCCGATTGCCTGAAATCATTTATCTCTGTTATCACGTCATTCATAAATGAAGAAGTACAAAATTTGTAAAAGTGTCACAAAATGGAGTACATCTCGCATTCATACAAATTTCTGCTCATTGCTTCTGATATATTTGTAACTGTAATAGTTAAAAATGACACCCATCTTTAAAAGTTTTTTGTCCACAGGTATAATTTATTAATGAGTGAAACATATTCTTCTTTTATAGTATACAATATAACTTCATTATGTGAATAAAACAATACCGATTTTTCATCAAATTTATTTTATTATTTCAATGTAGTAATTTGGTTTAAAATAATTCAGTACTCTGGTACAAAAATTTCTTAAAAAGTTTCATAAATAAAATTCATAAATATTTTATTTGATAGAAAATTGAAGATATTTTTTTCAAACAGTTCAGATTAAATTTAGATAAAATATGTAAATGAAAGTTGATATTTAACAACAAAAAGTAAACAAATAGTTTCCAAACTTCCGTTCATTCAATTGCTTACAAAATAATACTATTTAAAAATAAAATATATATATTTTTTTAAATATTTGTTTTAGAAACGAACAGCCTAATTATATTTCAAATTTTGTTTTACAAATGGAGAAAACTCTTTTGAAGAATTTCGCAAGATATTAGTTCATGAATTCAAAAAAACTTCAGAATGGGAAATAAACTTAAGAGAACTGTCAATATCAAAATAAATATTAAAATATCTTTATGAAAGGAAAAAAAATCAATAAATAAAATCCAAAATTCCTTTTTAACAACGTATCCAATAAAAAGGACCCAAATTGCTTGAACAAAATTGAAGAATTCCAAGGAATAAGCGGGAAGAAAACTTCGGAACACTTAACGTGAATTGACGCGGACGACAATGAACCTAGAAAGACAACCAATAAGTAATAAAGAAACGAGTAAACGGTGCAAACTTTTTTCCTTTAATTGCGTCTCGCCTTCTCCAGCAAGTGGGTGGGAAGGTTTTATTGGACATCCTCTTGTTTATGTGACACCGTAATTGACAGTTTAATGCCATTTTTTTTCTTCGCATTTCCTCTCTAGGGGCGATCGTAATAGCAAGGGCGTAAATTTTGGGGCGTTTACGAGGAGAGCCCTTCTCTCCAAATCACAATAGAAATAAACGAAAGCGCAGAAGAGGAATTTTGACGATCCACACAAATTGCACTGTTTGGGAAATTCAATAATTTGGTACAGAATATTTTTGTTATATGAGAGGATATTTAAGTTACTATATGTTTTGGGGAAAATATACGTATAACTTAATTTATGAAAATCATTTTTTTTTGTACGCATGGCATATATAAAAGATGCTTATAAAGTCTAAATTCATTTTCTTTTGATTGAAAATTTATATTGAAGGTTTTGTCGGCTATACCAGTGGTCTTCAAACTGTGTTCCAAGGAACCGTTTGCCTCCACCAGGTTATACCTAGAGGTTCCATAAGTTACAATAAAAAATCCAATAGAAAGTTAAAAATATTTATTCAAAATGCATTCACGTTCTCTATGAATTTTTTATAACCACAAATATTAGACATTTGTAGTTATTCAAAATTCGTAGAGAACGTGAATATATTTTCCATAAACATTTGTAATTCTCTTTTTGATATTTTTTTTATACATAACTTTGATTTGTAAATATTTTTTTTAACTTTCATTATAATATAATCAAATATATTTTTAAAAAAATTTCTTAATGTGTAACTATCTACTGTGAATATTATATTGCTTGCTATCCAGGGTTTAGCGAAATAATTTTACACTCGTTAGTACAACTTTTAACAAAACTAAATTCTTTTCTAATAAAAAAAGACGCCTTTTTTTTCTTTGTGGGAAAAAAGGAGGAGAGGGAATAACTTATCGCTGTAACAGATTCGACGCTAAAATCTAAATTTTAGAAAGAACAGCCCCTAAATTTAAGGTTTCAAATTCATGCAAAATGCACATAGGATTGCTCACGCATTTATAAACATTTTAATGCCACTCAGAACAATGTATGAGTGAAAAGTGTTGCCCAACGTAATAGCCACAAAAAGAAAATATGAAAACAGTTAAACACGGGGTGTGAAATGCAACTGCAGATAATTTCAATAGACCTAGGCTTGGACAGTTTTGGTAAAAAAAAAATACAAACACATATCAAAGTTATTAAATATAATATATGTATGAGTATGTGACACTTAGTCAGTGTCAGTGCCAAAGGTCGAGTGATAGCCACCGGTCCAGGTTCTATTCCCGGGCTAGACAAAGCCTCTCATCCCTACTGCAGTGGGTCAATAAAAGAGATTTTTAAAAGCTTTTTTGGAGACTTAAACTTTGGGGGTCTCTCTTCAGACATCTGCTCATGCACTTTAGCGGGGCTGCAGTAGCCCAGTGGACAAGGTATCGGATCATGGCAGGCATGTCATGAGTTCGAGCCCAGTACCACTAAAGACCCGCCGTGTAGGGGGGTGATGCACGTTAAATCTTTCGAGAGCTCAAATGACTTCCGTTGGTGGGGTGTGGTAGTTAGGAGAGGAGGGGGTGCCATCTCAGGTGTCGTCCTCGTTACTTGATCATGGTTCAAAATTTCGAGGTCCGTTGCCAAAAGCCTTCGTGTAGCTGAGCGGTGCGACGTTAATATTCACTCACTCACTCATGCACCTCAGCATCCAATGGTCACGTATACTGGGATGGGCACAGTAAGCACTGGCTCTCCTGGGATGTTGCACCATTGAGTTTGAGTTTGAGATTATACTTGGCACACAAAGTAATGTTATTGTGAGTAAATTATACTAAAATTACATTAAATTTTTTAACAAATATTCTTTTAGTTGTTTCTACATAAAAAATACGTATAGTATGTTGATCTATTTTAAGTATTATTTTATGAAATTGTCTCCTAAGTGTGTATGTAGAATGGAGTTCCACGAAAACGCGTTATCGTTCTAAAGGTTCCGGGAGTCGCCAAAGTTTGAAGACCACTGGGCTATACTATTTTTTTATTTTAATTTACGTATGAAATGATTCCAATTGTAATCGACAATTGTAATAGACATTAAAGAGCTTGTGCAAATTGCTGACTGTAAAATATTAAGTATAAAAATTTCCCTGTAAGTTATGTACATGTGCTGTCGTTTCACTACTCCAAAATATAATAAACGGCTGACAAATATTTATATTACCCCAAAATGATTAAATTTATTCTTTCATTCATTTTTAAAGAAATAACCTCTCCCTTTTAATTAATTTTTAATAAAACAAATGATTAGTATTGATATATTAAGACCCATACTTATTGATTCCGTATATAATGATGCTATTACATGAAAACGTCTTAGTTAATGGTCTTGTTCGTATTTCTTTATTGATTCTTTTGCATTCGCAATCCATTAATGTTTTTTACGTATTTTTTGCAGAAATTTTTTTTTCTTATGGAAGGACAATACGCTTTCCGTTCTCTATATATCCTTCGCAGAGTTAAAGAATCTTAATTAAAAAGAATAACTGTTGTTTTTATTTATCATAAATATATCAATGTTTTTTTTGTGACAACTGACAAAATTTCAACATTATCGATGATGTATTGAAATTAATGTGGTAAAATTTCTTCTTTTCCCGGTTATAATCTGTGTTATATACTTATTGAATGCTTCGGAAAGTATATTTCTGCAAGAATCAAAGGTTCTCTTAACACAGATAGTATGTTTCGTAATTTTGAACGTCGGTCAGTTAACAAGAGCGACAATTGTGTGAGATGGTGCTTTGCTATCAGCATCTGAGGTATAACGATAACTTTGAGCGTTTAAAGACAAATTTAACGGTTATTTCGACCCAACACGCACTCTTTTTTTTAAATTTTTATTTTGAGATTTGAATCTACTACTTTTTGTTTTATTTTCATACTGCCAACTGGGATACCGCAATTACATTATATCAAAAAATATATTAAATTCATGTTTATATTAATAAGCATTTTAATCAAACAATTAGTGATTAGATTCAATTTCCAGTATTTTATTTTATAATTTAAAAATTAGGATCTTAAAATATAAAAATTTATTAATCTAACATAATTTTATTTATGAATAAATTAAGACTTCTATTAACTTTAATATCATTGAAATGAAACTTTCTGTAGAAATATCTTTAAAGAAATTGTATATTTAAAAATAAATCAAGGAATTTTATTTAATTGCAAATCAACGTAATACAGTAATCACGCTGCGATCGAAAATATTGTTACAAATTTTGTGTAAATAGTAGTGTAAATAATTTGTATTTGGATGTGTAATGCATTTATATTACTCTTCTTTATATTTATTGTAATATTCGCAAGCAACTTCGTCAGTTACGTTATAATGGCGATTCAATGAGAACGTGGCGAAGTCTTTGCGCTAGATCCAAGTTGGCCTTTTTTCCAGCGAAAAATCCGGCTACATGGCTCTTTTAGAAATTAGTGGAGAAATACACTAATTTCACGATCTATGATGCAAGCGAATCTTTATTGAAGTATCCACCTGGTCTATAAATAGAGCGATGCTCGCCGAAACGAGTCAATCTTGTTTCAGCCAGCGATTAGTCAGCATTGTTTTGATTAGCGATTAGTAAACTTATCTTGACCGTGATTACCAATAAGTTCGTCGCTGCTTGTGAATAATCTTTTACATACGTGTATTTCCGACACTGATAATTGTATCTGAGTGCTATTGAAAGTGTGAAGACCTTCTGAGATCTATTCTGTGAACATTGCTGCTGCATCCTGTATTTCAAGGATTGGATTTTCTACAATAAATCCTCATTGCTCTTTGCCTTGTTCTTTGTGACTTTGTTTCTTTGTTTAAAAAAATGCAGTCGATGACCTCAGTTGTGTGTGTAACACTCGAGGTTTAGTCATGTCTTTTGAATAATTTAAGGAGCTAAAATTTTGGATAAATTGAGATAGACATACCAGACTGCCTAAGAGTTAAATAATTCTTTTTATACAATTATAAAACGTCCCATATAAAATTCTCAACGTGAAAGATATAATACGTAAAAAAGTGTACGCTTCAGCATAAAACAAACAATAAAAGAACAGAATAGAATTCAAATGAAAATGCACATTGCGAGGATATAAATCCGTGATGAGTTTAAAGAATTTCTTCTAGTTTAGATCAGACGTACTCTGTTAAATTCGCATCAGTTATAGTTTTCTAGTTGATGATATTTTCTGTACAGAAAGAGTTGTAATGCATCTCATCAATCTCTTCTTCTAAGTGAATATTAGAATGGCGTTATGTTCGAAGCTAATAAATGCAGTTCACTTCAGTTTCTGTATAATTCTAAAACTGTCATACGGCAGGGAATTTTGGGGAAAAGCAGAAAATCAATACAACAGAAGTAATTCATATAGTATGAATCAAATAAAGAATGAGTAAATCTCACAAAAATACAAATTGAACATGCTATTTTACACAAAATCCATCGGTATATTTATTAATTAATAAAAGCTTGTTCAATGTGGTATTTCAGTTCAACAAAATAAGTTGAAAGGGGTTCTCTTTTTGCGCTTAAATATATGAACGAGGGGAAATTTCCGAAAATGGGAGAACAGAAATTTTTAAAAGTGAAATACGAGGATGGTCTGAAAAGTTTATGACCTCAATGTGAAGATGGCAGCACTTGTCAATAAAAGCTAGTGAATTTCGTTGTTCATCTGTGTTGACAGTTACTCACCAAACTTTCAGCCATTTTGGACAAGCAGTTGTTATGCAACAGTCGTTTGAGTGAGTTGATGTGAGTGTTTTTGTGAAAATGGACAAAATCGAGATTCGAGCTGTCATTAAATATTTGTTTTTGAAAGGCAATACGCCTACGCAGATCAAAGATGAGTTGGATTCTGTGTATGGAGACTGTGCACCATCATTTACCACAGTGAAATTTTAGGCAGCTGAATTTAACCTCGGCCGTAAGAGATTGGGAGACGATGGACGTTCGGGACGTCCAAATACTGCAACTACCGACAAAACATCGCCAAAATTCATCAAATAGTGCTAGACGACCACCGAATTAAAGTGAGAGAGATAGCAGATGTTATGGAAATGTCAAAAGAACGTGTTTGTCATATTTTAAATCAACATTTAGGCATGAGAAAGCTGTATGCGCGTTGGGTGCCACGTTTGTTCCCGTTAGACAAAAAAATTGTTCGAATGAACATTTCAAACTCTCTGCTGATGCAGTTTAGGCACAACAAATCCGAGTTTTGGCACCGATTAATTACTGTAGATAAAACTCGGATACACCATTATACGCCCGAAACAAAAATACAGTCCAAACAGTGGACTGCAAAGGGGGGGAACCGGCTCAATAAAAAACAAAAGCTGTTTTTTCGACTGGGAAAGTGATGGCGACTGTTTTTTGAGATAGTAATGGAGTTATTTTAATCAATTATCTTCAAAAGGGAAAAACTATTACAGGAGCATACTACGCATCATTACTTGACAAGCTGAAGATAGAACTTGCGGAAAAACTGCCACATTTGCAGGAAAAAAAAATCCTGTTTCACCAAAACAACACATCGTCTCACACTTCAGTAGTTGTCATGATGAAAATCCATGAATTACGGTTTGAACACCTTTACCATCCGTCTTACTCACCAGATCTAGCCCCAAGCAACTTCCTTTTGTTCCTTCATCTAAAAATTGCGCTCGGAGGACAGAGGTTTTCGTTAAATAAAGAGGCAATCACTTTCGTGAATAATTATTTTGCAGAGAAAAACGCCGAGTACTATTTGGTCCTGTTACAAAATGGAAGCATCGCTGGGAGAAGTGTGTAGAGTTAGTAGGAGACTATGTTGACAAATAAAATAAAAAAATTCAGAAAAAATGTCTAGTATTTTTGTTAGGTCGAAAACTTTTCAGACCACCCTCGTAAAATTAAACGTGTAAGACTACATAAATAAGCAGTTAAAAGACTTCAATGATCTAGATAGAGAAAGGTGCAAAGAGATCAGAATTAAAAAAGTATTATCAAATACCCAGTATAAAAATAAAAAGTAAAAAGATCGCTTCAAAATAGCAGAATGTTTTATTATCTTTAAATGTATCTATGCAATAATAATGTATGGATGAAACTATTAGTATATTAATTAATGAAATATTTAAGACTGTAAAATATTATTGCAAATATCTTCTACATTTTTGTTTCTGACTAAATAATTATATGTTACTAGTCTTAAACAATTGTTTTAAGTGTTTTATACTACTCCAAATGTACACATTAAATTCTCATTGAGTACCAAACATTTGCTTTTTAAATGAGTCCTTTGTTTACTCGTTAGTACCTGAAGGAAATACTTTATTGACTTATTTAGGAAAGTTTGTAAATAATATCTTTGATTTATATTTTTATTTTGATATTCTTAAGATTCTATATTTTTTAAAAAATAGTCAAAGTGAGGAAAAAAAAATTTATTTTACTTATAAGTAATAGTAATCAACTGATCATTGATCGATAAATGCTAAGTGCAAAAATAAATGTCAATAAATAATATACATATATAATGAAACATTTTAAAAATCTCCTTATTAAAATAACATTTTCGAATCAATTTTTTGTCCCGTGATTGTCATAATCTCCACCTCATATGCAAAATATTTTCGCAATGATTTTTTCATGATTCTAAAGCAACCCGCATCCATCTCGGAACAACCCAACCCCCCTCAAAAACAAATTTAAAAACAAAGCAATCAAAACTTATTATTTCACTCCACATACCCGCAACACAATGTATAACAGGAAATTAACTCAATTTCCTATCAACCCTCCCTCCTTACATCTTTTATCAATTAAGCATCATCCCATTCCTCCCCTTAAGTGATCCCCCCTCTCACTGTGTCCCCTAGATGCATAATTGCCTCTTCGTCGAACAAAAATGTTCGATACGCTACACATTCCCGCCCATTCCCGTTATGGTTTGGCAGAAAGGAATGGATCGCTTCCCGGTAGGGAGGAGAAGATGCAGAACAGAGAGAGATGCGGAAGATGAGGGATGATTGGAGGCAGAGAACTGTCATCGGCATCCTTTCACCGGCGGCAGCAAGTGGCTTTGACATTCCACTCTGCGTATGGGAATAGAGGGGGGTGGAGGAGGGATGGACGCTCGCGATTATCGTCTGTCCTAATATTCTTCTCTGTTATGCTGTCTTTCTTCGAAGAGGAGAAGGGAGTTGAGGTGGAGTGTGTGTGTTCTTTTGTTTGAGAGAATATCGTCTGAGCGAATATGTAGGGGTGTGTCTGTGCTGGACTTGGAAGAACAAAAGTATCTCCCCGGAGGTACACATACCTTTCCCCTTCTACCCTAGGGGTTGGTTAAAATGAGAATTGAAATTTCTTGAAGGTACCCGAAAGAAATATTGATAGAAAAAGTGGGGAGAATAGACCGCAGTTCGATTTCAACAGCTTCGGTTTTTGTATTTGTTTGGTAGTGTTGAAAAAAAAATCTTATAAAAAAAAAAAAATGTAGAAAAATCGGTTTTGTTGTTATGGAAACCAATATAGCTCCCAAAAAGCCCCCCCCCCCTCTCATATTTTCTATTCTACGCCGTTTAATAAAATAATACTATATAATTCGAGGCAAAAGTTTTTTATACAATTTCGTAGCAATTTTATTTTAATTAGTGCAGTATTTTTTTAATACTTGAGTAGAGAATGCTGCATTATTTTATATAATAGGGTTTGCTGCGATACAAGGATAGAGGTTTGACAATACATGTATCAGAAAATTTCGGATATATTGAGATTCTATATCAATTAGCCTTATAATTAAAAAAAATAAAAACAGTATGTTTAAGTATAAAGTTCTAAACCAGTAAAACCAAATTTTATCCAGCTGAGAGAAAAATTGTGAAAGCAAATTCCCCACCTCCTTTCCTTTTTTTACTTCATTTTTTCGCTGCATATAGTCCTCCTAATGAGGAAATGTAAAGTTTTAAACATTGTACATGAATTTAAAGCTAATTTTCTACTTTCGAAATGCATAAGTTTTCAGTATAAAAACAAATGTACTTAAGAGTTCTTAAAACAAAAAAACAATCTCTCCTTTCTTGTAAAATATTGTGCAATTTTTGTAATTTTAAAAATTCAAGAATATAAGAAAAAAAAATTTAAAACGATAATTACCAACAGCTTCTAGACTATTTTCAATGATTGGTTGATTTATTGAATATTACTGTCACACTGTTCATCTACACGAGGGCTTTTGGCGACGGGCCACGTAATTTTGAACCATAGTCAAGTGAAGTGGACGATACCTGAGCTGGCACCCCCCTCTCCTAACTACCACACCAACAGGAGGACGTTTCAGCTCTCGACAGATTTAACGTGCATCGCTGCCCTACACGGCGGGTCTTTAGTGGTACTGGGCTCGAACTCGTGACAGGGCAAGCCACTATCCGTTACCTAAACCACTCGGCTACCGCGGCCACCTATTTTCAATGAATATATTATAGTTATATATTAGACATGTTGATTATTATTTGTAGGGATAAAAGGGATAAATTTACCTATGTATTACATTTTGTATAGATCTTTTAATATTGTGTGTTCTTCATTTCTTTTTTTAAATTCTAATCAAATCTTGCAGTTCAGCGATATTAAGGCCTTAAAAAACTGCAGTAGTTGTACAAATATTACGTTTTACAATTCAGATGCACTCTTGAGATATTTTGAATTTTCTTTGGGATGATCAATGAATATTATCGTCGTTCTCAGAAACTACAAAAATGCTAATGGTTACGGACCTCGTAATTCGCACCACTGTCAAGTGACAAAGGCGGCATTTGAGTTATCACTTCACTCAATCCTTCAAACTTCCTCACAATGACAATAGTTTTAATCTGTAAATGTATAAATGTAAGAATTGGTTAAAGTTTTGAAATACGAATTTCAATAGTTAACACAGAATAAATATGAATTTAGGACCAATATTTTAAATTTTAATACGTTTTTATGCAAAACTTTTATCATATTTTAACAATAAAGCTACTTTTAAAAATCAGTTTTTCACGTTTCCTACTAATAATAAATGAACAGATTTCTCTTCTCTTTCAACTTTAAAACCATTAAATAATGTTTAGAGATTTGCTCTTGCATGATTGCTATTTTTAAAGAATATCAGTTTAATTTAAAGATATATTAATATTAGACACTTTCAACTTTTTCAATTCATACTGAAATTCTAAAATTTTAAAATCAAATAAAAAATTTTCATATTAACCATAAGAATTTTATTTGAAGCTTTTTGTTTTAAATATACAACATAAAGGAAGACAGGAAATAATGAAAGAGAATTCTAAAAGTATCAAATTTATTTATATATAGGAGAAAAAATTGAAGTTATCTAAAGAATTTACTCTCTGATTATTAAGACTATACACAGAACCCACATATCATTTGAAAGCTTGGCTCCAAATTTAAAATCTGATAACTAAATAGTTTTTAAGATATTTGATGTTTTCTGACTTAAGGCCTTAGTTTTGGTTTCATTTTAAATCATTTTCCATACTTAAATTTAATTACTTAAAAATATTTTAAACATAATTAATTCTTTCAGTGTGTTCATAATTGTTTTTTCAATTCAAGACCATTATTTCTTTTTAAACATAGTTTATATGACTTAGAATCTTTTTATTTTGTTTTCATTATTTTTTTCTGTTGAGAAAATGTCTCACACGAAAGGTTTTCAGATTGCTACGAGGTGTAGTATTTGTAAAAAATAGAATACCGGTTGATTCATAAATAGTGTGACCGATTTCCGAGGATCATCACTTTTTATTGAATAAAGTTATTTACATGAAATTTTCAAAGTGGTTTCCTCTAGCACAGTACACTTTACGTACGCGTTTCGGCTAAGTTAAAAGAGTTTTTTCGACCATTTTTGGTGTATTTTTCCAACTTCCTCTTAAAATGCTTTTTGAAGCCCTTGAAATGCTCTTAATTTATGCCTAATTAATTTTTTTAAGTATCCCCGTAAAAGATAATCGCTAGGAACATAGACAGGGGATAATGATAGTCATTTATCATGAGGAAGAAAATTTATTTTTTTTATATTTCAGTCATTTTATAGTTGTTTTTGAAGTATGATTTGGTACACAATGATGGTGAAAAACAAAGTTTCCTTGAGTGTAAAGACGGTTATTTTCTCGGATCAAGTGTTTCAAAAATTTAATATGGTAATATTTAGCTTTAATTTTATTCTTCGGTTCTACAAAAAATGGTTTTGTTAAGCCTTGAGGAGCATTCCCATCCATACCATACCACCTGACAGCCCCAACATGAATTTTCCAAAAACAGCTGCGTCTTTGCAGTAACTTTGCGAGAAATATATTGTATCTTCTTTTGCCAGCTGTGAATGACAGATGAAACACTGCTTCTTTCGAAGTTATACATGTTTTGTACCTACCTTTGCATAACGTTAAATGCAGATGCCAAGAACGTTTTCTTCGTTTTTCTACGGTCTTAACAGACATTTTATGACAGACTGGAAAATTTAAGTTTTTGTAGTCAATTTTTTTTTTTCTATCTGACAATAAAATTGTCTATTTCTATATCTGTAGTTTCTTTGCCTTAGGTTGTGACGTCTCACGCGTCCTTTCTCTAACGTAACCCCTGTGTTCTTTGACGGCCACGATTAATGGCAAATCTTTTCCAACCCAAATCCAAGAAGTGAAACGAAGGATAGATGCAAATAAGATAACCTTTAAAAGGACAGAAGTTTTAGTAAGCGCGATGGCAATTTAGAGAAAGTTCAGTTCAGAGAAGATAGAAGTGTAAATTGACGGCTTACCTAAGAATCACGAAAATCTAGCTATTCATCCAAGGTACATACCATTGTACGCCAGCTTAGAGGAATATCTGAAGTGGATTGGACCGTTGCTTAGAAACCAAGGTAGAAAGATTATATTCTGAAGGCGCGAATATATTATTAGGATTGGGAGTAGGCGGATATAATATAATTATATAGATAAGTGGTCCAATTGCGCGATCTGTGTTAATTACGGCTACGTGTTTTGGTTTATTCTCACTTAATATAAGTTTGTTCGATATCTAAGTAATTTAAGTTAAATTCTTAATAAAAGTCATATTAAGAATTCTAAAATGTCTCATCATTTCGAGAATCCCACACCTCTAACTTACGCTGAAACCCCACGATATGGTCAACGAAGATCGACCATGTCACAAGGTTTTTGTGGCAAAGGATTTTATACAACGATAATTCTTTTCAACTTATTTTTTTCTTTTTCATTAAGGACTTCCTTTCGTTCCCATTGTTTTCCCTGGAGCTTTTGATTGCGAGCCAAATTTTATTTCTTTTTGAAGTTTATATAGCAATACAATAGAAAAACGTCTTTTTGATTTTTAAATGTTTTATTTTTAACAGAATTTGAAAAACCATCCTTCAAAAGCTGTAAAATTTCGTTCCGGGTTAAAGGATCTAATTTCAGCACTATATTTTACTCTTACTAAAAAAATGATTAGATTAGTAATTTAAATGTTCCATTTTTAAAATAAAACCATTAGTAAAACGATAGCAATTCATCATAAATAGTTATATGCTTTTAAAATTGGTCACACTAATTTTGAATCAACCGGTGTTACTAAAAACGATTAACTAATAACCAACCTTTAGCTGATAATATCACGAGACTTCAGAATGCAAGTGTCCTGAATTACAGATAAAACTGAATATTTACATTATATTATACATTATTCTACAACAGTAAAATATTTTAAAATCACGCAGCAGAAGACTAAACTTGGTAAACTGCACCAATTTAAAACAGAAGAAATATTAGATGCTTTATATAAACCTTATAATTTAGTTTGTATCATTATTATTTTGTATAAGTGTTTTGTGTTTCAAAAGTTTTGTGGAAATATGTTATGATATAGCTGAATTATCTGTCGTCGTAACAAATGCTATCAATATTATGCAAAAATATATTTTAAGCTACAGTAGCACTTTAAAATGTTACACAATTTTAAAAATAATATATTACAACATTAGAGTTTTGTAGGCATTATTTATTTTTATTTCACGCCTTTATAAACTTAAAAGTGTTTTTCTCGGATTTTTAATTTTGAAGATGTGTTTTCTATTTCCCAAGGCATTTTTTCGGTTCAGAATAGAGCCTTGAAATTTTCTGAAGATACTTTCATATATATGCTCTATAAAAATTATTATAAAATTAGATTTGAGAGTTCTAAGTACTTTTTAATGTTAAAATTAATTTTATAACATTCTTCGTGATTTTTTAAAAATTTTAGCTATAAAAATAATTATTAAACTTTAATAAAATGCCAGATTTTTAATTCTATACTAACTATTACTCCCAACAACATAAAAAAACAGAAATCACTTAAAATAATTTTTTAAATGTGAAAAAATGAGCATTTTATAAACATTTTTAATAAACAAAAATTCGTAATTTTTTAAAATTTTCAGATAATTTCTTGTTAAGCTGACTTTTTATTTTCAGAACCGCATTAATAGAGTAAAATACTTTTAATATTAGTGTCTCGAATAATATTTTTTGAAAAAGGTTATTGTGTAGCCTTAAAACTTATTTTTGCCATATTTTTTTATTTAATGCATTTTTCTCCTGTTTCCTGTGATGCACTTAAAAAAAGTTTTATGTTTTATTTCCTTTATTACTAAGCTTTCCGTTCTGTTACTCAAAATGTTTCGAACAATACTCATCTTCTTCTTTGGAATTCACCGAAAAAACATTGGATATCTGTCAGCATCACTGTCAGTACCTCTTGTCTGACACGTCTCGAGGGATAAAAGATAAATCCCTTTCTCCAAGTGTTCCCCTTTCAGGGAAAATCTAATCGAATTCAGATACTACGTTTAAATGACAATTCAGATGTCTGAATTCGAAGATGTTTGCTTTGCATTTGAATGAAATAATGTGTATACACGAATCAGTGGATATTTTCGGTGTTGAATAAATATAAAATGTTTCTGTACGGCTCAACTAAACTTTCTGTTATTTTTCTTTGTAATAAAGAGAGAAAAGGCTTAAGAATGTCTAGTTGTAACTGAATGTCAAGATATTTCTGCTATTCAAAAGTATTTGGCAATTAAATAACGAAGCAAATTTACTATTAAAAATTTTAATAATAATTCTAGCACATTTATCAGAAGTACTATTTTTTAATAAAAATTGCTTGCTATAGAAAGCAATTTTTTAAATTTACCTTCAGACATCAAACTAGATGGGTTCTCTACCAAGAAAAGGCATATTTTCATTCTTCCTAAATTTTAGTTACATATCTTAGTATCTTTTTTAATAAGAAAAATATAGTATAAACGTTTCTTTGAAGTCTCTTTTATTATTATCTGTTACTATTTTTTTCACTTTATTGATGTTATATTGTTACTGCGCACAACTAATGATATCTATTGCACATGCGCTTGTGTTTGTTAAAACTAGGTGATATTGTTTTTTCGAATGTTCTATTATTTTCTTTGTTTTACTCTACATATCTTGTGTTTAGAAATGATTGAACTATATATTTTATTAAATATTTTTCAAGGTTTAAATAATTTATCTTATAATTCAACTTTAAAAGAATCCAGCACATGTAAAATTATTATTTCCTCTTTCTCAAAGAACTCTTGAAAATAAATTCTGCACATAGTAAAGAATTTAAGAGTCCATTATGTCAGTACGAAGTATACGAAGAAGACGTATACACAGTAAAATAAATATTTTGAAAGTATATAAAGTAATAACCTTCATCGATTATATAATATTCTCATCAATTATTTTTTATTGTTATGTTGAATACATTAATTTAAAATGCTTTCATTGTGCCTTCTTATCGTCATTCAGTTCTAAATGGTGAAGAAGAATTTAGTTACAGGTTAGATTTAATTAAGGTTTATTTATTAGTATAATGCATCTAGCATGATTTATATATATATATATATATATTCTAACTGGTTGTTTAGATTATTTCTTTTTTTAAATAAACATCTTCATAATCTCAAAGTGTAATTTTAATTCCTGTCACAAATCCGAATCAATAAATAATCTTTCAAACACGATTTTATGCAATAACCTTAAGTGAACACTGGCACCAGGATTAAGAGATTATATATTTTTCTTTATAATACTTTTCCTAATCTACATAAAAACTACTGATAAATATTTAGTTATTTAACGTCGTAAAGACGAGAGAATTCGAATTTTATTCTTTAAAGCTGGAAATAAAAAAAAAGCAACTCAGGAAGAAAAAAAGTCACACCATCGCAATTTGGCTCGGCGTTTAATCTCCAACCCAGTGATTTAGAACATTTTCCCGTTCCCAAAAGAGGCGTTAACGAAATTAAAATTAAGAGAGTCCTTTAAAAAAAAAAGCTGAACACACAACTTCTTGTTTCCCGTGCTTTAATTTAGAGATTGTTCCAATCCTCTTTTCACGAGCAGGGAATAAATAAAAAGCAAATCTCCTTTTTCCGCTTCTAACTTTCCCTTCTTACAGCTCACGTCCTAATGGCCATAAAAGCAGCAAGGTAACTGCTCAACCCGCTTCGATATTGATGGTCTTGCGACGTCACACATAATCACCTCAGCGTGGAACTTTCCTTGTATGTTACTTTTCGCGCCAAATCTTCTCTTAACCCCCCTCAACCTCCCCTTAGGCTATAAAAGGCCCCATTGAAAAAATAACCCCCAACCCCTGGTCTTATATTCTTTTTTTTTCCATCTTCCTTATTTTATCGTTTGCACAGAAATTCCGCGTTTCTTATTGGTTAGATCTATGGGCCATAACCTGTCAGCAAGCTGTGTGACTTAAGTAATCCTCTGTTCCGATATTTATTGGAAAGAAAATGGTGGCAATGGCATAGGTCTTAACACGTGATGCTGTTTCTTTCCCAAGGAGTTATGACACGTTTTGGTATTGGAGAGTTATATCGCTTTAAGTTTTGGAAAGAGGATTGGCATTATTCGCTTCGGTCTTGGTAGCCCTCATGTCGAAAAAAATTAAATCTTTCTTCGCTTCATGACTCTCTTTTAAGTGACATTTCCACCTTTTGTAAATATTGCTATGTTTTCTTGTTGCTCTATTCTACAAAGAAGTTATTTTGTGTACATTTGTTACAGACACATTGATATATTTTTAAAATTTATGTAAAAATAAGTATGATTTCTCAAAGAATTGCAAGAATTAATTTCAATCAATTAATGTATTCAAAGCTTTTGAAAGAATGTGTTTTATGGATGGTTGAAGAAATTTGAAAGCGAGACTAACCTGTTTTCAGAGTTGCTGTAGTGTACACTAAAATGCAAAAATACGTTGAAGGAATTGCAATATTTATTATTGTAAAAAAATATTTTAAATACTTGTTAAATTAAAAATGGTTCTGAAGAAACATAGTACATATATATATGTATATATATATATATATATATATTTATTTATGATTTGTTTTACATACACTCTATAACAATGGTGGCCAACCTATGGGGCACAGCGGAGTTGTAACAATGGCACGCGAAGACTTATTGAAAAATTAGGAAAATAATTAAGAATAAAATTTTTTTTCTATAATTTTATTAAAATGGGGTTATTTTAGAAAAAGAACCTCAAAATTAATTTTAAATACACTTATTTGAATTACAATAGCAAATTATCATGTAAAGAATATGAATGACCATTGTATGGTAGACCAAGATGACTAGATTGTCATTTACTTATGTCTCTATTTACAATACCATGACACTGAAACTTCACGGAAAACAAGAACAAACTGGCAACGCAAGGAAATAACAAACAGAAATGTTATGTCACCAATTTACTTTATTGCCAATTCTCATTTTCAAATTTCGCTAGATAAACTTTCAAAAGTAGCTATAAAGTCATTAAATTCAAACGGAATCTAGTTTAAAATAAAAGCTAATTTATTTTTTAAAGGATAATCTATATTTCATACTACGGCTTGTTACTCACCATTTTGAAAACTAAATCTTTGTAAAAATATTTAAATAATATATCCCAATTTTTCTGTAGACCATCAAAACTTTTTAACGGACCATTAATGGTGCGTGGACCACAGATTGTCGACTGATGGTTTATACAGTCCACTTGATAAGTTGTTTTGCTTTAGAGTCCTATGAATTATTCTATTGTAGAATAATCACTTGTGACCACATTTAGTATAAATATTGTGGTCCGTCAAGCCGGAGGAATTCTAGTTGTGATGTATCAGTTATATTAAGATAAGTATGAGTTGTGTGTGAGTGTGTAATATTTGTGTTGCATCCATGAATTAGAAAGTGAGATTCTGCATCTGAATTGTATTTTGAAGTGAATAAATTACAATTGTTGTGTTGAGAATTTCTTTTCAAGTAAAGACATAGAATTGGTATGTGATTTTTGTGATATTTTTTGTGACATTTTAAAATTAGTCAAGTTGATATACTCAAAAGAAAGAAAACTTAAAAAACGGAACTAACTACGTTTAAAGGAAAAATAAAATGGGAAAATTTGAATTTGGTTGCAGGTCCATTGCTAATTGAAAAATATGAATTATTTAGTAATGAGTTAAAAAACGTATGTGATAGAATGAGTTAAAAACATATTTAATGAATTATTTAAAGTGTGTGAAGAAACAGAAGTCAATAAATTCGTCGAGGAGCAATTAAATATTCAGGAACTTATTGATCATGTTACAGTTGAGTTAAAAAGAGAAAATAAAAAACATTTAGCTCTCACTCAAATCCAGAAGTATGTTCTGAAAGAGTGGAAGCGGTTAAGCTTCCTGAATTAAATTTGCCAACATTTAGAGAAAATTTACATGATTCGATTGCTTAAAAGCAGGGGTGGGCAAACTTTTCCAGGGTACGGTCTACTAATTTTTCTATGGTGTTGCGGTCCACCCAGTGCTGAAGGAGTGGTGAGCTAGGAAAAAGGTCTACAAAATTTATAATTCAGTAGCTCACACAGAAATTTTTCAGGGTGGGAGGGGTTGGGGGTTGAAAGTTCAGCATTCTAGTTTTATACCCTAATACACCCCTTAACATATTCTTTTGATTTTGTCGATTGCAGGGAACAAAAAACAGTGAAAAAAATATTGAATGAATAATTAGCATTAAGTAATAAAATAAATTATGTATAAAAATAAACTCAAACTCAGTGGCGCAACAGCCCATGAGGGCCAGGGCTTACTGTGCCCATCCTAGTATACGAGACCATTGGGCGCTGAGGTGCATGAGCCCGATCAGGTGGTCCGTCTGAAGCGAGACTCCCAGTGTTCAAGTCTCCAAGCAAGCTTGGTATTCATTTATCGGCCCGCTGCAGGAGGGATGAAAGACTGAGTTGACCTTGCCCAGCCCGAGGATAGAATCTCGAACCTGTGGCGTGGAAATGCGTTACGCTACCACTCGGCCACTGGGCCTTCATTTATAAAAAATACTTAATTAAATTTGGTGTACTATATACATAGGATTATTATCAATTGAAAAAGAAATCAAGAGTGATGGGGTCCAGACCCGAGGACTCTTCCCTCCCCCTTGTGTGCACCATTGTTATAACTTAATAATAAATACGGAATATGTGTACTTATATACTATACAACTAAAATAAAAATTAAAGAAAAAAAAAACTCCCACTTTCCAAACAGAGTTTAAAGCAAAACTCAAGATACGAGCATAATAATAATAGCCACAAATGTAAAAAATAATAAATGATGCATTTAGTATCAAGCAATTCAAAATAAATTACAAAATGAAACATTTTCTTCTAAATTTAGTTCTCGTAGTTATGCTCCAGATATGGGAAACTAATGGCACGCGACACAATATTTTGGGTACTCCACCGCTCAAAATAGCAATGTTCACAATGAAGTATTACGAGTGATCGGTCGCAGGGTGGCGGGGATTTGATTCCAGACGCATTTAACAATTTGAAGAAGCTGGCATATGCCATTTTAACCACATTTTCTTCTACCTATGCTTGTGAATCATTATTTTCAAAGATGAATAAAATTAAAAACTGCCCTAGAAACCATTTGGCAGATGACTCCAATTCAGTATGCATTCTGCTAAAAGTAACAGCTTACAATCCTAATATTGGTTATTTGTCATCTAATCTGCAACAGCAGAAGTCACGCTAATATTACTTAAACATTTACTACTATACAGTGCAAAATGAATTTTTTTGTAGTAAATAAAGAGTTTTGAGTTGTTAGTATTTAGTTTTATTTTTTCCCAATAATCACAAGCCAAAATTATTTGAAGGCACGTCTGTATCTCATTAAACATTTCTTTGGAAAAAAAGGGCAGGTTGATCCATAAAGGTTTGTCACCCTGTTATAGTCTGTAGAAGACTTATTCGGCATACTGTGTCAGTCGATCTAGAATATTTCGGTATATAATTACTAACTGCTAATTCTCAAGCGGTCACCCCAAAATATCCTGGTAGTCCACTGGTCGAACGCGATTGATTTAATGCCCATCCCTGCTTAGCAGTGCATATTAATGAATTTTGATCTTTGGCAGTAACATGCTTTCATTATGAGCTGTTTTAAAACTTTGTTTAATTTCTACTTTTATGGCATTCCTTTCCATCGCTTATTTACAAGACATAATTAAAATGCACCAGCTGTTCAGTAAGCACAATTAAGCAAACATGTCAAAACAGGGGCTCATTAATCTGATTTTTTTAAAAAAAGTGTATAATTGACAAATTATTGTGAGTTAATTAAATAAAACTCAAATTATTCAGTTTTTTTTAAATTACATTCGAGAGATTCCAATTTAAAAGTCAGGCCAATAAAAATAATAACTTAATTATTGTTTTGGAGCATTAAATTTGTTGTAATAAATTTATAAACTGTATTCTTTGTTTTTCTCGTTATAAAAAATTTATTTAAAGTTATATTTTCTGATATTTAATGAAAATTGTACTACAATTCATTTCATGCTAATTGCTTAGCTTTCGGAATAGGCAATACAGATAAAAAACTATGTTACATCCTTTTTAAACATATTTTTCATGCTTAAAGATTAAACACATTGTCAAATAAAACGTTTATTTTGCTCTCTGTAATGAATCTTCACATTAAAAATACAAACAACATAAGATTTTAAATAACTAATTGTATTATTGGCATTACGGAAAAAAAATTAAGCATGAACGAAAGAAAAAAGAGATGGGTTCCCAACACTCCAGTATTTAAAATCTCTCTGAGGCATTTCAGTGTTTACTGATAACATCATAAGATTTATTATCATGAGACAATCTATTTTTTTTCTAGACTTTTTCCGGATTAATTCCTCCAAACGGTCTAAAACGATTTATCTGTGTCTTTCAACTTCTAATTCAGCTCCACTCAACAAACGATTTTTTCCCCTCAGGAAAGGAAAGAAGAAGAAAAATGCTCGTTAAATCTAGACGCCTTAATTTCTCTCATTTTCTAACATACGCCAATTTTTATTTCCGCTCTTCCGCTTCCCTCTACTTTATCTCCCACCCTCCTCGTCACCACCCTTGGTTAATGAAGTAGAGCATTTTATATTTAATTAAATTGCATTTTCCCAACATGTAGACATTGCGGCTTAATTCCGACGTGGCCGGCATGGGAAGATGTCAAAAATTTAGTCGTATTGGGTCGCAATGTGTTTGAACAACGCAAAATTGCCATGAAAGGAAAGAGAAGGGGATGATCTTTTTTTTTTCTCTCTTTTCTTGTGTTCAACCAACCCCTTTCAAGTTACGTCAAGTTGAGAGGTATCAGCAGACATGTAGACAAACATAATGAGAGAGATTTAATCTTATGCAGTTTTTCTTGAGGTTTTGGCAGGAAATGAACACTTTTTTTCCCATGCCTGAAAATGTGTGCTCACACAAAGATGCATATTTGCTCTCCTTTCCGCGGCTTTGCTCGATGCTTTAATTAACTTTTTATCGTTGTGGAATAATAAAAGTTTTGTGAGAAGATAAACTTTTCAGCGAGAAGTTTCTCGGGATCTGATGGTAATGGTGGTTATTTAATCATTTTTTTTGTATGTCTCATTACGGTTTTTATTCCGCTGCAAATTAGGTGGTTTTTACCATAATTTAATAAAGATGAAAGTCTTAATCTGTATAGAACAATTATATAACAGTTTTTTATAAGATAATTATTGAATAATGAACTCTTAGAAAAGGAAAATATGCTAGTGATACTAACAAGGCTAATATATGCGCAACATTTGAAATCTGCAATTTTTTATTCAATTCCTACTAATAGTTCACAATCTCCCTATACATATATATATCTTGTTCAAATTTTCAATCGTTAATAAAATACATTTTAAAGCGCTCAATTGAGCAAAATTTCATATACAAGATTATTTTGGTTGACAATACGGTAATTTAATTATAACTAATGAAAATTAATTCATTAAAGCTAATTATTCAAAGAATTACTGATACAGCCACGTTGGCATCATTTTTCGCGAATTAGGGACCGTTTTGGCGACTTGTGTCAAAACTTTAAACGATTTTTTTCTCACATTTTAAATCGCTCATTTGAGCTGAAATTTTCTGTACAAGATTATTTTGGTTGACAATACGATAATTTAATTAATATTAATTAAAATTAAGTGAATGAAAGTAGTTATTTAAAGAATTACTTATATAGCCACGTTGGCTTCATTTTTAGCGTCTTCGGTTAAGACTCTTGGTCTTGGGTTGGGATTTTTTTTCTCATGTTTTAAAGCATTCAGTTGAGCTGAAATTTTATAAACACGATTGTTTTGGATGACAATACGATACTTTAGTGATAATTAATAAAAATTAGTTGCCATTTAATATATTAATTCTGTCATATGTATATACTTATTTATATTAATTGTAATTATTTGATAAAAATTAAGTAAAATATAAAATTGTTCTTTGTTGACCTAAGTAGGAATTAACTTTAATTTTTTTTATATTACTTGTTTCACTATTAATTTATGTGTATTTCACATTAGTCATACAGTTTTCATTTAATAAGATGATAAATTTGTTTTTTTTTTATCTTTTGGCTGCTTCGCTTAGCATTCATTGCTTTACTTTATTCCATCAATTTACGTACGTTTTGTGAAATTAATAAATGGGAAAAAAAATTATATATATTCGCATCTTTCAGTTTAGCTAAAGTTTAGTTACAATTTGTAACTTGCATCTTATTTCCTGTAAAACTGAATTTAGTTGTCCTCTCTTTTATTTAATGCTTACTTTTGATACATCTTTAAAATTAAGGATGTCCGAATAAATAGTCGACTCTCGATAATTTGAAGTTCAAGGGACCTGTGAAAAACTTTGAATTACCAAGAGTGAAAATTACCACACACAAGGGAGTAGGAAAAAAACTTCCAAAATACACGAAGAGAAAAATTTTTCTAACACATTTAAATTTGAAATTATGAACTAAAGCAACATTTGTACAAATGTATAAAATTATTTTAAAGTATTTTTAAAAAGTACATGTTATACAATATAAATATTATACACAAGTTAACGAATACATTTATGTATTACAAACAACTATTATAAAATAATACACACTGTTCATAATTAACATATTTAGACGAAAAAATCTGTTATCATTTTTTTGTTTTATGGCATTCACTCTAACTTTGTCAATAGACTTTTTTCTAGCATAAATGAAGCTTGAAAAACATCCTTATCAACACGATTTTGAAGGAAAAAGTTGCGTAGCTTGTTTACTGACAATTAAGCTTCTCTCAGAATTATCGGAGTGAACACCTCCGATTCGTCTTCATCACTCTCTGTGTTATTGTAGTCCAAAGCCACAATTTGAGCATCAGATAGGGCTCCTCATACAGTGATGTCGGTGTCAAACTGCACGTAGTTGTCAAACTTCAAATCTTGTACTGGAAGAGCTTCCCAAAGGGATGGTTCAGCATACGTGTATCGTGCATATTAACCAGATTCGGCTTGGAGAAGCCCGACTTTTTAAAGCAATTGTAAATTGTCAAAGGAGTGACAGCTCTCCAAGCCTTGTCAATCATAATCAAAGCCCTTAAAATAGAAATAGTTACATCCTGCTGATTTTCGAGGTTATCCAAAACGCTTTTAACGACTTCACGCAGATTAAAAGTTTTAAAATTACGTATGATGCCTTGGTCGAGTGGGTGAAGTTTTGAGGGTGAGTTTGGAGGGAAAAACTGAAGTTTTTCATATTTGATAAAGGGAGGGTGGTGTTATTGTGCACAGTACAGTTGTCTAAAAATAAAAGAATACGACGTTTCTGAATTTTCATATCCGAGTTCAATGAGATCAACCATTCATTAAAGAGTTCGGGGTCATACATGCCTTCGTGTTTGAGCGGTAAGTGGTAGGGAATAATGTTATGTCCTTGGAACACCGAGGTTTCGGAGGTTTCCCTATGAGTTTCCTTGCTATGTCTTCCTCTATGGCATTTTTCTTCTTTAAATGTAAATGTTTTTTTCTGGAATACACTTAAAAAAGAGTTTGGTTTCATCCGTGCTGAAAATATTATGTGGATAGTACTCTTTTATTAAATCTGAAAGCGAGTTCTGCCACTTAGAACAAACATTATTGTCGACACATGAGTTTTCCCCTCACATTTTTTTAAGACTATCCCATTCTTTTTCTTAAAATATGTAAATAACGGACAAAAATTCTAAATTCATTATAAGAAATTGCTAACTTTTCTAAAGATACATTCAGAAATGATTAGATCACGATCTATGAAAAAATAATAAGCTAATTATTGTGAGATTCGAGTTCCAAAATACAAACTGAAAGTTATTATTCTACTTGAGTTGTAGTATAGCAATAATATAACATAAAATTATTTTTACATAAAATAATTATTAACTAAGTAAACTAAATTAAATACTAAAAAAGTAATTAAATGAAGGAGGAACAATAAGAATATAATTTTGTTTTTGTTTCCATTATAATACTGAGGTTAAAAATAAAAGTTATTAGAACATATATTTTCTAAGAGCTTCTGTTACGCCACCTGAAAGTTGAATATGCGGTTCGTTAAATGTCGATAATACTTGGCACACACACAATATGAATCCTTATTAATATTATAATCATGAAAGTTTGTTTGGATGTTTGGTACTCTTTCACACAAAAACACCAGAATGGATTTTAATGAAACTTTACAATAATATAGCTTATACATCAGAATAACACATACGCTATAATTTCTGAAGTTATTGTGTGAAGTGTCCAAAATATAACGATAATTGTCAAGTAAGTAGCAAAAATTTCTGCCATCTGGAAGCAATTCTGGGGTGCCCTGCAAAAAAACCCGCGACAGCATATATTTATCTTCTATGTGTAAAGAACCCCTTTTTGTTTTGTCTACACCAGAGGCTAGCTTCTAATTTATTCCTTTGGTCAGTGTAATCCCTATATTTTTATTTCAGAATAAATCTGAGTTTTAAAGGGAGAGGTTGTTTTAAATCTCTCTTTATTTGAATAGCTACTATTGATTTTTTACATGTGTAAGCCATTATCGCCAAAATAGTGAACATACATACAATAAAAATAGATAATTTATCTCTATTCACGATTTCTTTTCTTTTCTTTTTTATTATTTTACTATGCACATTTAGTAGTAACAAATTGATCCTTATATTAAAATAAATACTTTTATCGCTTCTGGTACTTAGAGTAGATAAACTTTGTCTTTCACACTACATCATATGGACAAATTTGCGTAATTTGTTTGTGGTTAGTAGTTAATTATAACGCTATAATTTTAATTGAATATACAGGTATTGCATTTTTTAAGCATAAAAATATTAATAACTACTTTACTGTATTTTTTGGAGTGAGTGAGTGAATATTAACGTCGCACCGTTCAGCAACACGAGGGCTTTTGGCGACGGACCATGTAATTTTGAATCGTTATTTTGACGACACCTGAGCTGGCACCCCCTCTCTTAACTACCACACCACACCAACTTAGCAGGAATATTCTTTGAAATCTACTCTTCCAAGATATATACCAGCACGGGTTCTATGATGAGTTTTTTAACGGGGAAGGCGAATAGTTTTGTAGCAGAAATTGCGTTTTAAGCGGATTGCCAAAATTATCATTTTTGTCCCGAAAAAAATAGTTAATGTTAAAATTTAAGTGTCTTATGTTTTTTGTATGTTAATGACGACCTTAGAAAACGATTTGACTATTTATTTTAAGTAAACAGTGTATATAATTAATTTTACAGGGGAATATATTATTAATTAATTAATTAGCTCTAAAGGATTAAGTTTTGCAAAGTTGAGTATTTTGTTTATGTATATCCCTTAATTTCCAATATAGTGATAAAAAAATATTGCATGAAAAAAACTGCAGTAAATGCGGTAGATAAAGGGTAAACTTGCATCGTTCCCCTACGCGGCGGGTCTTTAGTGGTACTAGGTGCGAACTCGTGACAGCCTCGATCCGATTACTTGACAACTCGGCTACCGTGGCCAATGTATTTTTTGTAAGTGTAGAAAAAGTACCTACTAAGAATTATGCCGCGAAAGCGTAAGTCTAATCTTTCCCAAAGCTCTAATAAAGCTCGAGCTATGAAAGTATCTATACATTTGCCAACTTGACTCTATCGCCAACGATTCGCTATGTTTTTCATTGAATCGCCATTATAATTTAAGAAACGGTGTTGCTTGCGAATATTACAATTTTAACATAAAATAAATACAACATAAAGTAATATTAATGTATTACACTTTCAGATATATAAATTATTTACACTATTTTAAGAGTTCATTACACAAAATTTGTAACAGTGTGTTACTTTTGCTGAGCATAGATCAGCTTAGTAGTAACAAGTATTTTCAAAAATCGACCCTCAAGAGAGTTACGGGGATTTATAAATAAAAGAATCCTTTTTATCAGCTATTAGATCTACCGACTTAAAATTTAACAAAGGTGTTTTCCTTTTTTTGTTCAGCTGAGATATGCAAAAAGTTTTTTTTGTTTAATTTGCATTTCACGTAAAATTAACTCATTAAAAACTTCTTTATCCTTCAATCTGTATTGTTTAATTTTTCAGTTCATCCGTGCGAAGAACGGGTATACCAGCTAGTACTTAATATTTATTGTTTAATAATAGTTAACTATTAATTTACAAATAAGAATTTTAATTCATAAAATTTTGAATTTACTTGTACAGATAACCATAAATGAGAAACATTCTTTCGGTAATTTTGATCTATACAGTATTTAATAAGGTTATTATAATTTTTATTTTTTCGGAATATATATTACTTTACCAGAGGTTCCAGTTTAACATTGAAGTTAATTTTATCTATTTGTCATAAATATTAGTCCTAGTTACTTTATCCTTGGATTGTATTTCAGTATTTAGGAATTTTGCATGAAATTTCTTATTATTAGTCTGTATTAAATTAAGGAAATCAGAATTCCCAATTAAGTACTTTCGGTACAGTTCCAAATGTACAGTTATGCAATAATAGTATTTTTTATACAATTGTAAGATAACATATATATTTATATATTTTTACTGTTTAAAAATAGAGAATATTATAAATTGAGAAAAAAAATGCAATAAGATACTCGTAAGGAAAAAGATTATCAAGACAATCAAATTAGAAAAAGGTTTTGGAACAATTTACTAGCCATACTCAATACGCGTATGAAAGGAGAAAATATATTAAAAGGACGCTTTGTGTAGTTTTTAGTTTCCCAAATTCTCAAATAATACTGTAAAATATTTTTATATATCAATGAATGTATTTCCTCCATTTTCACTTTTTAAGAACCTCGCTAAAAAGTTTCTACTGTTATTTGCTACCAAGCATAGTTCATGATTTTATACAAATATTTAAAGAATGCTTCAACTGAAACTCAATTTTTTTTCTTTTAGGTACAGCTCTCATGCAGCTCGTAGAAGTGCATAAGGAAATTCATGCTCAGCAAACAAATATTGTAAGCTAAAAAAGTATCTTATAATTTTTTTATAAGTTATATTTTGTTGTACAATTTCGAGTTTTTCAGGTGGAGATGTTGAATATATAATTATTTATGCACACATACATTTTTTAATGCAGGGCATTTAAATAGTCAATAAAATAAACTGTAATGTAAGCATTATTAAAGTAAGCGCTCACAAAGAAAATATTCTTTAGTGATATTTTAAATTGTTTATGCTGTTTGGTAAAAATAAGTCTGCATTGGAAATTAATTATTTTTTTCAATTTCTAAGAATATAGGTGTCATTTTGCATGGTTTCCAATATCTAACAAATTATGATACAAAACTCTTGTGTTATTATATTTTTAAAAATTTTGTTTTATTTTCCATCCCATATCATTTTCTGTCAGCTTTAAATGACTTGATAAAATTCAATATTATGAACGATAGAAGTAAAAATAACACTTTAAAACATTTTATGTCTAAAACTATTTAATTTGAGACCAGAATTCATTGCATTATCTTTTAGATTTATATGACTGAAGAAAGCTAGTATTATCTATACAATCAATGTAAATATACTCCTTCAACACAATAGTTTGACTTAAAATTATTCAACAAAATCATCGGTAATGTAATTTAACATATACATAGAGCTGTATTCTCAATCATTTTCCGGAAAACATTTAAATTTACTAACATACCATTAAAATACGAAAATGAGTCCGATTCACTTTAAATAACTCCTTGCCATAGTTAAGACCATATAGTAAGTCATTTATTCGGTATCGATTAGAAGGAAACGAATTATTTCACCTCTTTCCGTTTGGTTCGGAACAAGATATAAAATAAAAAGAAATATCTTCAGAAAAAATCCTTCCTTAAATGAAAGCGATTGAAGAATTTTTAGAAAACCGATTTCGAGAAGTCTTAATGGAAAAACTCCTGCATATAAATTACGGAAATGAATTTACTCTGCATATGCTCCTAATATTCCAATATGCAATCAGAGATGGTAAGGGGAAAAAAGTAAAACTGCTTGTTTCAAAGCAGCTGCAAAAATCACTTTCATTCAAATCGGGAAGCAGAAAGGAAAAAGAAAATGGCGTTTTGTTTCAATTTCTGAAATGTCTTTCTTCTTCTCTCTTTTTAAACTTTTCATCTCGATTTAAAATATTTTTCCCCAGGTGGTGTATCTTCGGGAGTTGTCTATTTATATTTGCATATCATTCGTCGCATTTCTTGATGAAATTAAAGTCAATTGGTTTTCTTTTCGGCTGGAAGAAGATTGTTTATGGAATTCGATTTACCTTTTTTTTTTACATTCCTTTATGCGTTTTTATTCAAGTCGATATTGCCAGATTAAGAGGAACCTGGATTATTTATTTGTTTATTGTTATTCGTTGAATGAATGTTTATTGTTTGGGGACTGCGAAGATTGATTTTTGTGCAAAAATGAGGTGGTGTTTTTTAAAATAAATATGCTCATATTCTATGAACTTGCAGAAAAGATCAGAAGTGCAGGAACATATGTGGACCTTAGCCATGTGATAAAATTATTGCTATAAAAATAATTCAAGCGTTCTCTGTTGTAAATTGATTCTAATTTTAAAAGTACACTATAGAATGTAATGAGTTTATAAATGTTTAACATATATAGAGAGTTTATCAATTCGATTATAATGTATATAAATCTATCACTTCTGCACGTAAAGTGATACGGTCTAGATTATACTATTTGAATAATTTTGGAAAGACAAATCTGGTATTTAGAGATTTAATCAAATCAATTTAATGTCCTAAAATTTAAGAATGCATGCATCTTATCCATTTAGAACAAATTTAATTTAATGTAAATTAAGGACATTATAAGATCTGCTCAATAGTAGACTATCAATAGACCCAAACTATATGTGTGAAGATTGACGTATGGAGGGTCAGTTGTACAAATGAGGCATTGTGTCTCCATAAAAGGCACCGGTGGTTCGCCCCTTACGCCAGGGCAATAACACGTGCCAGCTGTCTCAAAAAATGTTTTTGAAGTCACCCCTCCCTTTCTTTCAAATTTGCAGACGACTGTTAGTCCAAACACTCAACAGGAAGCAAGCTACGAGTTATTTCTTCTTTGCGTTGTGGGTTCCCTCTCATATAAACACTGTCAATTTAAATAGAGAATGCTGGTGGCAAGGATAGCCAAAGACGCACAATCAGTGAAAATATGACGGGACGAGTTATAGCCTGCAGATGTTGGACACAAGAACATTTCGGAGTACAGACTAAACGTCGTACCGGCCGATTGTTCACAAGCACCAATGGATTGGGAATACGGTCAGGAGAGGCGGGTGCTGAAGTGTGGCCCTCGCCAATGAGAGGTGGCGAGGGGCTTGAAAGTGACCTGCCTCTGGAGTTTAAAGGGGTTGGTTCGGAATCGTAGAAGGACTTGGCTCAGCTTCTTGATCTCCATGGATAAGCCGATTTTTCCACTCTTTAAATTTTTGAGTTTGGCAATAGCCTCACAGAAGGACTTTTCTCGACTTCTCGATCGCCATGAATTGACGGAATTTTCGCTTTCCGAATTTTGAGTCTATGGACGCAGTCGGGTTCAAGCAGCTACGGAGGAATTTTGACAATTAAAGAACTTCGACGAATAGTGAACTACGAAATTCGGAGTCAACGGCGCAACGACTGGGAATACCTGAATAATATATGAACAAGAACTTTTTCGCAGTGAAAGGCTGTATTCTTTAGTATCGTATAATGTTGACATTATAGTTAGTAATTATTTAATCCAGAAATAAAATGTCTTTTGGCAATTAGCTGCATGACTGTTGACGCTATCCTTAACGATGTTACAACATCTATAATTAAAGTAACAGGTTGAAATCATAATTATCTCACTTTACATGATATATTTAATGTTAGATAGTAGCTACTTGTAATTGAAAATAAAATCACAAAAAATGTAATTTATTTGTGTTGATAATTACCTTTATTATCGGTGGTATTTGTTTTACTAATATTTTATTCTAACCTCTAACTCCAGAAATAAACATGAAATTAATAAATAAATAATCCGACTATATTCAAACTTATTTCACAAAAAGTAATTATCTGCGAAATGTTTCGCATTTTTTAATTGCAATCTTTTAGTAAAGTTTTTCTTAAATATTTTTGTCTTTTACGTATTTATTGTTTTAACTTATACTTACACAAAAATAATTTTGAATTAATACTGTTAGTTCAAGGCAAAATAAATATGTCACAAATTTGTAATCGTTTTCGACACCACTTGATCACTATATCAATAATTAAAAATGACAAGCTAGTATACATCTCGTTGATGCTACCCGATTTCCAAATGCAATTTTAAATTTGAGTATTTTGAAACTAATAAATGTAATTGCATAGAAGTTCAGCTTTTGAGAGTTCTAGATATAAAGAATCCGAATATGTAAACAAATTTTACATGATGCCTATCCATGCATTGTTTCACATTTTTTATCCCATCTAGTTCAAAAAAAGTGTGACCAATTTTAAAAGCATATAACGATTTATGACGAATTTCTATCATTTTACTACTGGCTTTATTTTAAAAATGAAACATCTAAATGACTAATATAACCATTTTTATTAGTGGGAGTAAATTATAGTACTGAAATTAAATCCTCAAATCCGGAACGAAATTTTACAGCTTTTGAAGGATGGTTATACAAATTCTGTAAAAAAATAAAGCATTTAAAAATCAAATCAAATATGTTTGTACTGTATTACTATCTAAACTTCAAAAAAAAAAATAATATTTGGCTCGCAATCAAAAGCTCCAGGAAAAAAAATGTGAACGAAAGAAAATCCTTAATGAAAAAGAAAAAAGAAGTTGAAAAGAATTATCGCTGTAGAAAATCCTTTGCCTCAAAATCTATAACAAAGAAACTACAGATATAGCAATCGACAATTTATTGTCAGATAAAGAAAATTGTCTAAAAAAAAGTAAATTTTCCAAACTGCATCAAATGTCTGTTAAGACCATAGAAAAAAGGAAACATTCTTGGCCTCTGTATTTAATGTTATGCAAAGGTAGATATAAAACATGGATAACTTCGAATGAAGCACTGTTCATCTATCATTCACAACTGGCAATGTGAAGATACAATATATTTAATACAAAAAACGTCGAAAAGACGTAGCTGCTTTGCAAAATGCAGGTTGGTCGTCAGGTGTTATGGTATGGATGGGAAAGTCCTCTCAAGGCTTAACAAAACCATTTTTTTTCTAGAACCAAAGGTTAAAATTGATGCTGAATACTATCAGAATAATGTTTTAAAACACTTGTTCAGAAAAAGTAAACGTCTTTACACTCTAGGAGACTTTGTGATTCACCAACATTGTGCACCAAATCATACTGCGAAATCAACTATAAAATGACTGAAATATAAAAAAAAAAATAAATTTTCTTCCTCCTAATAAATGACTATCACCATCCCCTGTCTGTGTTCCTTGCAATTATTTTTTATGGGGATACTTAAAAAAACCCATTTAAATAGGCGTAATGTAAGAGCATTTCAAGGGCTTCAAAAAGCAATTTAAGAGAAAGTTGGAAAAACACCCCCAAAATAGTCGAAAAATCTCTTTTAGCTTAGCCGAAACGCTTACGTAAAGTGTACTGTGCTAGAGGAAATCACATAGAAATTTCCTTGTAAGTAGCTTTATTCAATAAAAATTTATGATCCTCTGAATTTGGTCACAATATTTTTGTATCAGCCGGTAGTGGTTAGCGACGCTGACTGCTAAACCGTAGGGCCTGGGTTCGAATCTCTGAGAAGGAATGGATATTTGTAAAGGTATAGTGCCTTTGCTATATGGTGGTACTCTAAATAGCCGTCGAGTCGCAAGTCCTCTCGTGAGGTTCGTGGAAGGTGAAGAGAGGTGGGAAAGTCCCTGATGCACTCCGTCTAATTTGGGGTGGAACCGAGCCAAATTGCTTTGTCGCCTGTATGGTGCTCAAGACTACAGTCAACGACAGGCGTACACTTAGTCCTTGCCATGATGAATTTCGTGGGCCTGGATCTGATGTTGTCGAGATTAGGTGCCATTAGAAACAACAACAATTTTTTTTTTCTTCCTATTTTCCTACATTTATAATTATATTTATTTAGCTGATTTTTTTTATATATATAGGTAGAATAGGATAATTTTTTCATCGATTAGTTCAAAAAGTTTTGAAAGAAACCGAATAAAAAAAATTCTATGTTGGAAGATGTTTGAGACCCATTAAACTAAGAGGATCTGTTTTTTGAGCCTGTATAGCAGTGTTCGATTAAAGATTAACAAAATGTGTAATTTGCAATTGAAATAAATAAGGAAGAAAATGCCATCCATAATAATTAATATTTTTCAGTTATATTAGTTAGTATATTATTTTATATACTATAGGAGAAAGCTGTTGATATAGGTTCGGATGCATCATTTGAACTATCTATCCTTTGACACACCTTATAACGCTCCTTAGAAAACTAGGCTGAAAAGTAATTTATCTCTGATTCGTTATTAAATGATTTTACTCACGTCTATATGGTTAATTTTAACTTTCCAAAGAAGTTATTGTCATATTTTTCAGACAAAATAACATCTTATTTTATTGTGATAGAAAAGAATCACATAATTTATTAAAATTATCCTTCTTTGATAACTGTACCTTCGAGTGAGTGAGGGAATATTAACGTCGCACTGTTCAGCTGCACGAGGGCTTTTGGCGACGGACCACGTAATTTTGAATCATGGTCAAGTGACATAGACCAGTGGTGCGCAAACTTTTTTCGACTGCGACCCCTTTTGTAGAGAGAAAATTTTTGGCGACCCCAAGAGATAAATGTTCACAAATACAATGTAAATAGGTGCATTTCTTTCATTTTATTGAATAAAAAAAATAATCATTTCTGACACATATTAATATTATTTATAAATTAAAGAAAATATTTTTTGTATAACATAAAAATCAGTAAATTGCCTTTTAATGAGATGTATGTGGCTGCAAGTTTCTGATTATCTCATCGATGTTCGGATGTATGTTGTTAATTGCAATTCGCATATCATCTTCAGGGTTCAAACGAAAGCGGTATTTAGTTTTTATTGAAACTAGTTTGCTAAATCCAGTTTCACATAAATACGTTGATGCAAATTGTATTAGTAATCTGATGGCATTCTTGAATAGAACGGGATATTGCTTTTCCACGGATAGCCAAAATTTTTGGCAAGGCTGAGTCTTAAATTAATTTCGAAGAGTATAATCACTAATCAAATCTATCAATTGCTCTTTCTCACTAATTTGAAGAATTGAACTGCATATATCGTAGGAAAATGGATCACGAATCCAACCAAGATCGTTTTCAGGAAAATCCTCGAATCTTCTCGAAAAAATTTCTTTTAACTTTTCAATGTGATTGGAAATGATGTTTTTAAATGTAAATATATCTATATTATTTCCCTTGATAAAATCGTTAAAACAAGGGAACATGTTGGTGTTGTTTTTATTCAGTTCAGTTTGCCAGATACTAAGCTTATTTTTAAAAGCTTGAATTTTACTGGCTGAAGTTATGATAGTTGAATTCTCCCTCTGCAAGTTCAAATTTAAGTCGTTAAGTTTTTCAAAAATATCAACTAAATAGCTCAGCTTTCCTAGCCAAACTTTATTGATATAATAACTTACCAATCTATGTTTCTTTTCGCTTAAAACATGTACACTTCATTTCTCAAATCAATTGTCTGTCGTAGTTTTTTCCCACGTGAGAGCCATCTGATTTCAGAGAGTGTGCAACAGTAATCTCTCATACGTTGAGCTCATCTCATTGCAAAGTATTGAAAAGAGATGGCTGTTAAGACTGTTGCTTTTAATGTAGTTAATTGAACTAACAGCGTCTTGTAATATGTTGTGCGACTCTTCATCCATATCTTTTGCAACAAGAGCTTGCCGATGAATCATGCAGCGATTATATACCATATGAGACGCCACTTTCTGGATTAAGCCTCTGATCCCTTTGTTCGAACCTGTTAATGCTGCAGCACCATCAGTACAAACCGCAACACAAGTTTGCCCAGGTAAGGGACTTTGCTTCAAAATATTCATTTATTACTTCGAATATTTTTTCTCCAGTTGTTTTTCCTTCCAAACTTTTGCAACTTAAAAACGTTTCTGTTATATCTTCACTAAAAATATAAATCTAACGTAAATAATTAGTTGTGACATTTTAGTAATATCGGTAGTCTCGTCCAGTTGTAAAGCAAATACAGATGAATTTTGTATGCGTTTTATGACTTCTGACTCGATATTTCGTGACATTTCGGAAATCCGCCGAGACACGGTATCTCTTGATAATGGTATTGTTTTTAATTCATTTCAATATTTATCGTCATGCATAATTGATGTCATCTTAGTTGCTGCAGGAAGGATAAGGGATTCTCCTATTGTATGGGGTTTCATTGTTTTTCCTATTAGATAAGAGACTTCTAAAGAAGCTCGTAATGCTTTCTGAGGTATTGTAAATTTCTTTAGATTTGCACTTTGAATTTTCAAATTTTCAGCTCGTCTTTGAAAAAAATCGACATGTTTATTTTGAAGTTCCTTATGTTTAGTTTCCAGATGCTTTTTTAATTTAGCTGGTTTCATGCTCTCATTTGCTAATTTTTCGTTGCAAATGACACATATTGGACGTTCTTCATCATCAACAACACAAAATGTAAAACTATACTTAATAAATTCCTCATTGTATTTTCTTACTTTTTTAGATGGGGCATTTAGTTCAGAATTTTGAGACTCCTCATCAGTATTTGTTCGTTTGTTAGCTGAAGATGTACCTGGTGTGCGTATTACCCATTTATCCATTATGAATATAGGGGTTAAATTTTTTTTAACTAAAACAAATAATAAAGAAACTTATCATTTTTTTTTCGAGAAATTCAATAAAATTAACAGAGATCTTTCTCTAATGATAGCACATACCTGATAACAAAGAGCAGCAAAGCCCGATAAAAATATTATAAATAATATTATAAATAATATAATATTATAAATAATATAATTACACAACGTCACATGATAAAACTTGAGGAGAAACTAAAACAATTGCAGGCCAACTGTTATATGCTACAACTTTACATGGAAACGCGCAGTAAAACATTCAGCGATAATTTTTGGTCGTTTGGTTGGCCCTGGCTTGGTACGCATGTCCCCCCCAAAATGACTCCCCCCAGCCCTGATTACCACTCCATCTCGTACGGTACGCATGCTCAGTGCGCACCGTTCGACACAACGTTAATCAATACATCGGACAAATAGGCGCTTTTTAGTAAAACTGGCGAATTAGCGAAGAGGCGTCATCTCCGGAATGAAAACTTGAGTCTTCACACTTTACATACATTACGCATTACGGTCAAAAAAAGAGCGAACAGCAGGAAATTGCAATTAAACAGTAAGTAACGGCGTTTCACTCTTTATATGTACTCTGTATGGTATGCAGCATGCAGGTATAATGAATTTCATAAAAATTTGGCGACCCCCAAAAACTTCTGGCGACCCCTAGTTTGCGCACCTCTGACATAGACGACACCTAGCAGACATACACATCCCTCTCCTAACTACCACATCAACGGGAGGACGTTTGAAGTCTCGACAGATTTAACTTGCATCGCTCCCCTACACGGCGTGTCTTCAGTGGTACTGGGTTCAAACTCGTGATAAGGCCAGCCATGATCCAATACCTTGACCATTCGTCTACCGCGGTCACTAACTGTACCTTCAACTCATAATGTAGGACATATTTCTTCATTTGTAATATTTATTCAATTGCTAGTGTTATAGAAAATTAATTATGTTATAGTGTATCTTTTTGCAATTGATATTCTTACTTTTCCCTTTTTGAAATAATTAATGAAAGCACACACAAGATAATAAAATAAAATGAAAGATACGCATTAATTCTATTTGTTTTCTAAATTAGTGATTCCCAGTGTTGTCTATATCGACCCCAAAGGGTCTATAATGATCTGCAAGGGGTCGACGTCAGGGGAAAAAAAATAATTTGGTTGTCCTTGAGGTCAACGATAGCGGCTCCTATTAAACCAGATCATGACTTTAATTGAAAATAAAATTTAATCAAATGGAAACCAGATTTTATTTGTTAAACAGATTTATTTACTAAATTTAATGAGGTCAATTTTCAGTTATCACGCATCCACACCACAGATCCGAGGTTCAAACCCCGGGCTGGGTGAGGTTGACTCATCTTTTATCCCTTCAGTGTGTCGATAAATGAATACCAAGCTTAATTGGGAACTTAACACTGGGGCTTCGCGTCGGACTGACCACCTGACCGGAACATCTGCTAATGCACCTCAGGGCCCAATTTCGCGTTCATGAGTTGGGCATAGTAAATATTGGCTCATGAGCTGTCGCGACTCTGAGTTAAATTAATTTTCTGTTACAAGGTGACAACATAAATTTTATTAAAACAAGGGGCATACTTTCCGCATTTCCCCCAGAATTAGACAAATTAAGTACAATATTGGACGTCGCAAATTTTTCAATTGGCCCCGACAACCTTCCAGGAAAATGACGTTTTAACCTACGCTTAACATTTAAATGTTCTTTATTTATATTTAGAAATCATGTGTAAGAATGCTTTGAGACTATGGAAGTTACTACAGTAGGCAATGAATTCATATAGTCACATGAAAAAAAAATCCATGTTACAAGAGGAACTGATCGGAATAAGCAATAATGGAAATCTTATAGTAAAATTTAGAAACAGGTGTCAGCAATGTTGGCCTTAAAAAGACATACCTGTTTTTTATGTCAAATTATGGGTATTGTAGAAAATTTTTTAATTGCTTTTCCTGGTGAGAAGGAGTTTCAACACGGTTGCCAATCTCCAAAATAAAAAGAGAGAAAGAAGAAGACTGGATACTACTGACCGAGGAGATTCAGGTTTAAATCTGACAAGATTGATGCCAAAAGTTGAAAATTTGTTATTGAAGCACCAGAATCATCCCTCCTATTATAAACATTTGTTTGTTGATCAGTTGTTTTACGTATTAATTTAATTTCAATTTAACTAATGCATGTTTAAGTTTTAAACACTACACTTTACTACAATTAGAAATTTGAGCCTTTTAGCTGTACACCAGCAGCCGGTTAAAAGGCATTTAAATTGATAAATTTGCACAAATCCAATTTTAGGTAAGCAGGGGTCTACTCAAAACCGAAAAACGTGGCAAGGGGTCTATGAGATGAAAAATTGGGGAACCTCTATCTAAACAAATATCTGTATTATTCTTTTTATAAACAGAGAAATAATTGATGACAAGAAAATACAACTGTAAGAGAATTTTAGCAATTTAAGAAAAATTTATTAGTTCTGAGTTAATGGCAGGCTATATGGATTTAAGGATAATGGAATAGTTTTCAATACCTCCTTCTTTCTTTTCAGTTAAAAGCCTTTTATGTGGATCTGTTATTGCCATTGGAGTCAAATCTTGAGAAAGATACGAAAGTTGTCGCGGTTAGTATATATTTATTATTGTTACATTTATAGACATTTTTAAAACTGTATGTTGTATTTTGTTATTCATTCAGGAACCCAGACTATTTTTTGTAAATAAAACGATGTAATTCCTTGAAAGAGCAAAAATACATGTTTTTGTAACGTTTATTTAACACTAATAACATTAATTAGACTTTTTTCTTCTTATATCAAAATTACTGTTTTAAAAGAATAAATAAAATAAATTATAGGAGACTAAAATTTACAAGAAAACCTAATTACTTGCTTCCGAATTATGATTTATTGAATAATAAAACGCAGGAGCGTATTGGAGAATTTTAGGGATCCCCTGAAAAGTCAGGTTTTGGACTCCAAGCTGGATCATACAAAGGGAACGTACTTGGCGTCAGTCAGGTTTTGGGCCCCAGCGCTACAGAGGTACGGAGTTCGTACGTTGTGACACTGATAAATTCTTTAAACGTCCTATAGATACGTACGCAATTTTTTTTTTTAAATTTTGATATTTTTACAGTATATAAAAATAATTTTTAATTATTTAATGTTACAAATAATTTTCCTATTAATTTCATATTTCAAATAATATACAGTTGTTTTATAGGATAATTCGTTCCATTCATATAAAAATTCTTCAGAATTCATTCTCGGAGCACTTATTTTATTTTTCAATAACTAAATTTTTTACTGCAATCGCATTAAAGTGGCAGAAATGTCCCACACCTGTTCATATAATGAAGGACAACAAGGATATTATAATCAAGTGTTCAAGTGAACAGAAACATTAGTTATTTTTAGAACTTTCGTGATTTTGGGGAAATTTTCAATCGGACGGAACGTTTAAGCTATAAAAGTATTCTTTTCCTAGGAATAGCAAATACATCTGTCAGAATACAGGGTTTAATCCTTTTAACGCGGGGAAAAAGATGAGACGGGCATTTAATAGAAAAAAGTACTCATTTTAAAAATTTAAATAAAAATATACAAAATGAGAATTTAAATTGATATTGTTATATAAGTACGTATAATAAAACTAAAAAACTTGTTCTTATTAATTCCCTGTATAAAATACATTACCTATTAAATTATAGAAATTATTAATTTTAAGTAAATTATACAAATGATGTAGCTCAAAATGGTTTTATTAATCAAAAAAGTTCACTTTTCAGTTTTGCCCAGTTTAAAATAGTTATTTAAATTCGAAATGTAAAATTGTATCATACGGGTTTAATTAAAATCCATTGCGGGATAGAATGAGGTAAAATCTTTATTTCTCATTTATAGTTTTTACTTTCTAATACATAACTTTGAAGAAATAATTTAGTCGGAAAAATATTAAGCCATGATTTTATTATAGTTCATTAAGTCAAAAAATCATGTAAAGTTATTACTTATATCAAGATACAATTATAAGTCGAACAAAAATTAATGAAAATTTAATTTGATCCTTCAGAATTAAGTCCTAGAATATATTTTTGTTTTCTAAAGTATATGTGCTAAATTTAACTTTCTATACTTTTATTTCCACTTTTAGTAATTTCAGATTCCATGTTTTTCTTAGATAGTTGTGGTTAATAATTCTTTTTATTATTTGTAGGGTGAGTATAAGTGATTTCTGCAACAACACAAATCTCACTACGCGATTCCTACCAAAAAGCCCTAGAATATATTTTTGTTTTCTAAAGTATAAGTGCTAAATTTAACTTTCTGTACTTTTATTTCCACTTTTAGTCATTTCAGATTCCATGTTTTCTTAGATAGTTGTGGTTAATAATTCTTTTATTATTTGTAGGGTGAGTATAAGCGATTTCTGCAACAACACAAATCTCACCACAATTCCTACCAAAAAGTCCTAGAATATATTTTTGTTTTCTAAAGTATAAGTGCTAAATTTAACTTTCTGTACTTTTATTTCCACTTTTAGTCATTTCAGATTCCATGTTTTTCTTAGATAGTTGTGGTTAATAATTCTTTTTATTATTTGTAGGGTGAGTATAAGCGATTTCTGCAACAACACAAATCTCACCACGATTCCTACCAAAAAGTCCTAGAATATATTTTTGTTTTCTAAAGTATAAGTGCTAAATTTAACTTTCTGTACTTTTATTTTCACTTTTCATAATTTCACAGATTCCATGTTTTTCTTAGATAGTTGTGGTTAATAATTCTTTTTATTATTTGTAGGGTGAGCATAAGCGATTTCTGCAACAACACAAATCTCACCACGATTCCTACCAAAAAGCTCTTTCTATGTGCAAGAAACAGAAAAAAAGGACCAGATGCAGTCTTCTTACCATAGGGAAAGATGTCAAAGTAAATATATTTAGTTAAGCATTCAATTAATTTCAGATCACATGTGTAATGGAAAGTGTTCGAGGGTTTTAAAATAATTACGAAAAACTTCAAAGTTTTTCTAGCTGTTCAGAGAATTTGAAAAGTAATAATCATTTTTGAAAGAATAATGGGCTTGATTCATGAATTCACATGATAAAAACAAACACGTGTTTTCCATTGAATTCAAAACAAACATTAAACTAATTGTACTTGTTCCATTTGTAAAACTCAGATAAAATTTGAAATTGCATATTTGGTTAAAGATGTTTAAATGTTAGAAAAAAAAACAATTTCTTTAAAAAGATTTTTTAATTTAAGAAAATCGTATTTTATGTTTATATTTTTAAATAAAATGCATTTTGTATACATATGTACTTTTTAAGAGAAAGTTTCTGCAAAGAGCAAAACTTGGCAACTCCGGAGCGTGTGAACTGATTAGTTGGAAACACAAGATAGTTTTTATCGTGTGACTATGACGTCACATGAGTTTTTGAAATGATTGGCTAGAATCACGTGGCTTTCACTATCATGTGACTATGACGTCACATGAATCAACCTCATTGGAGTATTTTTAAATTGTCTTACATAACCATAAAAAACATGGGAAACAATTGATGTCACTTAGGTTTTAAAAGAATGTAAGGAATTCTTAGTTTCCCCAAAGTGATGTGTTGGTAATATAAGGAAAATATGTTCTTATTTTGAATGTTACTCTCTGTACATGTGGTTGAAAAAAATGAATATTTAAATACAGTTTTTCTAAAATTCTCTACAATCAATTTACTTAATAAATTAATCATTATTTTTTAAATTTAGCAATAGATTTCTGATCCAGAAAATTATATAAAAAATATCATAAAATATAATTTTTTTTAATAATGCATTAAAATATTCATCCATGGAGAATTTCAAAAAGGATTTATGAACGCAAAAGTTGTTTAATAAAATTGTAAATACTAAACTCAATTGGAAAAAAAAGGAAATATGAGTATAACTTAAATATGTAGTGAGAAATATTGTGCTACGTTTGTAAAATTAATTTGAGATTTCTTAGTCACATTAATCCTTTTCTTACACTTAAAAATATTAAGCTTCACTAGCATTTAATAAATTCACCTTTTTTAATACTTACAAATCTTTCGATTATTAATTAATATATTGTAAAGTATTTAATTAAATCAATTTTATTTTCTTTCAAAATTAAATTAATTAGCTAAGAAAATAAACTTTTTTTTCTTTTATAATAAAACCATTCATTGACTGAAATTTTATTTCAGATGAAAGTACTAACGTTTTCCTTATTCGCATTAAGAAAAAAATTATACTTATATATTTTTTCCTGTTTATATCAAAGAAAAATATCTTGAACCCTATCCAACATTCCGGAGCATTAAATGTCAATATCATTTCTTAAACAAGCCTTCTCTTATTGCTAAAACAAAGACGAAACTGTTTATTCATAATTATCCTTCCATTCCCATAAATGGCCTTTTTCCCGAAATCCTGAATCCAGGAAAATGGCAAATCTCTACTTCCTCCCATAAAACGTTCGTCCATTGGAACAATACATTTCTCCTTAATAATGTTAGGATCTTTAAAAAACAATGGACCATAAGCGTTCTTTATTTGCATTCGGATATAAAAGCTTTATTGTCATAAAGATAAAAGGGGCAGTCAGGGTAGATGATGGTTCTTTCCCAAATGAGAAGGGAAAACCAGTTCAAACTGGAAATTACTGGAATGGACTAGAAATGTCATTAATTAACCTGCTCTCTTCGTCTTTACCCACTTATTGTGCGTACCATTAGTGAAGGAAAGAGTTACAGCACAATTTAAATATGTGCTACTGATACTACTTTTTATTTTAAGATAAGCTTCCGATTGTCTTCTATTTAAACTATCTTTAAACTGCTTTCCTCTTCTGTGATCTATGGTTTTTCAATATCAAGAACATTACTTAGTGAAACATTGCTTTTAAGAATACACAAGAATGTCTCTAAGTAACTATCATGATTTCTTATTTTTAAATGTTTAACAATTCGAAAATAAAAAAAAAAGATTCATCTCAACAATTTAATTCTCTGCTTCTCGTATTGTCTTAAAATGGTCCGTTTCATTGGAGTAATGACCATATTTGGTCAAAATATGCTAAACCTTTTCGGTTCACGAAAATAAAAAATAGTTATCTGTAATCTAAAATTAGCGAACATTAAGAGCTCAAATATTGTACCTATGTAAAAAAAATAATACTATAAGTATTTCCAAGATCAACAAATTTGATTTAAAAAAAAATAATATAGCCAAAATTTTATTAATAATTCGAAAATATCATGTATAAATAGTATGTATATAACTCAAAATTTATTATTGATAAAATTGTAAAACAACAAAATCCATTAGATTAAAATGATTTTACAAATTAGACGTATGAGACTCTTGATTATTAGTGCTTCTTTCTTTCGGTATCATGACCTTTTCTTTTCAAACATTTGATCTCCCATAAAACACACACAAAAAAATTCTACCAAGATCAATGTATTATATTGCCAGATATTTTGGACAATTAAGGAAATAATATGCCCAGTGGCTGAAGGGTTGTGCATCGCGCTTCCACACCACAGGTCTAGGGTTCAAATTCCTGCTGGGCAAGGTCGACTCTGCCTTTCATCGTTTCAGTGGGTCTATAAATGAGTACCAAGCTTGCTTGGAACTGAACACTGGGGGTTTCACGTCAGACTGACCATTAAACCGAAGCATCCGCACATGCACCCCAGCGCCTAAGGTCACGTAAACTTAGATAGACACGGTAGTCTTGGCCCTCATTTGCTGCTGCGCCACTGTGAGTTCATCATTGATTCATCATTGATTTAATTTGATGGGGTAAAGTTATACATTTTTCTTATGAGATTTCATAGCAAGTTTGAGGAAAAATTAGGGTAAGTTACATTAAGTAAATGGAAAAACAGTTTATTATTATTTTTTTTTTATAATTTATTTCAAAATTGTTATTTTTCTTATGTTTAAAATATTTAAGAATAAAAATATCATTTCTTGTTGCATTTAATACTATCAATAGAAAACGAGAAATATTGATTGAAGTACTAGTTACATTCTAGAGTAGTTACTTAGTATTCATAAAATATTCATGGGCATGATAGCTGTCGAAATTCTTTTTCTGACCTTTTTGATTCTTTCACTTCAAAATTTCTGTGAAATTAATTTGGAAAATTCATGTGGATATTAAAATAGACGTAGAACAATATTTATTGTTCGCTGGATATAGCTAAAATAATAATTTCTGGCATTGGTCTTCCGCATCGCGGTGGAACCTAAAGGTTACAGTTTGGCAATCCTTTGTAAGATCCGGGTTGAGGCCAAAAACCCGACTTTGCCGGAAGCCCTAATATTCTCCGTTACATCACTGGTTTGAGATCTCCCCAGATTTCAGATTTCTGAAGAATCAAGTTGACATTAAAATTTACCCGTTGAAGAATGTCATCTGGCCTTTTTTCTAATGGCATAGTTGTGTTTAGCTGGCCTATTACTACAAGGTAAGACACATCACGTACAGAATTGTTTGTCCATAATTGCCGCATGATTAAAATAGATGAATAACTAGTTCTTATAAAATAAAGTCACGGGCTCTTTGTAAATGGTAAACTCATCAGAATGATTTAGTATTTGTTCGGAATTTTTTTTACTATAATTGATATCATTAGTTTAAGGTATCCGACTACGTTTGGAGCCGTGATTTTGCAAAAGCGTATAAATGGATAATATTTATGATATTTAGTGTCACTTAGATTAAAAAACGTATATAAAATTGTTTTATGAATATTATTACAGTAAAAAATTATTTAAGTAAAATACTTTTGACAAAAAATGAACATAAATGATCAATTTTCAAAACATTATCCTTTTATGAAAAATGCTTTTATTATAATAATATTTTGCCTGTATATAGCTCAGACCTCTGTACAGAGGAGCAACTAGAATTTTTGAAAAAGCTGGGAGAAATTTTAAGAAAAAAACGCCAATAATTATTTCAATTGGTGATAACTCTGAAAATAATATGAATTTTTCAAAAATTCTAGTTGAGACTCTCTGGAGAAGTCTTTACTATATCTAAGCACACACACACACACACACACAAAATATTATTATTATAGAAGCATTTTTTATAAAAGGAGAACGCGTTTTGAACAAGGGTTATTCTAAGTTAATTTTTTGCGCCAAAATATTGTACTTAAATAATTATTTTTTTGTCCTCAATGTCCTTAAAACAATTTTAAACATGTATTCTAATCTAAGTGACACTAAATATCATGAAAATTATCCCTTTATGCGCTTTTTCAAAATAACGGTTCAGAACGTAGTCGGATATACCTTAATAAATTATTTCCCAATGAGCTGCGTATTAGCAATTAAGGCTTTGTGCAGACACGGCAAGTCCCAAATTGTGAGATTGATTGATTGATTATTTAATTACACTGTTCAGCGCACGAGGGTTTGGCGACGGACCACGAATTTGAACCATGGTCAAGTGACGTGGAGACACCGAAACGCACCCCTCTAATCCACACACACGGGGGACGTTTCAGTCTCGACAGATTTAACGTGCATCGCTGCCCTACACGGCGGGTCTTTAGTGGCATTGGACCCGAACTCGTGACAAGGCAAGCCACGATCCAATACCTATACCACGTGGCTACCATGGTCACAAGACCAAATTGTGAGAGGGCTGCGGTAGCCCAGTGGTCAAGGAATCGGATCATGGTAGCCATGTCATGAGTTCGAGCCCAGTACCACTAAAGACCTGCCGTGTAGGGCAGCGATGCACGTTAAATCTGACGAGAGCTGAAACGTCCTCCCGTTGGTGTGGTGTGGTAGTTAGGAGAGGGGTGTGCCAGCTCTGGTGTCGTCCACGTCACTTGACCATGGTTCAAAATTACGTGGTCTGTCGTCAAAAGCCCTCGTGTAGCTGAACAGTGCGACGTTATTATTCACTCACTCACCCAAATTGTGAGATCCATTTCAGTGGTGGTGCCAACTAGTGGTGGATCACGTTACCAAATTTGGATGCCTGAGTTAATTTAATTCAAGTTCCCGTCGGATGAGGAATATTGCCGTGATTTTATTTTGCCGAAAGTACCAGAACCAAATTCATACTCAAGGGATCTTTCACATGTCAAATAATCATATGACATGCGTGCTTACGATTTTCGCATCCTGAAAATCTATCGACTCCAGGCAGGATCGAAACCGCAACTTTAGGCTTAAGGGCCGTTTTTGTGGAACACTACTAGAGTTTTTCACTATTTCACATTAGCGTTTATAGTTAGTTGCCCAATTTTGAAATCCTAATTGCATAGTCAATAAATATTAATCAGTAAATTTCAATAAATGAAAATGGAAACTGAATAATTCAATGAAATTTATTTGTTTTAGTTTGAAATGGTGCAAAATTTTACCTATAATTTTTCTTAAAGTCTTATTTTTCGAAGGAAAAACATTAGCAGTATATTTAACATTTTGCTTGTGTTACGCATTCAACTTCAGCAACTGAAAATGTGCCATATCATGAATGCTAGAATTAAATTCGAGCATAACGTGAGAAATTCCTTTAGAGCTCAAATTAAGTTCGGCATGCTTCTGAAAATCTAATTAATTTGCTGTTTTTATAATGTGATACAGATTTTTTTGTAAATAATAAGAAATGGGTTTGTGCAATATTTCTCCAAATGAATCATATTGTGAAGGATTTGTGTAATTTACGTACCAAATATTTGGTTGTGTTATTTTTTATTCGTATTTATCTTCAAAATAACTATGTCATTTAATGTATTTTGATGTAATTAAACTATTGTTAATGAAATAAGACTGATAATTGATTAATGTTTTACGCAAATGTAAAAATGTTGAATATGTATGTTACATAGCTATTTTATTTACAATTTGTTTTTCATCCAGAAAAGAAAGCGCTTCCTAACAAGGTTGGGAACTAAAAAACTGGCATCCCAGCTTTTTTTTAAATTTTATTGTATCATTTTTTTTAGAAAATAACTTTTCATCAAACACTTGTTTTTGTTAAAAAAGAATCAAAGAGAAAAGTAAATTTTTGTGACTTTTTTTTTCTTCTCAAATATAATTCGCAGTTTATCAACCATTAGTGTTGTATTAAGCTTTAACTACTTAAATATTTCATAATAAATTTATTCTTATGTTTTATGAAGTGTGTCAGATTAAGAAATTCGAAAAACATTTAATTAACTGTAACATGACAAGAATTAAATGATTGCACAATGCTTCATAATGGATATTCAAGCTTTATTCTGAATAATGCACTTTTAAATCGAATAAAAACACAATATTTGTGTGCAAAAGTATCATTATTCCATGGAATAAGAAATTTCATTCGAAACAAAATTTCTATTCTAATTTCTTCATTCGATATTTTACTTCAGAATGCCATTAGATCTAAGTGATCTGATGCGCACATTATGCCAGTAATAACCTCTGAAAGTCATAACAGTACCTGCGAATAACTGCCTCTCTTTATCTCACGTTTTATCCGGAGCTTTTGGAATCCATAATTTTGCAAATATTTATTTTTTAATATTTTTATTCCACTCTTCTTAATGTCAAAAGAATTCTACTCTATTAAGGAATATTTCGTGGTAATGTTCCGAGATTTTTGCCTTGCTTGTGTACTTTTTGCTAAAATAATTTGTTTTTCCTTCCTTTTTAGCAACTGCACGCAATGGAAGACGAGAAGAAGAAATTGGATGGATTTTGTGACCAGAGTTTGAAACAAGTGAGTTTTTTTTTCTCCCCCCCCCTTTTTGGAATAATTTTGGCCTTTCTGTTTAATGGATCCCATTGAGGTCCTATGCATTTTTATTAAAATGAATAGCGTAGCCTGCGCATGCGTATAATGCCTGAATAAGTATAATTATTTCAGTGAAAGATTCCCAGAGTAGTCACGTTTTACTTTTATTGTGAATTGAATGTGTTACGATAAAAAATTTGTATCTCTCAAATGAATTGCAATAACGAAATATCTCTGCGTTAAAAATCAAGAACATCAAGCAAACAAAATAACAAATGTTCTATCCCAGTTTTTAAATTTGGCTTTGTGAAAGGATTAATTTAAGCTCATTATTGGGAAAAAAAAACCGTCAATCATTTTTGAATATCATTTTTGTGCATAGCTACAACCGTATGATGATTATTTCAAGTCTGAGTTTTGTCTCAGAGTTGAATTTAATGTTATGTAATATATTGTTAAGTACTTATAAATAATTTTTTCTCCTTGTTTCATTAATTGACCGCTTTTGTAAGCTTCGTACGCAGAATAAACATTTGAACCTTACTTTCATGCGGAAGCTCCAAAATAGTTTGATATTTTATTCAAGATCTTAGCAACCATTTGTGGTAAGAACAAGAATTAATTTGGTGTTTTTAATAGTGAATTTGATCGACCTCTGTACAATTTAAATTCTGTAATAGAATAATAAATTGCAACAATTACGTACCATTAAAATTTGATGAGGGGAAAAAATAAACTACAAAACCAAAATCATAACTTTAAAATACATTTTTTTCATTTTATTTTAACTAATTCTCTGTTGTAGAAAAAAATAATTTTAGATCTCAATTGAATTTTAGAAATTCAAATTCAGAATCATGAAAATTTCTATTTTTCTAAGTAAAATTTTAGTTCATGTTGAATGAACCTTTTTTAAAGGAAGATTATTATGAAGCAGTCCTTTATTTACAGGATTTTTGAATTTAACTACTGAAGTAAATGCATTTGGTCCCCGGTTTCCCGAATTCATCGAGACCGAACTACGTTGTTCATTAATTCGGGCTTATTCGTTATGTCGGTGTCCACAAACAAAATTCAAATTTTTTGCATTTACCATTTGGAAATTCTATATGCAACCACAGAAAAAATATTCATTGTTAGAAATTATACATTGCGATTTCAACAGAGCTTAAAGTACTATTAGTGAATTATTAGGCACCATTTAAATTGGAAATTTTAAGATACTGAGTAATAGATGTTTGACAATCTTTTTGACTTCTGACTCAAATGAGTGAGTGAATATTAACGTCACACACTCTTCAGCTACTCTAGGGCTTTTGGCGACGGACTTCGTAATTTTGAACCATGTTTAAGAGACAAGGGTGACACCTGAGCTCTGGTACTTCCTCTCCTAACTTCTACATCTAACCAACGGGAACTCGACATACTTAACGTGAATCATCCTCCCCTACATGGCGGGTCTTCAGCGGTACTGGACTCGAACTCGTGACACGCCATCCACGAGTCCGTTACCTTGACCTCTAGGCTACCGCGGCCACTGTTCTGATTCAAAAGAGTTAATTTTTTGAATTTATGCAGAGAAGAAAATACGGCATCATTTACATCTTTCTACACAAGAGAGAAGTATGTTTTCACAGTTACCAAACAACGCAAAACATTAGAAAATGCCAAGAAAGGAATTTCTTGTCCAACTGAAGATTCACACAATAGATTACACTCATGACTCATCTACATCTGTTAGGTCTATTAATGTTTTTCGCCCTTCCACGTTAAAATTTGCACAGTTTAAGAGAAAAGTATTTTTCTGTTCTGAACAAAAAGGATACGTTATTTGGGAAAAATCCAATTTTTTATTTTACAAAATAAGGAGAAAAAAAAAAGTATTTTTCAGCTGCTGAAATGATTTGGAGTTTATTATTCGTTAAATAGGGTTTTTTTGCCTTCTATAAATCAGGAAAAGAGAAAAGTTTGCTAAATCGTGAAATATGAGTTCGGCTTTACTTATTAAATACTTAAAATAAAGTCTGAGATGGGGGATTACAAATCACTAGTAATAATCGTTTTTACATTTTGCTGGTATAATCGATATAATCGAAATATTCCTGGGGCATTGAATAACGCTTACTCACCTTCACAACCGTAGCCCTCCACAAGTGTTTCTGGCAAAAAAAAACCCCTCTTTTTTCGACTAAAAGAAAAAAGCAACTCATACTTCTTAACAGCTAGAAGAAATAAAGGACCGGGCACAGAGAATTGAAGAACTAAGTGCAACGTCTGCCATATTTGTCTGTTTTCTTTTTTAAACGTATGAGCCCCTTGGAGCAAATGCAATTTACCAGCCACTGCTACGGAAAAAGAAATAAATAAACATTTTCTGTGTTCCCGGTGGCAACATCGCAAGAGCCTTTTGTTTCTCTTGTGGCAATCCATTTATATTATGTCTATCCTCCCCCTATCCCCACTTTCCTTCCCTTCGTGATAAATAACAGATTGCTTATGTTTGTTTTCTTTTTCTTTTCACTAAGGCCATCACTCAAGAACGCAGACGATATGGGTTCGTTTTGGAACGCCAGTGTTCTCTCGCTAAGCACTATTTAGCCTATCACACAAAGGTGAGTTGTTTTTCTGCTTGCTTGACTGGTTTTTTTTATGTATGTTTGTTTGATGTTTACGGATTTACGGTTTCTGGTGTAATCGTGTATTAGCCATGTTGATTCAGATACAGAAAAAGTATTACAATAGAAGTAGAACATGGATTATGTATTGGGAAACTAATCTAACTACGTTAAGTAGAAGATATGAAAGAAAAAATAATTTAAGCGTAAGTAAAAAAAAAATCATAAAACAGTAAATAAAAACATGGAAATTTCCTTTTCAACTTGAACAAGAGAAATAATTTAATTTTTCCATCTAAACGTAATAGAATAAAAACAGAATTCACTCACACACAAACAAAACTAGAAGTACAAGAATGCTTATACGTATTAAGAATAATGAAGACAATTATGCCAATATGTTATTCTTAAACTTGCAAGGTTGACGACAATTTGGGAAATTATTTCTTTTTTAGCAAAATGTTCAAAAAAAAAATGTTCAAACAGTGTTTAAGAATTTTAAACACGAAAGAAATTAATTTTTTTTTTTTAAAAAAAAATAAATACATAAAATGAGTTGTTTGAATTCTTCTCAAAGTCTTACATTCCATGATCCATAAATGAAGTCCTTACAGACCCATAATGTGAAATAGTTTGAAAATAACATCAAACAAGACTTGCATAATATGAGATTTAAAAAAATTTAAAAAACATGTACTAATTCTCAACTTTCCGCCAAGAATTATTGTTTCTTTGCATGATCCCTTCATCACCTATTTCGCGTAGTTCTCCAACAAAACAATTTATTTGACCTACCACCAAATAAACTGTTTCCTCGTTGACCCCTTTTATCCCTTCAATTCGTCTTTGTGAAACACCGCCGAATTCCCATTGTGTCTAATCCCTTTGAAACCGTCCTTCCTAAACGACGCTTACAGGTGGACAATCGGACAAAGGGAAAGGGAGGAGGGTTCGCCAAACGATTAATTCTGTGCTTCCTATCTATTAAGATGGGGAAAGGGGGGGATTAGTCGTCCGAGTGACAGAGAGGGACTGTCGAATTCTGGAGGAATTGAATAATATTCCCCGGATGTTTAAATCCATGCCTTTAAGCAGTGCCGATTAAGTTGTGTGTCGGCTTAATCTACTTTGTGAGTAGCTGGAAATGCGAGGTTCTGAACCGGAGGGGTGATTATTCACTTAGAAAAGGGACAGTTATCAAGGGGCCGAAGTACTCTGAGAAATGGAATGTGTTGGTGGATTTATTCTTTGGAAGTTTCTGGAGGGAAATGCTTTATTAGATTTTGGGATTGGTAACTTTAGAATAAGCAGGATTTCTGTTTATTTTCTAAGATGGTTTTAGGGATTTTAAAATGAGTATAAGCTCTATAAAGAGGATTAAAATTGATATGCCGGATCATTAAAAAGTTAATATAGGAAGAAAATGATTTCACGATGGGAATTTTAAAATTATTTTATGGAGGTTTGATTAGTAAATTATTGATATCAAGCTTAAGCTATTGCATAAGCCATCGTGTGGTGGAAACTGATAGAGTGATTCAGAAATACAGAAAGGTAAAATTGCCTTTTGTTGGCAATAAAATAGACTTTAATTTGATCGTCCTGCTAAGTAATTCCAGAGTTTTAATTTCAATTGCATACATTGCAGTAACGTTATGTGTTCAATTATTAGTTGTATGAATTTATTTTGAAGATTAGCATCACAATAAACTTGAAAATAAGACTTGTGGCAATATACTTCGTAATTTAAACCTATTGATAATGAAATTGTTTAAGAAGGAAGAGAATTATTGATTATCTATCTGCATGAATTTTTCAGTGTTGCACTTACAAGCAATGCGAGGACTTTTGGTGGTACATCCCATAATTTTGAACCACAATCAAGTAACGAGGATTACTTTTAGCATTCTACCATTCGAATTTTACGAACGATAGGAAGGAGATGTTCTTAAATGATATCCTACTTTCTAAACTTCCATACCACATCATATGAGGACCATTTTGGATTTGGATATGCTTTTCAAGTATTAGATTTCTGATTTGTGGATGTCGAAAAAAATATTTTTCTAAATTAGTTAATTCAGTTTCTCTGAATTTCAGTTAGTTATAAGGCTCTCGTATTTCATGCGTATTTATGGTTGCATTGGCCTCATTATATAAGAATAGTGTGATAAATAATTTTTATTATGATTTCAATATTGTTAAATATATATACAAAGAAAAGTAAGATAAAATAAAAAGAAAAAATTCCTTATGAGTTGGTTCAGCTCTTTCCCCAGAATGATAGGATGCAGTAATTTGAAAATTTTCATATCTTACAGAATCCATAGGAATAAAGTCCTTATATCAAACTCAGTATCATATTCGATCATTCATTGTACCATGTCATGTTTTCTACGCGTTTATATTTTTAAGGAACTAAATTCTGTGAAGACATTTCTTCATTGAGTCCCCTTTATTTTTGACGTGGTTTAACTCGAGTTTACTGCATTGTCTAAGGAAATACATAGAGTTTGTTTTCCTACATAGAGTTTGGTAATTATATTGAATCCATTGGAAGGTAAAATCATCCTAAACTAGATCTTTCAATGAAGGAATCATAAGATAATCGAGTAACCAAGTGTATGCAAAGCCACAGAATTTACCCTTTTCAAAAAAATGCATAGCTTTCTTAAACCCTCAGAAATCAAATATAGATAGAGGTGTTTTATAATGTGTTGCCAACTGATGATATAGGTGGTAAAATTCGCTGAGCATTTCGGACAATCGATAATTAAAACTTCTTTTTCAATTCCTACTATTAGTTCACACTCTCCCTGTATCTATTTATATATGTTCGTTCAAATTTTCAGTTTTTCAAACATTAATTTATTAATTTAATTTAATTAATTAATTCTAGCTTAAGAGATATATTTCATTCGATATTATTCCTCCAGATAGCAGCACCATCGGGTAAAAAACAGATTTTGCTAAATTTGTGATGAAGATTTAACCTAAATAAAATCAAATGCTAGTTAAACGCCAGCATTCCTTTTACACTGGTCTTAAGATAAACTCTTACCTATTATATTCAACTTTTATTAAAAAAATGTAATTACAAATTTAATATGGTTAAAAAGTTTTTAACGTTAAATTAAAAGGTGTTTTGCCACTTAATTTTGTGATTCTGTCATATGTGTATAGATATTTATATTGATTGTAATTATTTAATAAAAAGTAAGGAGAAAAAAAAATTTTCTTTGCTTGTAGGAGTATATAACTCTTTTTTTTATATTACTGGTTTTGTACACCAAGCACAAATATCCCGATGATCACAAAAAAAGCAATACATCAAAAAACTATTTGCATAAATCTTCTCTTGTAAAAGTACCCAATGTATTCTGCCTTTCCTGGGCCCAAAAAGGGTTCCTGGGGGGGCCCCCCAAAAAACCCCTTTATTTTTCCGATTGGTTATAATTCTAAGTATATATATATAATACGTAAATTTAAATTTAAAAATTTTTTTTTTGATTAATTTTATCAATTAATCTAATTTTTTATCAATAATTTGTTTTTACTGTGTTTGTTCCTGAAAATCGACAAAAATTGCATGAACAAGAATGGTGAACTTTCATCGGGCCCCCTTGAAAAATTCCCGTGGCGCTACTGGCCTTTTCCCAAAAACTATGGTTCGTTATTAGAAAGTAAATATGATTCTCTCTCGTGGGTACAAGTTATAGAAAATTAAGTTTAAATAGTCATCGTTAATGTGGTGTAAGTTGAATCTGTTTATGAATGTGAAGCCTTTTTTCTTCAATGCTTTTGGGGTATGTTTGTTTTAAAAAGAGAGTTAAAGTCTTGGGAGTCATTGGATTTAGCCCCAAATTTTGTAGGATGGTAACCCTAATTTCCTGTTGATGAAGATAAAAAGGGTTTTAATAGAGGCCCCCTACTCTGTAATTTTTTTAGATATTTGCAATTGAAGATACAATTCACGGGTTCCGTTAAATTCATTTCCCTGTAGCAAACGATTACACGTAAGGGGTTTTAAAAGCAACCCTTCGGATCGGTGTTCCTCGTTTTTGGAAACCAGGTTGGAATTCGTGGGGGGCCCAAAAATTTTTTTATTTTTTTTTTTGTCTTTTTTTATTAAAAACCAAAATGGTTTTTTAAATAAATGAAAAATGAAATGTCTCTGATGACTAAAAAAAGCTTATAAAAGTTTTTTTTTGTTTTATCATTCGTTTAAGTACCGAATAATATTTTTAAAAAAACGCTAAAAAACATTTCGCAAAAAAAAACAGGGAAAAGTTTAAAATGTTGGGTTTAAACGTGCCTTAAAACAATAAATTGTGAAAGGAAATAATAAATAAAACATTTATCAGATTAATAGAATTAGTATAAAAAACAGAATTAGTATAATAAGTAGTAACTCCTCGAACCTACCGCTCATTATCCCTTTCAAAAAGAAAAAATTTTCATAAAAGCATTGAAACATAATTTTGAAAAACATCTCCAAAAACAATTAGTGCAGTATTACCCTTTCGTGCAAATCGTTTTTCTTTTTTTAAATGAATTTTTACGTTGGTTTCATCTTTAATCACAAAAAAACTAAAAAGGTTATAACCATATATCTTCACCAACAGGGAAACTAAATTTACCGTTCTACAAAATTTGAACTAAATCCGTGACCACTCCCCCTTTGTTATTTTTGGGGTTTTCCCTTTTCATCCCGGGTTTTATAATTACTTTTAATATTTTAATTTTAAAATAAACTTTACAAATTTTATATACTTACAGTTCCACGAGATCACTTCTTTATGGCACGGATATGAGTAACTCTTTTGGCTCGATGGTCGCATTGAGTAAGTGGGGGACACCGTAGTGGCACACCTTTTTTTTATAAATAATTGCATTCATTAGTTAACTTTGCTCTTCAGAAAAAGATACTTTCATACAAGACTTTTTATGTACACTAGCTTTACATACGCGCCGTTTTTGCAAATATTTTTATCAGTACTGATCAATTACAAACTTTTACTAATATTCTAATATATTGAATCATATTTGGAAATGGATAAATTTTTGAAAAATTTTAAAAATTTAATTTTTAAAATAATTTTTTTTTTTGTTAAATCTCTGTTGGATACGCGTAGGTAATATATTATGTATCACAGTGAACATTCTATAATTCTTCTTTCGTCCTTGTTTATTTTTACCGATATTCTGCCTTTTTATGAGTCTTTAACTTTTTTTAGTTAATCTAATATTTGAATTGAAGCTGTAGGTGTACAATTTACACTTTACTTTTTTAAAATTTAATTAATTATGTTTACAGTCGTGATTTTATGTTGAATATCAACAGAGTAAACTATTTTCATTTATTTCTTTAAAAAAATTACCTGGTTTGCATGTAAACACATTCTTTCCTTATATTTATTTAACAAAATTCTTAAAAAAAGTTATCCCATTATGGTTTTTTTTAAAATTTCATTTCCATTTTTAAATTATACCATATTTCTTTTCTCATTTGACTCTGCTTAGAAATGCTTTTCTTTTTAATGAAAGTTTTATTTTTCAGTTCGTAAATTAGTTTTGCCAAAATTTTTCTACCTGGAATTTCCTTTACTTTAACTTACATTCGTATATTAATCAAATTTTGAAGCACTTGATTGCTGTAGTTATATTTTTTCGAAATAATAAAATATTACTCTCTACACCCGATGTCCAATTAACTTTGGCAAGAAGTAATTAAGTTGATATTAACATCCTCATCGATGGAGCACACATTTGAGATATTTTGGTTTACTCACAGTTCTATTAATTATTTTTTACGAAATTTCAGGTTACACCAAGAAAAATAATACAACTTCTGTCACTACTTGCAATATTTTACTTTATTAATACTCTTATATGCAAAATAATTACATTTTCTTTTCAATAAATCATTATTTTGACTAACAGTTTTAAAGTTTAACTCAGACATTTTTAAGGGTTTCTTTTTTTTTTTTCGCGCGCGTTTTCTCTTACATACCATTCACTGATAACATAATTAGTCTACGTTTTCATTGGTAATTTAAAGTACACTACATACGAGTAAGTGTAATAATGAACTAGAAGCATTGCATAAAATAAAATGTAATACCTAATAACTTCATTATAGATTTACACGGAACTCTCTATTCACGAAATATTATTCTTAACAATTAGCTACGATCAGCGGCGCACACAGGAATTTTTCAAGGGGGGGCAGGGTCGAAAGTCCACTGTTCTAGTATCGTGCTTCAATACGCCGCCCAACATATTCTTTTGATTCTGTCGATTTTCGGAAACAATAAACAGTAAATTTAATTATTGAATAAGTAATTCGCATTAAAATTTAATAAAATTAATTATTAATAAAAATACTTAATTAAATTTTGCGTACTATATAAAAAGAATTATAATCAAACGATAAAAAATCAAGGGTTATGGGATCTACACCCGGGGTCCCCCCTCTCCCTTGTGGGCGCCACTGACCTCGAGTGAGTGAGCGTTCATTAACGTCACATTCTAAAGCAACAGGAGACTTAATTGGGGACTTGTATCGTAAACTCAACACTAGAACGTCCGTCGGTGTCGAATGGACACTGGAGCCTGATTAGTTTGTTCTTTCCTCATTTTGCAGGGCTTTTGAAAAGTTTTCGTCTCTTTTAATCATTTTCCATAGTGCTTACACAGAAAAATTTTAGTGGTTCTAGGTTAATTAGGAGATATTTTACAACTAAATATACCTAGAACTTCTGCTGGTGTCATTTCGACACCAAGGCAATTTATCCCTAAAAATAAGCAGTGTCGTTCAGTAAAAGATATTTCTCTAAGTATATACCATCAGTAAAACAAACTCCAGGAAATAATATCGCACGTTTATTTGACCTTGAATGCAGTGTTATTGGGTTCACAGCGGAAATGAGTCGGTTATAATAAAATCGTTGTGTTTAAGTGTTTCGTTACATAGCATTTGCTTATCTGCTATTACGTTTAAATTACTAAGTGCAAAAATTTGAAAGATCAGGTAAATACTGAATTTAAAGCAATTACAAATTCACTAAAACGCCAGAAAGTGCAAAATTAAAGAGTGTAATGGAAATGCAACTAAGAAAATGTGTGTTCCTTGCATGAAAATGATGTGACGAAAATGTACAAGAAAAATTGAATGTCTGTATTCATTGCTAATGAGGTATGTACGAAACGTTATGCATAAAAACGATAAATAATGATGACAAATCTCGCATTCTCACAAAAATTACGAGATTTTGCTTATTATATTAATATTTATGAACATTATTGTTTTATTCCATTTTACAAAATTAAGTAATTTGTTTTGCTACAGTCTTTAATTATATAAAGGGTGATAATACACGATAATTGCATGAATTAATTTTAAAAATGTCTTAAAGTCTAAACCCTACTGAACAGTAGTCCTGCAATTATTTAGCTATTAAATTATTTTATACATTTTATATCACGGTGTCAAAACGACTCCGGCAGACGTTTAAGGGTAATCGAAATCCCGGACGTTCTAGTGATAAACCGCAATCAAGTGACGAGGATGACATCTGAGAATCTAGTTTCCTAACTTCCACACCACGCCAACGTGAAGACTTCGAGCCCTGACCTGAATGGTGGATCTTCAGTATCATCAATACTCGAACTCACGGCTCGTCCACGAGTCCATGACTATGGCCACTAAGCTACCTGGACCAGTGGTGCCACAAGGGGGGTCCTGGGGTTCCGGACCCCCCTCGAAAACCCTTGATTTTTTTTCGATTGGTTATAATTCTATATAATACGCAAAATTTAATTAAATATTTGTTATTAATGATTAATTTTATTAATTAATGCTAATTATTTATTCAATAAAAAAAATGAACAAAATCAAAAATAGCATGATACAAGAATGGTGAACTTTCAACCCTGGACACCCTTGAAAAATTCCTGTGTGAGCTACTGACCTGGACATAACAATAAACTGAGATTATACGTTTGATATATCGCGCAGAATATGATTAACATTGTTCTGCTTTAGGCAACAAAACTAATTTTTCAGTAATTATTTAATATTGAATAGTAATAAGGTGTAGAACACTGTGGAATGTATCAGCTTTAAAATTGCAAGCGTTTCCCTTTTTAACACGCTTTTATTAGAGAGAGAGAGAGCTTCTCTTGTATACAACGGAATCTTTAAACTCAATTGTTATCTACTTTAAAAGGTCAGATTAATTCGAAATTTCACACACTTATTAAGAACTGATGACAATATAATAATATAATAATTTTGTACCATTGTCTTGATCAGGATTATCAGGATTAACGATTTTTTCCATTTCCAGATTTGGTGACTAATTCCAGATCCCATTTCCAGATTTGGTGAACCCTAAAGCGAAAACGCTCATGATTAATACGAATACAATAGGCAAGAAGGATTAACTCATCTATGAATAAATGATAGTTTAAAAAACTAACAAACACGCTTTTATAGTGGATCGAACTAAAAAGTAAAAAATAATTCTTAATATAAGAACAAAATGATTAACAAGAAAATTAATGCCATTGCGGTAAAAGCGTGGGATGCTCGATATTCGTTATTATAATTTCTTATCAGTTCTATTCTCTGAAATGTAGTGTTAGTGTAAAAATGCAGTAGAAAGCACCCCATATGCTTTTACAACAATGACATTAATTTTCTCGTTAATAATTTTATTCTTATATTAAGAATTGTCGGTATTATTATTATTATGTTACATTTTAGTTCGGTTCGCTATAAAAGCGTGTTTTTTAGTTTTTTTAAACTATAATTTATTAATGTGTTACATTACAGCTATGGGTCACTTTTATCATCTTTGAATGTAACTTGTTAAATGTTCGAGTTAACGCGTATATCAGTAGCGCACACAAAAAATTTTCAAGGGAGTGGGGTCCAGGGTCGAAGTCCATTATTTTGGTATCATGCTCCAATATGCCGTCTAACATATTCTTTTGATTTTGTCGATTTTCGGGAACAAAAACAATATAAAATTAATTAATGAATAGATAATTAGCATTAATTAATAAAATTAATTATCAATAACATATACAAAATTAAATTTTACGTATTGTAAACAGGATTATAACTAATCAAAAAAAAAATCAAGGGCTTTGAGGGGGGAGTCTGGACGCCTAGGACACCCCTCTTGTGTGCGCCGCTGACGTGTATTTATTTAGAATATAATTTTTTAGTAAGGCATTCAACTTATATATATAGAAAATGAAGTTATGTGTTGTTAAGATTCAACGAAAAGTATGCATAGAATGCAAATGAGATTTTAGGGCGCTTAAGAAGTAACATTAGAAAAGACAAATTATTGTCTCACATATTTTGAGAGAAGTAAGCGGGATAGAGTAATGATGCATTCCAACATCAAAATGAACAGGATACGAGGAGGTATTCTGTATCTGGTCTATTCAGTCCCCGATGTGTCCAGTGTCTTCACATTTCCCGTTAAATGCCGCCCAACAATGGATGGACCGTCCAGGGAATCCCCGAGGGAAACGTTCATCACCCTTCGGTGGTATCTGCTATCGACCGGCACGCTATTAATTCGGGTATAAACTACTCCCAGTTAGGCGGAATAGTTAGGTGGGATAGAGCATTAGTATTCAGTCGGTGATTGGTCGGCTTTCCATCACAGGACACCTTAGAAGGGAAGTGACGAATTGTTCAAGTGGTAGAGATCCCTTTCAGGTGTTGATAAATCAGATTTAATTATGATAGGTGCATTATTAAACATGCTTTGAAAGTAGATTTCAACATCATTAATGTGTTTTAAAAGAAATACGTATTCTTAAAACGAAATAATTCACAATGTAGAGTAATAAAGTAAACAATTTATTCAGATTTCGAAATAATATAGTTCTGTAAAGATCTGAAACGGGTGATTTTATATAAATATTAATCAAGCTCTTGGGTAACTGAATGTTTATTAACGTAGCACTATAAAGCAACACTAGTGTTATTGGCGACAGACAGCGTAATTTTGAACTATGGTCCAGTGACAAAGACGACACCTGACTTACAAACCCTTCTCCGAACTTCCTCACCACGCCAGCGGGATGACTTCGGGTCTCCACATATTTAACGTACATCGGCCCCTTTACACGGCACGTTTTCAGTGGCACTGGGAAAGCCCTTAAATCAGTGCTTCTCAAAGTTTCAATATTCGCGACCCAACATTCAATCATAATTTTAGTCGCCCCTCAAACAATAAGAATGTATTAAATTCAATAATATACTTTGTGAAACTACGATACGCTTTAATTTAATAACTAGGCGTATAAAGCGACCCTGACTTAGCAAATCGTTCTCTAACTTCCTATACACGCCATCGAGAGACTTCTGGCCTCACCATATTTAACGTGACAAATGCTATAAAGCCCCCTTTACACGGCAAGTTTTCATTTAGTTTACTTATTAGCCCTTTTAAAAATTCCTCCCTTCCTCAAATTCAATATTACGCGACCACACATTCAACCCGTAATTTTAAGTCGCCAGTTAAAGGAAATTTAAAACCGTACTAAATTAATAAGATACTTTGATGTTACCGATACGATTTTAACCTTTGGCCCACTAGCGTTAAAAGGTCTGGTAAGTCAAAACTTAATTTCCGGGTATTTTTAAATTTTAAATTTATGAAAAGTTTGTGTAGCAATGCTACCTTTTAAAGTATTATATCGAGTGAAATTGGGTAATTTCTATAAATGTCAGAATGTTTTTGTTAACTTTTAAATTTAAATTTAAATGATTATTTGTTTCACTTTTAATTCCCCTCAAGGGGGGCGCGCCCACAGTTTGAGAAACACTGCCTTAAGTAGCTGAATAGTGCGACGTTAATATTCATTCACTCAGTGACCCTGAGATTGAAGCTCATAACACCCCTGCCGTGAATCCTAGACCATGAACACTGGCTATTGTGGCACCCAATGAGATCTCGGATAAAATAACTTTACAATTGCTGAAGGTGGATCCGAAAACAATTTGTTTATTCGGTAATTGAAGGTTATTTTTCCTCATAAAATACTATTTCCTAGCTTATAAATAAGTAGAAATTTTTCTGCACAAACGGTTTCCCTTAAATAGCAATTTGATTTTGCAAATAAAAAATTTATTGCAGGTTAAAATGGATTTTGATACGTGGCATTCACAAATAGCTGCATTGCCTGGCGTTACACGGACTTTTTCAAATGCATAGCTTTTTGCCCGTGGAAATTTCCCCATCCCCTCTCAGTGTCGACACTCCTTGGTGTGTTTTGACTTCTATATTAATGTCTTAACCCATTATTTACCGACTGTACTTATAAGAACCACTCACTTTAAAATGACATCGAATAACCCTTTTTACGAATACTTTGACGATACTTAGAAGAAATATTCTTTTAAATTCACTCTTCCAAGATATATGGCAGCACGGGTTCTATAATGAGTATTTTAGCGGGGAAGGCGAATAGTTTTATAGCAAAAATTGCGTTTTCAGCTGATGGCGTTTTCAGCGCATTGCAAGATTGTCATTTTTGTTCCGAAGAAATAGTGAATGTCAAAAGGTAAGTGTCTGATTTCTTTGTATGTTGAAGATGACCTTAGAAAATGATTTGACTATTTATTTTAAGCGAACAGTGCATATAATTAATTTTACAGTGTTTTGTTTGTAATATGTATTTTGTATCTGTATATCCCTTAATTTTCAATGTAGTGATTCAAAAAAATATTGCATGAAAACTGCAGTAAATCATGATGCTGGTAGACAAAGGGTTAAAATTACCTTTTTCGAAATTTCTTTCACCTCTTTGCCTGTCGGGTGGGTCTGTTTCTCCTCCGCTTAGCCCGGCGTTGCACGGGCTTTTCCAAGAATATAACTTAATCCAATGGAAATTCCCCTATCTCTCTCCATGCCAGCACTTCTGAATGTGTATATTCCCCCCTTTTTTTTCGTTGTCAAACATGTTTCTTTTCCCTCCGTTTCTCCCGCTGTTGTTTCGGCATTTTCAAGCATAAAACTTTTTCCCACTTTTTCCCCACAGGCATAAGATCTTTCTTCAAATTTCTATTTTCGATACAAAAACTTACAATACTAATCTAGTTTTTTTCCACAAGAAAACAGACAATGTGCAATTTTATTATTAAAAAATTCAGTAATGAATAATAGAAAGCAAGGCTGCCTTAATTTTTTGAAAAAGTATTAATTTTCGTTAAAAAATATATTAAAAAATTTCTACCGTTAACTATAAAAAGCTATTTATTTCTGAATGTTTGATTATTTGATTAAAAATATGTAGCTATAAAAGAAAAGAACTATAGGGAAAAAATTTTTTTACGTGTATAAAAAATAATTTTAAAAGAAAATAATACTATCTAATAAAACATTTTCCTATATTTTTAAGATTTTTGAGTAATTCATTTTTCTAAAAGATAATTTTCAGATGTGATAAAAAAAAAAAAACTAAGCTCGCATTCCTTTTTTTTAAAATATGAAACAATAAATACTTTCTTAGAATTCAAAATAATCAATTAGATTTGGAAAATTACCGGAAAATTCATAAAGTACACACACTATAAAGGAAATACATTCTACACTATTATCTGACACTATTACCTGAGAGAAAAATCTGTTGTCTGTTTACGCACTCTTCGAAAGTTGTTTTTCCGCACACACACACATGCGCTATAAGCACTCAAACTCGTGAATTCTGTGGTAGCTTCCCACAGTTAATTGTTTTGGCATTTAGCTGTTTTTGCAATCGTTTTCGTTTATTTCACTGCTTCCCGAAACGGAAAATGTACATCCTGTAGAAAATAGTTTTAAGTATGAATAAAACAAAACAAAACAAAAGTTAAATTGCAAAATTCCATGACTAATTTGTTTTTGAAAGTGTTACTAATAAATATTGGAAACAGGCACTTTCTACTGAAGGAGAAAACTTTTTAATTCTAGAAATGTAAAAATGCATATTTAAATCAAATTTACACAAGATTTGACACGAACTAATAATCATAAATAAAAATTAGTAAATAAAAACAGCGTTAATATGTATTTTCGAAAACAAAAGGGAAACTTAATTAAATATTTAATGTGGTTTATTTTTGAAAGGGAGCTATGTTTTTATTTTCTTACGGTGGTAGAGCGATTTCTTTTAAATAGATATTAAACCAAAGAATATAAACTTTGAATCAAAATTTAAACTAACGAACTAAATCACTGCGTCTAGATCCAATAAAATCCGGAAATACTTTTCGCCAGCCACCATCCACTAATTGAAGCTCTGGATAACCCACAGCCGATCGCTTTCATCCAGTTTTCCAAACAGGCCGAAATCCGATCCCGAAGCGCAGGTACGGGAAAGACTTCCTTTAACGAGGGCTATAAATTAGAGGACGGACCTCTTATCTGATAATTAGTTGTAAAACCCGGAATTGATGGCCGCCGAAGGTCGGTAGGGGACAAGGACTCGTATGTCAAAACGATCCTGAAAAGACTGAAAGGGGAGGGAGCGATTATGTCTCCCACCCCTCAAAATGTTCTGAAAGCTCTCCTGTTTGCGGAAGTTATTTCGGGAGGAAGTTTGTTCGCGTAAAAGAGTAAGGAAGATGCTGAAAGAGTTGAGCGATAAATTTAGAAGGGCTTGTTAGCAGAGGTAAAACACAGTTTCTGGTACCGATGAGGCAGAAGGGTTTTGTCGGAATTTTATCTTATTGATGGGGTGAAAGTTCTGGAAGAGTATGACGAAGTTAAATGTGTTGCCGTAAGGAATAAAGAAACAAGAGTTTGTTATTTTAGGCACTGGTTGTCTATTGTTATAATAACACCATACAAGCGGTATTTTGTGTGAGATTCGTGGGCTGTATTTTTAAGGAAATTCAAAAAAGAATTCGTCTAATATCGACGGTCTGAATTATTATAAACAGGTACACAAAATATATTCAGAATAGATTCTTTAAAAAAATGCTTTTTTCGGATTTTATACTAATTAAAATTAAATTATCTATTTCTCATAAAAATGTGTTGTTACATATCTGTGTGTGCATAAAAGAAAAATTTTGAAAAAAATGTATGTTAGGATGCTTTTTTTAAATAATAGTAATAATAATAATATATTAATTTATTTACAATTATTTTGCTCAATTTAAATAAAAACAATAATTGACTGAAAAATGTGTTCTAGAACAGGGAACGACAGTCTAAGTTGTGGCGTGGCAAACTAATCTACGAATATAATTCAGCCGTGCCATACAGTAAGACATTTTTGAAGTAATTCTATTTCCACCAAAATCCACGCAGAGTTAGAGAATAGATGTCAATAATATAGATTTACAGTCTTATTATAGATTAATTTTGCGGCATTTAATGTTATTTCTTTTTAAAAAAAATAAACAGCATAAAATATAACTATTTCTTCAACAGGAATATAAAATAAATAAAACATGTATTACGCACATGTATTAAGTATTTTTAACCATATTTATTAAGATAAAATAGACAACACAAAATTTAAGTATTTTCCATCATCATAGTTGAATAAAAATTTTAAAATTTTAATGCGCACCCAGTGCTTGCACCGTTCTACTTTCATGTCACATCAGGGTATAATGTGTGACTTTCAATTTGATACGACGAATTCTGGACATTCAGTTGTTAAACAATTTCTTTGCGGACTCGAAATATTTTTCATTTGAGGAAAGATTTGATCACATAGATATGCAGAACCAAATGTGGAAAGCAGATGGCATGCAATTTTCTTTTCAAACAATTAAATCTCTCCAGCAATGGCATTCAATAATTTACAAAAAAAGCTGTGAATTTATCTTTAGATTTTTCTTTCAGATGTCCTCGTAATTCCGTAAATATTCATAATTATGAAAATGTTTGTTAAATAAGGTCTATTACAAATTTATCAACTTCCTTCGGCTCAAAAATTGACATATTTACAGAATAGTGTAAAATGCCACGGAGAACCTTCCCTCGTGCTATATGTGGCACGCGTGTCATAGGTTGCCGACCCCTGTTGTAGAGGTTTCATGTGCCACCATTTAGAGGTTCAGATGCTTGTTGAATTTCTCGTGGCTCAATGTTTTCACGTGTTGAAGTTACGTAAAAGGGGTGCCACACACACACTTCAGGAGTTGTCCTCATCACTGTAAATAGTTCAACATCACAAATAACCTTCGTGCTGCTTTAAAGTGCGACCTAAATAAACAATCAATCACTCGGGACATTTGCACGTTTTTAGAATAAAAAAATAAAATAAAATAAAATAAAAAAACATTTCTGAAAGAAATCTTGTATATCACCGAGGCCAGGTGTAATACTTTTTAACTAACCATGGCTCAAAATTGCGTGACCAGTTGCCAGTATATCTCTTATTTGCTTCAAATTACAATGTTAGTAAATTGTTTATCAACTATTTGTAAATATTAATGCAATATTTATCATTCTTCCGACTTTAAGTTTATTGAAATTTAAGAGTGATTCTTGAAAACTCAAATCTTACGAATATTGTCTTTATTCTTTGATTTTATTGTATAGCATTTTCAAAGTAAAATTCAAATAAAATTAGGATAGAAATTTACATGTTTAATGTGTTTTACATATATTTTTAGTAATTTGCTCTTTGCTATGCAAAATTATTTTCATGTTAAAAATTAAAATATTTCTATGACATTTTGGGGATTTTTGCGAGGAAAAAAAAGCATAATAAATAATAAAAAGTATTTCTTATGACTTTTCTCCTTTAACAATATTGAAATCTAGAATAATTTGACTTTTATTAAAGAAATTATTCTAGTTTTATGCTTGCATTTTCCTATTTTAAATACTGTTAATTTCAAAATTTTGAATAAGGAGATACTAATATAGAGGTTTCTAAGCACTTAAAGACATCAAGTTGTCCGATGCGCTCGTACTGAAATAGTGCCGAAAATTCCTATGTTTTTCTGCTTTCTGGTAAAATTTAAAAAATGTTCTGTTGAGAGTGAATTTATTTTAGAAATGCAATTCTCTTAAAAAAGTTAAAACGACTGAGAGAGATTTTTCCTCTGGTATGTATACCATATGTAACATGTATGGTGTTTCTGTTGCATCAAATTCTTTTTGAAAACGTATGCGATTTTTTGTTTCTGAAGAGATAAAGCTCCGGAGGTGAATTAAGAAATAGGTCAAAAAAGAATTCCTTAAAAAGGAATCAGAAAAGGAACGAAAATTTCCAAAAGGAACAGAAATTTCCATTCCTAATTACAGTAAATTTTCTTCTATCAAGTAGCGATTGATACATGCTTATAAATTTACAAGAGTATAAATTCAAAGAGCAAACTATTACAGAGCATAGCAATTCAAGTCCGAAATCCCATTAACTCATAAGAAAATAAAACGTTCAATCACAGCTGAAATTTTTATTTCAGTGTGGCTTCCTGCATTGGCTTTTATAAAGGCAGTTAAGTCATTGGAAATATTTCTTGGAGTAGCAACGGAATTTTCAATCCTGGGAAAGTACACATTTGTATACGCTTTCTTTGATTTTGTCGATTTTCGGGAACAAAACCAGTAAAAACTATTATGAATAAATTCAGATTATGAAATTAATCATTAATAACAAATCTTAGTTAAATTTACGCACTATATCTAAATTATAATCAATCGAAAATCAGAGTCTTTTCGACCTCACTTTGTAGCAATGTCTTGAAGTGATATGGTTGAAATTATCATTTTAATTTATCTCAATTATCTAGTATTTCAATACCAATTGTGACTTTTGATATTAATTAAATAGCAAAAAGCAAGCCAATTTTTTCGCCTCAATACTTTTAAAGAAAGAAAGAATGTTATCCAGATAATCTTACATGCAGTAAAAGAATTTAATTGTTCTAACAAGAAATTAGAATAAATTAAGATAAAAGAAACTCTCTCTCTGCATTATAACATTTGCAGTAAAATTATCAAGTATTTTAAATAATGCAAACTTCAAACTACAAGAAATATAGATTTACATCCTTTCTTTTAAATAAAGTGTACATCAGTCTAAAATTCCAGAATCTTTTTTATTAAGTAACAAACAAATTATTTGAAAGAAAGCCTAACCCACCGATTTTAGATTGTTGCAAGACTTGCTAAATATATATATATTTTTTAATGCTACTCGAAATTGACACGTTTCTTGTGCCATTTACCTTCCTCTATAAATTGGAGCACGAGCCATTCTTTGGATGGAAAAAGTTTGTTCCGTCTTCCCCCCAGAAGAGTAATTTTTAATAGGTGTCTCTGTCGAACTTGTAAAATGTCTCCTAACGAAGAACGACGCTCAAGAAACACCGATTAATGTCGATCATTTTTCTTCATCAGCCAAGCCCTCTCGCGAATGACATATCCCAGATGCGCAACCAACTGCGCAATTCATAATTCTTCATTAAGAGCTCATTTTTGCTTCTGGTTCTCGGCCGAAAAAGCTATATTCACTGTTGTGGTGGTAATGACTGTTCTAGTGAATACCGCCCTTTTTGTTTCATTTTGCCACCAGGTGTATTTTCATGACAGTGCTTATGCATTTTCCTGAAATTGTTTATTTATCATCATAAATTTAAAGATTTATGATTCGAAATGTTTTGGTGAATGTTAAAACCTAAATTTTTATATAAAATTCATAAACATTAATAAAAACTGGTTAGTCTCCACAACTTTTAGCAGAATTAGTAATTTATCTTTTTTAAGTATTCTATTAGTTCCCTTGTAACGTTTTATCGAAATTACTAAGAAAAAAAAGTATTCATATGAAATCTATAAAGAATTCAGAAAAAGTTTCATCTTTATTTTGGATAAGTACGTTAGTTTTGTGGACTTTTGTACTTCCTTAAGAACTGTATAACCTGTTTTCTACAGGTATATCTATTGTTTATTATGAAAATCATAATAATTATAGCACAATAGATATATGAAAAGAGTGTTAGAGAGAATAATGTAATTATTACTTATTAATTATTTTTTCTTCAATGATCTCGAATTTTTTCGTTGTATTAATTAAGAATTTTCATTCCACAGCACTTTTAGCATGTTAGATATAAATTTCAAACTTTTAAAATACTTTAAATTCTCCTATTTACAAATACATATTTATTTTCAATTTCTTATATATAATTTCAGCCTATTTATAGATTTTTAGATAAATTTCCAATTTTTTTTCTAGTCACAAGTTTCTAATAGAAATTAAAAGTACAACAAAACTTGTACATTAATCCGAGTTTTAATACTTGATTTTATTTTTTTACGCACCACTTCTCATTTTTCGCTTTAAAAAGTTTAATTGAAGCGGAAGAAGTGCAGCACTAAAGCTTATCCACATCAAACAAATCTGCTAATTCGTGTGACTGACTTTTCAAAATGTCAGTGTATTTATTGCAATAATCCGCTGCAACATTTCTATTTTCTGTGGATTCTGAAACTGAAATCTACATTTGGGTGTTTACCCGAGGCATAATTTATGCCTTTAATTCCAGTGTAACGATAGTCTATGCAAATATTTGCATTCCATTATAGGAGAGGAGATTAGTTTGATGCGTGTCAGCTTAATGTCTGAAGGGAAAACATTAGTATAAAAGGAATCTCTTCAAACGTGTCACTTGTACTTTACTTATATACCAGAAGAATTAATGGAGTTAGGGTTAAATATATTTTTACTCGCACAGAGGCTTGGAAACAAATCAATCACCTACTATTTGGATTTTATTAATTAATCAAAACTAAAATACCGAAAGTTGTGTTTGTGTAAAATGGCAATCACATAAATGAAAACAACTTACAGACGATTAACGATAAATTGTGAAAGTGAAAACATTCTACAAAAACTAGTAATTCGGTAAAAAAAATATGTATTTTCTCAAAAAGGAAAATTTTCAAATCTTATTCTTGGATCATCAACTTAAAATGTAGTAGTAATAAATGAACAATATTTGTGAATTGTTGATGCCAAAATTAGATCTTTTTCATTTGCTTTATTAAGATAAATTGAAAACGGGGTGGGGGGAATTAATAATGGAATTTCCTGGAAATCAAAACTATTAAGAGCTTTTTAAATATTTAATGTCTCCATTAATTTTAAAAGGAAATTATAAATTTAAAAACTCTTTCATGTTATTTGTATTGCAAGTACTGTGGGAAGAAAAGAAAACTCCCAGGAATTAGAAATTTTCTTTCAATAAAGAATCGAATGTTTATTAATGGTAGATATTGTAAAAAAAAAACGTAATTTAAAATATTTAACGAAAATAGGCTTACACATAGATCATTTGTTTTGAAAACAAATTGAATTCCTTTTCGGATAAAGTCCTTTAAAATGTATGAATAATATAATTTTCATTTTTAAAAAATTCATTTTTTAAAAATGTGTTGTTTTTAAGCTCAATAAATTTTTACATAATGTAAACATCTTTAAAAAAAATGTTTTTAAATTTGCTGGAAACGATCATCAAAATGAAATTAACATTATAATTCGTGAAAGACAATGAACCCACATTATATTAAAATTAAAAGTAGAAATAGTATGAGTGAAGTGCAATTACCTTAGAATTGTATTCCTTCCTAGAAATTAAATACAAAAATCACGATTTTATGTTAACTCCTGATATAATGTGGAATATTTTTTAAGTGTGTCTTAAGATATCGTTACAATTATTTTACGATAATTAATTCATATATAAGGAATAAAGTTAGAACGCAAAGCCTTTGCTAGAATAAAAAAAATACTAGTTACTGATGAGTTATCCGAAAACAAGGCATGACACTCCATTCATATACAGTTGGTATTCCAATAATAGTGATATATTTGCAGTGAAAGAACTTTCACAAAAAGTTTCATCAACCACTTAGTCTCTGGAGTCCAATGTAAAAAATAACGCAGCAAAAAGCAACCTCAAACCCGATTTGATTGCTTAACAATTGACATTTTCCTTGTTTCCCCAGAATACAAACAATATTTCCAGTAATCACGGGTAAAAGACCTCACTGCGTAAATATTGGGAGAAAGAATCAGAACAAAAAAAAGAAAGTAATTGTGGCATTACTTTTCAGAGATACACAATATGAAACTATGGCGTTTTTTATCACCTCCACCCAGGCAGTGTCTTCAGAAGGAAAAGGCCAAACACGGAAAGGATAGGGGGCTCACAGTACGTGCCTGGAATTTCACAAACGATACAGCAGAAATTTAACGACGGGAACGACATACACGTGTCCAGACCACCTCCAAAAGAGATCGTCTTCTTTCGTCTGCAGGAATCGTTAGTTGCAAATGCCACCAACCGATAATGTCCTTCTAGTATTTGGAGGAAGAAAAAGCGGAAAAGAGATACATGCTTGGGAAGTTCTATTTTTTTATCTGCAGTACACCCCTTTAGTTCATTCTTGTTCTGCAGATATCGTCTGCACATGGGGTTGGCGAAAGGGTGGAGATAAGGTTCCCCTTCCCTTCGAAAGTTTCTTTAACGATTACGTTGAAGGTTGTTGAAGCAAAAAGAAGGGATTTAATTGCATTTGGATTCCCTGAAAATTACTTGGGGGTGCACAGGGAAGGACGGGGTGATGTAACAACGGGAGTTCGGTTCTTGTAATTCGAGTTGAAATTTTCGATCGACTAGCCTTTTGTTAAGTACGTCTTTAATGCACGCTTCGTAATGGGCTTCTATTGCTGGTAGTCGAGGGGAGAGTGATTCTTTCAATGCGTTATCGTTTCCGTACTTTTCATAGAAATTTTAGGAGGGGAGCAGAATCTATTTATTATTCACGCCCATGTGTACTCGAATCCGGAATTTTTTTTCTTCATTCGATAATGGGTTTTGTTGCTTGCTTTGGGAAAGTGTGTTTTAATGAACTGATTCATTGATGATTAATAAGCAACTAGTTTTTTATATATTTGTTGTAGCACTGCAATAAATTCAAGGATTTAATAATGAAATTAAAATGAACTACAGGCAGGTAAAAATGCTTCTCAAACGTCGACTATTTTTAGAAATTAAATTTTTAAGAAATGTTCATTAGTAGTTTAGTGTATCGACACCGGAAACATGATTTTAAAAGCGCACAAAATGGATACTTTTCATGATATTAGTGTCAGTCATGTATAGAATTAGTTTTAGCGACATTATGACAAAATTATTAAATAGCATATTTTTGGATAATGCTTTCAATCCAAGCCTTCCCTTTTGTAAGTTTCTATTGCATGAATATTTTGCCGTATATACTCAGACCTCTGACAGAGGCTCAACTATGATTTTTGAAAATTCAAATTATTTTCAGAGTTACAACCATTTGAAATAATTATCGGCGTATTTTCTTAAAATTTCTGTTTTCGTAAAACATGGATAAACCGTCTTCCAAGTTATGCATTTCAAAAATTCTAGTTGGGCCTCTGTACAGAGGTCTGAGCTGAATACAAGCAAAATATTAATACAATAGAAGCATTTTTTACAAAAGAAGAACATTTGGAAAAAGGTTATTCTAAGTTAATTTTTTGCCAAAATATTGTATTTAAATCATTTTTTTGTCATAATGTCCTTAAAACAATTTTATACATGTATTCTAATCTAAGTGACACTAAATATCATAAATATTATCCATTTACACGCTTTTGCAAAATCACGGTTCCGAACGTAGTCGGATACCTTAATATCACTACCAGTTTAATTAATTGTATATAATTCATAAGCATACATGTTCTTACAGATTATTATCTCATGTCTTTTCTATAATATTCAGCATTTTTGAAGTCGGGACCTAAATTCAATTTCAAGAAGTTCTATTATATATATTAGCTTACGGATATAGGAAATTACAACGATTTGTTCTGAAACTTCAAAAAATTTACATGAAAATGAATATTAAGAAATTCTTGTGTAAGATTAACTAATCTACGAGCTGTTCAAAAAATATTCGACCATAATTTATGTCATGTAAACAAATGAAATTTGGGAGACGCGATTAAGTGCATTGATGTAAATGTGCCTAATACTTAAGCGTGGGATTTTTCCTCCGAGCAGAATCTCTCAGTTGAGAGAGCGAATAAAAGTGGTTTCAAATTTTGACAAAAATGACAGAAAAATTTATAAAACACTACTTTTGCGTAAAGCTGGTGATTCCCAAGGACCAAAAATACCAGAAAAATACCAGCCAGAAAAAGAAAAAAAGAAAAGGAGCTAGAAGTGGAATCGGATTTCAGTCCAAAGAAGACAACACGCAAAATGCGACGGACCACATGAACGACAAAAAAAACAGGCGTTTCAGTGATGACAGTATCAGCTGGATGGCGTAGTTGGTTTGTCACTGCACCTAAGGTTGTGGTTTCGACCTCTGCCCAAGTCGGAAGGTTTTCATGATGCAGAAAATCGACAGCGTCTATGCCGTATGATTATACGGCATTTAAAAAATTCCTTGAGTGCTTGGTTGGTTTCGGTGTTCTCGGCAAAATTAAATTCCTAGAACAAAATTCTCATCGTCAGAGCTCAGGTGTCTCCCTCTAGAGGGGAATCAGGGGGCAAAATTACTTGCGGCAATTGGTATCGCTTATATGGTGCCGCACTAAAAAGGGATACCAGCTCATTTGGAATGTACTAGATCTTCAAAGGTAAATATACCAATCCGCAGCTCCATTAGAAAAAAAAAAGGAATGGCAGCTGTGGATTTGATGAAGTGTTTCAGAATGCAAGGAAATCACTTGAAGATTAGTTTAAAAAATTTTAATCTGTGTACCACAGTATATCTTACAAATGAAAGTTTGAACATAAGGTATTTACCATAGGTAAAACTTCTATAAAATAAGGTATTCTTTTCAAATCATCTAAATTAGTGGTCTCATCCAAAAACATACTAATGACTTCAGAATTGTGTAAATATCGATTACCTGATGAAAACAAAACCTGAGCTATTATATCACTTTCTTAACACTCTTCATCATAACATGTGATGACTTTGAAGCTCAATGGAAATTTTAAGGAATGGGAGAAATTCCTATTATTTTGAACGACAAGCTATTTTCTCATTGCAATTGTTTCGACTTGGAAAATACCTGCCTACGATTCCCACGACTTTCACCAGTGATAGTTACAACTCATATTCATCCTGTAAAATATCATTGAAGAATCACGATTTAAAAGATCTCACTGGTTTACTCTTTTTTAGGGCCAAACAGTTCTACAGCACAATTTGGAGCAATGGCTAGAAATAGTGAAGACCCGAGAATATCTTCCAGAATCGATAGAAAAGATGTTCGAAGGTAGCAATGGTTCCAAAGTGAGTATCAGATTAGTTTTATAATCTGCATTGATTTTTTTTTTCATAACCACTGAGTTTTTTAAGATATCCTTAAAGAGTAGGATATTTACAGTGGGTAGAATTTCTGAAGCTGCAATGGATATATATATACAAATATGGTTGTTGCATCAACTATTTTAAAGCTCGTTATTTTTTTTAAATAAAATAATTTGCTGTAATTTTTATGCATATTTGAATTTCAAACTGCATTTATTATTATCATTTTGTTTTTCTCCTGACACGATACATATATAATAAATTTCAAATAATTGTAATGAAATAATTTTTTAAGACATTGTGTACAGAATACCGACGAAGGATTCGTCTTCTTATTCCATTTTATGTATTTGTTTATTAAAAGGAGACTGCATACTGTAGTTAAAACATTGTCTTATAAAAGACGCTTTTCGTTGCTACACGTCAGTTTCGTATAACACATAATATTGACTATCATAGGAATAGAATACGTACTAACTCTATTGGTATTTATTTAAATTAAATTCAGAAGCTCATTTTTACAGAAACAGTCATTGAGATCGTTACATTTCTAAAAGTCGTACAAATGATCTTGTATTTTAATATTTTGGATCAGTATTATCTCATAATGTAAATTGAAATAGTAATGATTCTTTTCATTAGAGAATGTGTTACACCATTTTTTGTAATAAAAATAAATCAGTTAAATAAAGTGATTTTAACAAGCTAATTTTTTATTATAAACGTAGCTTATTTTGGAAAACAAACATATACGAAAGAATTTTTTTATAATGTTGTTATTGTTTATTTTATGATTAAGCTTTTCAGGTAACTGCAAAATTTGTTCCGATGTAAAATATTTAACTATATAAATGTCTTGTGTGTGAGATGGAAAAAAAATCAGATCATACTCGTTAATGTTCACTGAAACATTAACGAGTATGATCATTTCCAGGAATGAATGAAGAATTTTTAATGTGCAAACTTAGAAGACACATTTTATTTTCGGCATGTATTTAAATATTTCTCACACTCAAAAGGACGTAATTTAAAATGTAAGCCTCACAAAATTATGAAATATGGAAAGCTATCTTTATGTATGTTTAGAAGAAAACTAATTATTTAGGTATCCTATGAAGGCGAATCATTGTTTAAATATCTGACAAAAAAATTTTGCATTCTTTATACCAAAGTATCGGGTATCTTTTTTCTCCAATAATTTGTCCTTAGTACAAAATATCCATAAATTAAGGATAATTCTGAATCACATGAAAATCGAACTCTAAATTAAAAAATTAATTTGTAGAATTATCACACACATTTTCAACAATAATATGCAAATATTTAGAAGCAACCAAATGACACTGACGAGAGTGTAAAAGAGAGGTATATAAGGAATGGGGGCAAAGAAATAAAATTGTTTACAAGCGTATTGTAAGACACTCAGTGACATGACCGAATAGTTGTGTGACTGTAACACAGAGAAAGCACCAGGATGGGTTTTTTTTACGTTGTAAAATTAACAGCAGCATGGCACATAGCGTACTCAGATGGAAGTATCAGATGAACTTGGAATTACACAAAGTGTCATTTCTAGGCTTTGGCAGCTATTCCAAGATGACGGAAATTGTCACTAGACGTTACAATATAGATTGCCCCTGAGTAGCAACGCCGAATGACGACCGATGTTTGGCAATAACTCCAAAAAGAAGCAGACGGAGTACAGAATTTGACCTATCTCGTCAGCTATCTGCAGCCACAGGTACGAAAATTTCAAACAAACCGTGAACAGATGTTTTGGTCTATATTCTCTGAGATGTGTTTTACTCACGGCAATTAATTATCACCAATGGTTAACCTGGAGTAGAGAACATGCAATATGTGTGTATAGACATCGTCACAGTAAGCAATGAGTCTAGGTTTAGCTAGAAGTTTGATTGACGTCGAACTTTCATATGGAAAATGACAGACACCCGTCACCTCCAAGGCAACATCATTGAGCTGTACGGTTACGGTGATGTAAGATTGCTTGTTTGGGAAAAATTTTACTGGATATCAGAATAGATCTGCATATTCAAATCGGAACCGTGGCAGGCCGAATTTATATAGGGACATCATTCTGAAACAACATTTACGTTTGTTTAGGGGTGCCACGAGCACATAATTTGTGTTTATATATGTAGGGATGTATTTTATTTATACAAGTGGATCTTCTTTTGTTGTCTGGGGTGAGTCACTATGCCCAGGACCTTGATATTCAAAGAAATAAGCTGATTAGAATAAAATTACTGTTTAATGAAACATTAGATTATTTCCAATTAAATACTGATTAACAAACTTTATGAGTTATTTCACGGAGCATACTCTCAATTGTCGCTAAGCCTATCGACCACCACGTTGACCGAAAACGTGACCTCTCGTTCGTAAACCGGAGTCTGTCCCTCTGACGTCTCTCTCGTTCCCCGTCGCTCTCGTTTCTCCCTCAAAACCCACCGTTCCGGGGGGATGCATATATTTGCTGGTAGTGCCATCTATTGGTGAGGTTGTAACCTCACTGATCGGAATATATTTATATTCCCTAATACTTTAAATCCTACATATATAACAACAGCCATCTTCAGTAAGCAAGTATTGTAAATAAATGCCTTAAATCTTAGATTATTATTCAATAGAATGGCCAGCATTCTCCCTTGGCTTGAATCCGGCACAGCATATGTGTCACAGGCTTGACCAACGAGTTTCAGCCCTTCAACCACGTCCTACATGTGTACCGGAACCGAAGAACATTGCTTGCTGAGAGAGAGAGAGAAGTAATTTTCCCCAAGATCCTCAGTCTTATTCCGGACCACATGACGTGAGCTCGTCTGGCGAACACCGGCAGAAGCATTCCATGTTGACTGCATGGTTCCAGCCGTGAATCATGGAGGGAAATCTGTGATGATGTAGATGAAAATATCTTCCTGTGGATTAGGGCCTCTCGTTCTCTTGAAGTGATTATCACAGATGGCCATTACCGAAGAGTTCTCGCATAGCCTCTTCACCCTATGCTTCAGACTCTCTTTCCGGGAGAACATCCTGCGTTCCAAGAGGACAACGCCCTTTTTCACACCTCTCGCTAAGTTCAAACATGATTACATGAGTATGATGATGAAGTGGAACATTTAACGTGGTTTCCCCAGTCACCTTGTGACATAGCCATCTGTCGATAGCTATGTCGTGGGGGTTCCGCGTAAGTTAGAGGTGTGGGATTATCGGAAGGATGAGACATTCTATAACTCTTAATACAACTTTTATTAAGAATTTAACTTAAATTACTTATATAACGAACAAACTTATATTAAGTGAGAATAAACCAAAGTACGGCCGTTTAACTAAGTCAGATCGCGCAATTAGATCACTTATCAAAATATAACTAATTATCTGTCTAATCTCGCTTCAATATTAAACTAGCGTTCAGAATATACTCCTCCTACCTTGGTTGAAGGCTCAACGATACTGATACGTTCAGGTAGACTTATGTACTCGTGTGCAATAGTTGCTCCTTTTATATAATAGCGAGGGTGGGCGTCTCCGTGATTCTTGAGTAGGTCGTCTAAACTCACTTCCAACTGTTCCACACTAAGCTTTCTCTAAGATTGCCATTCTTTCTCACCAAACTTTCTATCCTTTTAAAGGTTATCTTGTGTGCATTGTTGCTTCGTTTTTCCTCTTGGAATTGGGTTGGAAAATTTTTCCATTAATCGTGGCCGTCAAAGAACGTAGGAGTTATGTTAGAAGATGAACGCGAGAGATGTCACAACCTGATCTGAACATCATCGAATGTTTGTGAGATTTTTTAGAGAACAAAGTACGTGCTAGGTTTACTCTTCCACGCACACTATCTGAACTCGAGACGGCACTGCCCTAGGAATGGATACTAATTCCGATGAACTTTGTTCAAAGCCTTTATTTGTCAATTTCATGCCGAATACAATCTGTCACTCAGATCAAAGGTGGCCTAACCCCTTACTAATAAATTTTTTTTATTTATTCACAGGAGTTCCTATTATTTTGTCCTACATCTGTATATATATATATTGGTATAATGCAATTGATTGTTTTTTCGTAACTGTTTTTTTCATTCTAGTGTTATTCTTTTTAAAAAATTTTGTGTTTTTAGAGCTGGAAAAACATTTCCTTTTAAGGTATCCGACTACGTTCGGAACCGTGATTTTGCAAAAGCGTGTAAATGGATACTATTTATGATATTTAGTGTCACTTAGATTAGAATACATATATAAAATTGTTTTAAGAACATTATATGACGAAAAAAAGTATTTAAATACAATATTTTGGCAAAAAATTAAATTAGAATAACCTTTATTCCAAATGTTCTCTTTTTGTAAAAAATGCTTCTATTGTATTAATATTTTGCCTGTATATAGCTCAAACCTCTGTACAGAAGCTCATCTACGAATTTTGAAAAATTCACATTATTTTCAGAGTTACAACCATTTGAAATAATTATCGGCGTATTTTCTTAAAATTTCTCCCTTCTGTTTTCGTAAAACATGGATAAACCGACTTCCAAATTATGCGTTTCAAAAATTCTAGTTGAGCCTCTGTACAGAGGTCTGAGCTATATACAGGAAAAATATTAATACAATAGAAGCATTTTTGACAAAAGGAGAACATTTAGAAAAAAGGTTATTCTAAGTTAATTTCTTGCCAAAATGTTGTATTTAAATAATTTTTTTCGTCATAATGTCCTTAAAACTATTTTATACATGTATTCTAATCTAAGTGACACTAAATATCATAAATAGTATCCATTTACACGGTTTTGCAAAATCACGCTTCCTAACGTAGTCGGATACCTTAATTTAAAAAAGCTTTGAAAAGCACTGACTAGAAAATTTTATCGTCAAACTGCTTGATACTCATCGCCAGAGGACCTTATTTTTTAAACCCTAAAATTGCAATTTGAAGCAATAATTTACTAAATTTGAAATTAAAGTTTAAAAAAAGAGTGATTGAAAAATAAGAAATAAGAAGTGTGAAAAATGCTTTTTTATAATGTAAAAATTCTGTTTTAGATAACAATTAAATAAGAGAATATGCAAGAGAGAGCACATTAATTATTCTCAATTTTGACTTTCATTATTGTCGCATGACATTATTAAAACTGAGCACTAATTTTAAGCAACTACAATGAGAGCTACAGGATTTGTTAAGGATTTTGCATTTTTTGGTTACCGAACAATATACGTAAAGTCATAGCCAAATGATACTTGAGATGAAAGAATGAAAACACTCTTTAAAACCTTTTTTGTTGTTTCATAGATTGGAAGCGAGTACGCCAGTTCATCCATTGTAATCAGTCCAATGTCATGCCAGAACATGAGTTGCAATACCTCTCCAACCATCGGTGGGATGCGAAAGACCCAGAGCATCGATTCCAGCTACTTGGACCTTAGGGATTACGAGGATGCACCTTATCCGAGACCTCTGTCTCGCGCCAAGTCTGACTTCAACCTCACATCGTCCAGTGCGAGTTTAGTGTCTAGTGATTACAGTAAGTTTCTTCTTCTTAGAGAATATAATATAAAATTGCGATATATAAAATTAAAGTTCTTAAAGGTCTGTATATATGTATATCTAGATATATATTATAAATGCGAAAATTTGTGAGGATGTTTGTCCATCTTTCACGCAAAAACAACTGAATGGATTTTTAAAGAAACTTTTTCAGTAATATGGGTATACATCAGAATAACACATAGGTTATAATTTATAGCATAGGCTATAATTTATAAAAGATATTTGTGAAGTGTCCAAAATATAACGATATTTGTCAAGTAAGTAGGAAAAATTCTGCCCTCTGAAGCATTTCGGCGTGCGCTGCAAAATGGCCCACGACAGTTTTATATATATTTTATTTGTGAAGAAACACTTTTTGTTTTGGCTACGCAAGGCGCTCGCTTCTAATTAATTCCTGTGATCAGCATAATCCCAATTTTTTTTTTTAAATTTCAGAATGTAACTAGGTTTTGAAGTGAGGGGTTGTTATAAATCTCTTTATTTGTGAATGTTTTTTTTCAAAATAAATTCTTTTATTGGATCTGGTACTTAAAGTAAATAAACTTTCTCTTTCGCACTACATCATTTGGACAAATTTTCAAAATTTGTTTGTGGTTAGTAGTTAATTATAACGCTATAATTTTAATTGAATAGAAAGATATTGCATTTTTAAGTATAAAAATAATTATAACTATTATACTGTATTTTTGGAGTGAGTGAATATTAACGTCGCACTGTTCAGCTACACGTGGGCTTTTGGCAACGGACCACGTAATTTTGAACCATGGTCAAGTGAGTTGGATGACACCTGAGCTGGAACCCCCTTCTCCTAACTACCACACCACACCAACTTAGAAGGAATATCCTAACAATACTTAGCAGGAATATTCTTTGAAATCCACTCTTCCAAGATATATGGCAGCACGGGTTCTATGATGGGTATTTTAGCGGGGAAGGCGAATAGTTTTGTAGCAGATATTGAGTTTTCAGCTGACGGCGTTTTCAGCGCATTGCAAAGATTATTATTTTTGTCCCGAATAAATAGTTTATGTCAAAATTTAAGTGTCTTATGTTTTTGTATGGTAATGAAGACCTTAGGAAACGATTTCACTATTTATTTTAAGTGAAAGGTGTATATAATTAATTTTACAGTGGAATATCTTTAATTAATTTATTAGATCTAAGAGATTAAATTTCCCAAAGTAGAGTATTTTGTTTATGTATATCCCTTAATTTTCAATGTAGTTATCCAAAAAAAATTATTGTATGAAGAAACTGCTGTAAATCATTATGCGGTATATAAAGTATTACCGTGCATCGCACGGCGGGTCTTAAAAATTTTAATAAAAGCTCGAGCTATGAAAGTAGCTAGACATTTGCCAACTTGACTCTATCGTTAACATTTCGCTATGTTTTGCATTGAATCGCCATTATAATTTAAGAAACGTTGTTAGAATATTACAATTTAAAACAAAAAATAAATACAACATAAAGTAATATTAATGTATTACACTTTCAGATATAAATTATTTACACTATTTTTTAAAAGGGTTTATTACACAAAAAATTTTAACAATGTGTTACTTTTGCTGAGCAGAGATCAGCTTAGGGAGTATTTTCAAAAAAAGACCCTCAAGAGTGTTACAGGGAGTTATAAATAAAAAATTCCTTTTATCTGCTATTAGATCTACATAGTTAAAATTTAACAAAGGTGTTTTTTTTTTTTTTCTTTTGTTTAGATGAAATATGAAAAAACCCTTTTTTTTTGTTGAATTTGCATTTCATGAAAAATTAACTCTTTAAAAAAACTTTTTTTATCCTTCAATCTGTTTTTTTAAAATTTTTTTCATTTCACCCGTGCAAGAACGGGTAAAAACCCTTATATATATATATATATATATAATATACCTTTTAAAAAAAACAACAATGTAAAAATTTGAGATAGCGATAAAATTTCAGAAAAGGAGGTCTGGAGATTGGTGGGAACACGTAAGTCAGTAGAACATTGCGTATGCAAATATCATGGTCGAAGCGATTGGGGCGTACGCAAAACGCGTGATGTCAGCGCGCCCCCGCCAACAGTAGAATGAAATGAAGGACGGAGACGCAATTCACCATATTCTCTGCAAGTGCCGTGAGTCAGCTCGTGAAATATGGGTTTGAAGAAATCACCTGGCGACTTCACACGTGGGAAAAATGATGGAAAACGGAGAAGGGGGGTATGTCACCAGTGCAGCTGCCAAATTCGGAACCAAAAAAATGTTTTTCCCCGCGGAAAGCGTTCCAAACCACATCAGCTGTTAGAAAAATTGGTGGGCCCGGGACGACAACTGCAGGGGAGCCATATATCATCCTGCAGGCAAAAAAATTCGCAGCAGTCAGCCGCCGAGAACCCTTTACAGCAACGGCGACAAAAGTAGAGGTTTTTTGTGGCCAGACCGCCTTCCAAAAAGGGGGCCCGTTCACCCGCCGTCCCCAACGCTGCCTCCCGTTGAAAAATGGCCACCGAAGCCACCGTTTACAGTGGGGCAAGGCACAAAAACTGGACAACTGACAGGAGTCGTGTTCCTTTACGGATGAGAGTCGGTTCAGTACCGAAGCGATTCTCAACACGTTTTGATTTGGAGAGAGGGGCCCCGGTTTTATCCCAGTAACATCAAGGAAAGACATCGTTCGGTGGTCCGGAGTTCTTGTCGTGGCATTATGCTGAACGGCGGAACTGGTTTCACATTTTTTGACAGAGGGTCAAACCGGGGATCGCTATTGTGAGGAGGTACTTTTTCCCCATCTGCATCTTTCCGGGGGTTTTTCCCGACTTTATTTTATGGATGACAATGACCGCCCATCGCACCTTGCTGTTGAGGAGCTGATGAAAATGAAGATATCACCAATGGATTGGCCAGGTGTCCCAGATTAAAATCCCATCGAACATGTGTGGGGTGCTTTGAGGAGACGTATTGCCCCACGCTCCACATCCGGGGTACAACCCCCAAACAGATGTTGATTGAGGAATGGGCACCCTCCTCAAAAAATGTTACCGCTGGTTCGGTATGCGGGGGAGGTGCAAAGCAACCATTGTAGTAAGGGGGGGGCATATACCATTTAAAAGGGACATTGTTGTTGTTCTTCCTGTTGGGTAGCAATCATGAGTCATGATACTATGCGTTCAATAAAAATTGTTTTTTTTTTGATTCCATACCGTATGCGTTTTATTCCTTTTTTAGGGCCCTTGCTTTCGTCATCCTTACGTACATAATCTCCCCTCATTTTAGAATTTCATGTCTCTAGATGATTTTCTTTAAGTTATAATAAACCCACCTGTTGCTTAAGTTTTGCACACCGTGGATATATATATAATATATTTATATATATATATATATATATATATATATATATATAAAATAAAAAAATAAATATATATATATATATATAAAATTTTAAATAAGTAAAAAAATCTTTTTGGAAAACTAAGGGGTACGATGAAAAAAGTTATATATAACTGCTATCTTTTTTTTTTTTAGATTTTTTTTTAAATTTTCCATGCTGAAAAAACATAAGTTTTATAAGGACTAAAAATGAAAGGGTAAAAAAAAAAGTTCTATATGCAATACGGAAAATTAGAAACATTTTTTTGGGAAGGGATTT